>JAOQML010000197.1:37272035-37306242 GCA_027568935.1 Erythroxylum urbanii | reverse complement strand
ATTATTTGAGGGGAGATTTAAGAATTTAACAAAAGTACTTAGTAGTTGAATTGATATGAAGTGTATGTGTATTTTTTATGTTGAAATGTTAAGTTAGAGTGTCAGGTTAGAAGGTTTCGTGGAGGCAAAGTCAGCCTTGGCCAAGGTGAACTTTTCTCGAAAGGTGTTTTCGTCTCCATCTCGTGACTTCGCCACGGCGAAGTTATAGGTTGGCCACGGTGAAATTTTTCCGAGAGGTCCTTGGAAATATTTCCTAGTTTCACCGCGGCAAAACATTTAGTTTACCACGTTGAACTTTTCCCGAGAGGTCCTGGGAAATATTTCCTGATATATACTTCTGTATTTTAATCATATCTTAATTGGTAGAGCTTAGAATGAGATGATTATTGTTTCAAAATAAACTAGAGACATGGAGCTACAATTGTTCAAAAGAAGTAAATTTGTGATTCCGCTACTGGAACCGGTTTTGATTAGAGAGATCCCATAGAAATAACCTTACAGAATAATACATTCACGTCTTTTGATATTTCGGATAGTTGGGCTCTGGAAACGGGGCCCAACACGTAATGTTCAGAAACAGAGACATAATCTAAAACTCAACTTCAAGAAAAATTTCAAAACTCTTAAAAACAGAATTCAAACTCAATTTCTTCATGAAAATTGTAGTCATTTGCCTCTATTTTAATATAAATCAGGAATCATCCTATTTGGATATCTGTATATCAAGATATGTTAAAAATACAGAAGCATGTTCTGTAGAAACACTACATCTAACACGTTTCCAGCACACTTCATCATCAATTTCATCCTAATTCATCTCTTTTGCTTAGTCTATCACTTCTAACTTATATCCACATCATTTCCTTTTCATTTATACCCCAATTATAGTTCAATATCATCTATACATGGTTAAAAAGTCATGCTTGATTATATACACCAAAAACAGAACACATCATATACACATTCATCATAATGACCTTTCTATCTCAAAAATCATCTCAACAATAACTTCTTATCAATTATCAACAAATCATCACTCTTTCAACCCCATTTTTATGATCATGCTAGCTCTAATCCATCATCAATGCAAAATAAGGCAGGAATTCATTCATTCATTCTTCACATTTTTACACTTTCATATACCATTTAACAATACCAAAATAAAACATAATTCCATTACCTCTTCATTCACCCACATCTTAAGTCATGAATAATGTTACCTCACTAAATTCAATTGTTTTGACAAAAATCTCTTTATAAATCAAACACCCACGAATTTACCCAAGGAATTTCATATTCAAAACAAAACCTCAAATTACTCATCATAAAGTCCCATTTACACTAACCCATGAAGATTAAAGCATCACTTACTTGATTTAGCTCCAAATCCTTCAAAAACACACCAACCCTAGCTATCCCATGTATCTCACGTCCATCATCATTTTAGGGTGGATTTGGTTGGGTTTTCTTGCAGTAAATGAAAGGAACAATAAAATGGAGGTAGAAATTGAAAGATGGAAGCAAGGTTCAACGTTGATGATGGTTGACCACACACTTCATGAAGAAGGAGAAGATAAGGCCACGAAAATGGGAAGAAGAGAAGTAAGACAAAACACCAAACTTGGTCTTTCAATTAGAAAGCATCGTAGGTTGTAAGACATGGCTTGGCAAGTGACAATTGTCACTTGCCACATGTCAACTCCTTATAGGTTCACTTAGGTTTTTCTCATTCAATTTGTCCAATCAACTGCAATTTCTACTCTAATTGTCTCCAAATTTCAATGAAATATGTCATTAAACCCAAATGTCATTTATAAAAATTTTCACTGCCATTTGACTCTTAATTCTACTACTATTTATCAATTGTCTTGTCACTTGACATTTTTCCTAGTCCAAAAATTACCCAAATTTTTAGAAATTTTTCTAAAATTCTCCAAAAATTCTAGATTACTAAATACACTCTCCAAATCAATTTTCAACAAAATTAATTCCCAATTCCAATTATAATCACATTTATAGATCAATTATACCCAGAATGTCAATGAATGCATATACAATCATTTTAATGTGTGCAAAAATTCAAAACCACGTGCATATATGTTAACAGTATGCATGAGCATGAAATGCATTTTTCTAATATCTCATTGTTATTTCTCAATTACATAAATCTACGGTTCTAACCCTTAGTATGAAAACGGGATGTTACAGATTCCATATCTGCAGAGGGTGAGACAACATCAAGTAGACACTCAATTCTCTAAATTCTTAGAGAACTTGAAGAAGCTTCAGATTAATTTGTCTTTTGTGGAGGCATTGGAGTATATGCCCATGTATACGAAGTTTCTCTAGGACATATTGATGCACAAACTCACTTGAGAGGACAATCAGACGGTGACCTTGACGAAGAACTTTAGTTTGATCATCAAAAGCACAATGCCTTCAAAACTACAAGATCTAAGGAGTTTTACTGTTCCATGTATTGTTGGTGATTTTGAATTTTCTAAATGCTTATATGATTTAGGCGTACGTATTAACTTGATGCCTTTGTCTATTTTCAGGAAATTAGGGCTAAGAGATGTCAAGCTAACATCTATGCTATCCAACTTGTGGATTCACCCATCAAAAGGTCATTTGGGGTAGTAAAAAATGTTCTGGAAAAAGTGGATAAATTTGTAATTCCTGTTGATTTTGTTATGATGGATTTTGAAGAAGACACGAATTGTCCATTAATTTTGGGTATGCTCTTTATGAATACTGGTAGGAAATTAGTTGATGTGCATAAAGGAAAATAGGTTTTAAGAATTGGTGACGAGTAGGTTGAATTCAATAGGACTAAATCTTTGAAGAAGCTAGTGGATGGAAGTGCATGTGTAAAGATTATTGTTGTGGATGATTGTGTGAAGGAAGTTAAAGAGGAAGTTGAGGAATTTGTTGAAGTGCGTAGGGATGAGGGTGTGAGCGAAGAGGAATTATGTGAGGAGGGTGAGCAAGAGAGGTTAGAGAGAACGGATGCACCCATATCACGCTCCATTGTAAAACCACCAACTGTAGAACTAAATTACCTTCCTACCCGAGATACACATTTCTAGGTAAGCGCCACACCTTACCTATCATCATTTTCAACCAATTAGATTTTGAGCAAGAAGAGAAAGTGGGAGAGACCATTAAGAATAGGATGGGAGTCATAGGGTGGCAAATTTCTGATATTAGGGGGATCGGCCCCAATGTGGTGATATATAGGATTAGCCTTGAAGAAGGATGCAAGACAATAAGAGAGAGGCAAAGAAGGTTAAATCTAAACATGCAAGAGGTTGTGAAGAAGGAAGTGGTAAAGTTTTTAGATGCGGGTATTATATACCTAATTTCAGATAGCGAGTGGGTGAGTCCGGTGCAATGTGTGCCTAAAAAGGGAGGCATAATAATGATGGAGAATGAAAAAGGTGAAAAGATTTCTACTAGGACCATCACAGGTTAGAGAGTGTGCATTGACTATATGAAGCTCAATTTGGCCAACAAGAAAGACCATTTCCTATTACCTTTTGTGGACCAAATGATTGAGAGGTTAACTGACCATGTTTTTTATTATTTTTTATAGATATTCAAGGTAAATCAGGTGTTTATATACCCACAGCACCAAGAGAAGACTACTTTCACTTGTCCTTATAGAACTTTTGCCTACAGGAGGATGCCTTTTGGTCTATGCAATGCACCAGCCACATTCCAAAGGTGCATAATGGTCATCTTTGCAGATATGAATGAAGACTTTATAGAGGTATTTATCAATGATTTCTCTATTTTTTGAGACTCTTTTGATCATTGCTTGTTTAATTTAGATAGAGTTTTATAAAGATGCGAGGAGTCTCATTTAGTCTTGAATTGGGAGAAGTGTCATTTCATGGTCCAAGAGGGAGTTGTTCTAGCCCATAAGATTTTATGCAGGGGGATTGAAGTAGATGGAGCTAAGAAAAAAGTGATTGAAAAGCTCCCACCTCCTACTAACATCAAGGGCATCCGAGCATTCCTTGGTCATGCAAGGTTCTACAGATGATTCATTAAGGACTTTTCTCGTATTGCTAGATCCCTTAACTCACTTATTAGTTAAAGATGTGTCTTTTGTGTTTAATGATGATTGTTTAGATAATTTTAACAGGTTAAAGAAGGCATTTACAACAACACCTATTTTGACATTGCCAAATTGGTCAGTTCCTTTCAAGATCATGTGTAATGCAAGCGGGCATGCCATTGGTTGTGTACCTGAACAACAGAGTGAGAAGAGGCTACATGCAATTTACTATGCTAACAAGACTTTAACAGGAGCACAATTAAACTACACCACTACTGAGCAGTTGCTTGCAGTGGTATTTGCATGTGAAAATTTTTTTTCGTATCTTTTTGGAGCACAAGTTATTATTTTTACGAATCATGCGGCATTGCGTTATCTTTTTGCAATGAAGGATGCCAAAGCTAGGCTCATCTGATGGGTGCTTCTACTCTAATAATTCAACATTGAGATTAAGGATAAGAAATGAGTAAAAAATGTAGTAATGGACCACCTATTGAGAGTTGAAGGGGTAGAAAATGAAGAGGAAGAGGAAATTGAAGAGCGTTTTCCTGACGAGACCTTAATGATGGTAGAAAATCCTTTTCTTCTTTAGTTTATATATATTGCCAATTATCTCTCAGCTGGTATTCTTCCCCCTAATCTCTCGCATCAATAAAGAAAGTGTTTCTTATTTTAGTGTTCTTGTTATATTTGGGATCAACCTGTGTTATATAAAATATGTGCTGACAGTTTGATTCACATACGTGTCCTTGAAGATGAAATGCTTGAATTTTTTACTCAGTGTCACAATTCAGTTTATGCAGGACACTATGGAGTGAACAAGACAGTTGCTCGCATTTCGGAGTGTGGATTCCACTTGTCAAACTTATTAAAGGATGCCCAAGATTTTGTATTGCATTGTGATATGTGCCAAATAGTGGGCAATATTTCAAAGAGAGATGAGATGCCACTTTCAAACATCATGGAGGTGGAGATATTTGATGTGTGGGGCTTGGATTTCATGAGACTATTGCCATCTTCCTTAAATAACTCCTATATATTGGCTAGAGTTAATTATGTATCTAGGTGGGTTAAAGCAATAACTACTCCAACAAATGATGGCCAGGTAGTGCAACGGTTCATCAAGAAGATCTTTATTAGATTTTAGGTTCCTAGAGCTATCATAAGTGATAGAGGGAGTCACTTTTGCAACAAACCCTTTGAGGCTCTTCTAAGGAGACATAATGCTCATCATAAAGTGATAACCCCTTACCACCTGCAAATGAGTGGCCAAGTGGATGTGGTGAATAGAGAGCTGAAGAATATTTTGGAGAAGGTAGTGAAAACTTTAAAAAAAGATTGGACTTTGAAGCTAGCTGATACATTGTGGGCTTATAGGATGACTTTCAAAACTCCCATAGGTATAACACCATATCGACTTATGTATGGCAAGGTTTGCCATTTACCATTGGAGTTAGAACATAGAGCCTATTGGGCAATTAGAAAATTAAACAAGGATTGGAAGCTAGCGGGTGCGAAGAGATTGTTACAACTTGATGAATTGGAGGAGTTAAGTTATGATGCATATGAAAATGCCAAGTTGTACAAGGGCTAAGAAGTGGCATGATGCCTACATCAAGAAGAAGGACTTTAAGAGTGGGGACTTAGTCCTTTGTTCAATTCATGACTTCGGTTATTTCCCATAAAGCTTAAGTCAAGATGGAGTAGCCTTAATTTAGCATGTGGAATGGTCAAGCTAATGACCTTAATTTAGCATGTTTGTCTTTCATTTGCTTGTCTTTGTGTTAGTGTGGTTTTACTTTGATTTGATAGTGTTTAGTTTGGTTTTTATTAGGTTTTATCTTGTTTCACCCTTCGATCTTTTGTTGTTTAGATGCTCAATGATGTTTTTTGAGGTTACTTGAAAGTTTTTTGTGCATCATAATTTATTGGAGAACCAAAGGATGAGAGGAAAAACATGTCAACTCTATCGACCCCACCACTATGAGCCCATCTTACCTTTAATCTATTTTATTATTCTTATTGTGATTTGTGTTTTGCTTTTCATTATGTTGTTTGTTGGTTTTCGGTTTTCTCCTTTTCAAATTGAGGACAATGTGTTGTTCAAGTACGGGGAGATAGTTTTTGCATTTGTATTTGCATTTTTGTATGTTATTAACAATGCATGTTACGTTGTTAGCATTAGGTGTGTCATTTCCCTTACATTTAAATCTTTGTGATGAATGTGTTGCCATAAGATTCTATCATGTTAGTTGGAATGAGATTAAATGCATGCGTGAACTCAAATTAGGCTACTTGAGTAGAGAGTGAACAATGTGGAGTGATAAAAGTAGTTGGCTGCATAAGCTTACTCAGAACTTTAACACTTGAGCAATAAGGTAGTGTATAGAAGCATAATGGAATTTCAGTTGAGCCTATGTGAGGAATTGAGCCTTTATGACTCCATTCTATAATTATTTCATTTCCTTGTTTATGTGATGCTTCCTTAGGTAATTACCTTCAGAACTTGCTTTGAATCGGTTTAAATCTACTGGATGCATGCTAGATAGAAATAATTAAGGCCCTTTTTGTTTTAACCCTTGGCTTAAATGAACTACCCTTTATTATTCCTTACTAGCCCCATTGAGCCTTTAACCTTTTGTTTCTTGAAATCACCACATTTTAAAACCCACAAACCTCATTAACTTGCCCAATTATAAGTTAATAGAGTGCTAAGTCATACTTTAGTTTGGGATTTTTTTGCTACAATTTTTTTCTTTCTGAGATAATTTAAGCAGATTTTAGTACTTATACTCTTAGAGCACATTGCATATAGTTGTTGTTTTCTGTTCATTGTTTCTTTATTATGAAAAACAAAAGAAAAAAGAAAAAAAATCAAATAAAGAAAAGAAAAGAAAAAGGAATAACATCTAGTAGTAGCAATAAGTACAAAGCAGTAGTCATATCCATTTGCATATCTCAGAAGTTAACCTTTGTCATCCCTTTGTACACTTAGTACTTTATAAATGCTTGTGATAAACCTCTAAAACCTTTTTGACCCACCTTAACCCTAGCCATATTACAACCCTAAACAAAGTCCTTTTGATCTATTTTAGCATGTAATCATTGTGGAAGAGAATTAGTGTATTAGCAGGCCTATGATAGTATGGTTTCCTATAGGAAATTTGAGTGAAACACTAACCATCAAACACTTGAGAGAAATAAGTGAAATCTGTAAGAAAGGTTTATTTTTAGTTTATACTTATCTTTGAGTGATGGTTTCATAAGTTGAGTTTGCTTATGTGCACCAATGAAAATTAGTCATGATATGTATAGAAGCTTGGCACTTGAGTTGGCCAAAGTTTAAAAGATTGCGCTTTAATCTTTGTGAAAATGAAGTGATAGAAATTTATTGGTTGTATTTGATTTTTCCTTGAGGAAAAGTAAAAATTTAAGTGTGGGGATGTTGATAATTGTAGATTGCATTATGTTTTAGTGGGTAGTTTGACGTGTGTTTAGTTGTTAATTTGATTATTTAGTATATGTTTAGGTTAGAATTGTATTAGTTTATTAAATATTTGTGTTTTACGTGTTTTATGGGTTAGAGCATGCTTTTGAGCTTCAATGTTGTGTATTTGAGGTGCCTTGATGAGTTTGCCACTGTTTCAGGGTCAATATCGAAAAATGAAGGAGTTTTAGAGGGAACTCGGGCCATAACACAGGCCCACGATCACAGCAGGCAGGCCATGATCATGGAAGAAACACTAAGATTAGCCCATAATCGTGGCATGCAGGCCATGATCCTGACAGAAGCACCAGGATTTGCCCACGATCGTGCCATGTTCGTGACAGAGAGCTTACTCAGGGGCCATCATCGTGTCATATAGGCCATGATCGTGGCCAAAGTCAGGACAAATGCAGGGACACTTCCAGACTCAAGTTTTTTAGGGACTTTCTGAAAAGACCCTAGGTTACCCTAAATAAAAAAAAACCATAGGCCTTCTTTACAGATACATAGATTTCGGTAGCAACCATACAGATTTTTCTGGACTGTCCACGAAAAGTCACAAGCTTTCGAGTGAAAAAGGTGGGAATTGGGGTTGATAATCAGGAGCTTCCATCAAGCTTCCATTTTCCATATTTTCATATACAAAAAGGGAAGAAAGCTACCATTATATTTGTTTTATTTTTTTTTCATTATGTTTTGTATTATGGAGAACATGGATATGGTTAAACTTGTTCCTATTATGAGTGGCTGAATTTATTTTAGAGATTACTTTTAAATTACATGTTGAACTCCTATTTTGTTGTTTTGAATGAATGAATGATTTTAATAAGTGTTGTGTTTAAACCTTAAAATATATGAAGAAATTGAGTTGGGTAAATTGTGTAGGGATGTACACAATGAGAGTTGGCATTCTATAGACTTGCATTTATCAAGTTAATTGATTAGTTAAAGAGAGATCATGACTAATTAATTGATTACCCATAGTATAGCTTCATAACTAGTTAAATTAGTGGACTGGTTTTGTAGAATGAGAGATTGCATAGTTAATTCCATTTAATTTGGCTAGGTATATTTGATTACACAGTGAGAGAGGGCGATTGAAACATTAGGACATCTTAGGTGAGGCATAATTCAATCAACAAGGTAGGAGGAAGACAAGCTAAGGAAAAAGGGATCTTTAATTTTTAATCTTAAAATCAAAGTTTCTACACTTCTGTTACATTATTTGTTAGCTGCTAGTTTGTTTGATTTAGTTTATTTTTCAGTTTTTATTATTTAAATTTGAGTCTTAAACAAAGCATAACCTAAATTAAGTGGTGCCTAAGCACAATCTCTATGGGACGATATCCACTTTTTACTACAAGTAAAGACCTGTATACTTGTGGTTTTTAGCGTAAAACAAGTAATTTGTTTTTGCATTCAACAGTAGCTTATTTACAAGATAATAAACTGATATTGACTGAAATACGTGGAAGCAAGCCCCTCATAATTGATCTCGATTGAGCTTTAAATGAAGCGAGGTCAAGCTAATGACTATAACTTAGCATAATCGATAATTAGAAAAATTTTGAAAGTTAGGTTTGTTTTAAATTCTAATATTAAGGTTTTGAATTTCAATGTTTTTAGAGTGGTTTGGATGGCTAAAGTTTAGTTTGAGTTGGGGAAGTAAGCTCGGAGGCTACATGATGAAGAAACAACAAAATGGGATAAAGCTGGCAAAACTCACTATTTTATAATCGTGTATATTGTGAAAAGAGCTTTTGTCACGATCGTGACTCAAAATGCATGATCATGACAGGCGGCAGACTTAGTGAAAAAATGTGATTTTCAAACCAAAAACCCTATTTTACCCCTCCTTCTTCAACCTTAACCCTATATCTTCGTAATTCTTCATATTTTCCACATCTCTTCTCTCTCTAAGCCTTAGCCTCCACTCCTAAATCATATCCCTTATGATATGTGTTGAATTGATTATACATTTATTCCATAAAACTTAGCAATTATTGCTATGAAATGCTTAAGACATTCACTTTAGTTCATATTTGGTTAGGTACAATTCGGAAACGAAGGAGCTAAAATGAGTTAAAAGTACAATATTTGAGCCATTTTCTTAAGAATCACACTCACTTGTCTTTATGAAACAAGAAGAAAAAGGATTAGAGCAAAAAAGAGATAAGAAAATGCATAGAATGAAGAACATAAGCCATGAACAAAAGTTGTCAAGGGTGTGACCAATATCTCACGACCATGACAAAGAAGTCATGGTCGTGAGACTCTTCTCATGCCCATGACAGGTGTGTCATGGGTGTGACACACCTACTCACGCCTATGACTTTGCCACCTGTCCATTCGAAACACTACTTTTAAATATAAATAGACATAATGTGACGGAAGAAGGTATAAAATGTTTGAGGAATCGTTATAATGGTTGGATCTCGAAGGTTTGAAAAAGAAGAAGGGCAACAAAGCTTACTCCTTGAAGACCCATAGAGGGTTAAGCTTCTCGGTGCCGGTTTGAAGGTGATATCGATTCTAAAGAACCCACCTAAGCATATCTCTCATTGTGTTTGTATTCTTTCTCTCATAGGAATTGATTGTGTTATCTTATGTTTAGTGAATTGGGTATTGTATAAGAATGATTGAATGCTCTATTTGATTGTTTTTATGCATAAACCCATTGCTAGAATCAAATATAATACATAATCATTGTGTTTCCGATTCATTTGTGACAATTGATGGTTTTTAATTAATAGGGATAACAAAGCCTAGGTCAAATGATCCGAACTTATATGGTTGTTGCCCTAATTAATCTATTTTCCTAACTCGTAATATGGTTGTCCAATTAAATCTAGAGAGTTTGATCTAGGTTGTTCGATAACTAGGTTTAATTAACAAGCTCTTCTTAATTAAACACGATCTAAGAGAAAACTAGGGTTCATAGAGCTAATTGTTAACCTACCATTAATAGTTGCTATGAGAGGTATGAGAATAACAACTCAGTAAAGTATGTTTAATTATGTGTAGGCTAATATTGAACCGATGACCAAGTCCCTAAAGTATTCATGACTTTTCATCATTTTTGAATGTTTTCTTTAATTTTTTTGTTAGTTTAATTAAATTTTATTTTCTTATTTGAAAACCAACTAAAACCCCCTCATAACCTAAACACTGATTGATTTCATTTCAAAAGCTTTACATACACTCTTTATAGCATTAACCCAGACCATCATTGCTATAGTTTTAGGTCTAGTTATTTTGTGTAATGTTACGATGTGCTACCACCTTCTCTCTTCATTTCCTTTAGATCTCTCACTTGTTTTTGCATCTTTAATCTAGATTTTACTCCCTTCTTCATATATTTCACAACTTCCAAACATACCTTAAATTTTGGAAGTAGTTTTTACATAATTTTGTGCATATTTTCTACATTCAAGCAAAGTGCAAATGCTCACAATCTAAAAGAAAAACATCAGTGGCGAGGAGTGGAGCATGGGATAGGGTGGCAGACTTTAGAGCTCCTTTCCTATTTTTTTAGAAGATGAAGGTACTCGATTCCAAAAAATTCTCTCTAAGATTATTATTGCTCCTAGGTTTTTCACTTTCGATATCTTAGATAATCTAGGATTAAAGGATAAAGTTGAGACTTTGAGTAGTAACATTCAATGGTATAAGTTTGTTACTTTTGATTACATTGTGTATAAAGAATCGACCCTTGAATTTTATAGTAATCTTCAATTTACATTGCGGGATCTAACTAATTTTGGTTTCATTTAAGGGGTCAACCTTACCATTTGAATTATGATGTTTTAGCTAAAATTGTTAGATTTCCTCATTCAAATATAATTAGAAAGCATGATGATTTTGGGCCATTCGGTATTGGAAACATCTAACAGGGTTGGATAATTTTAATATTAAAAATGCACATAATAATTTCATCCTTACTCCTAAATATTTGTTATTGCATAAGTTCATGTGTCAAACTGTGTTTGATAAATTAGGAAGTAATAAATGTTCTGTCAAGGAATTATTTATTTTATGGTGCATGGATGACAATGTTAAATTTTGCACAATGACCCACATTTTTCAATCCATAGCTACTACCCTTAAAAAGAAAAGTAGCCATCTTGGTATGGGTTATATTGTCACCGCACTTGATGCACACTATGATTTGAATGTTGATGAACTAACATTTGTCTTTCCTAAGTTTTTGAATCACATATACTTCAGGCAAGCAGAAATCTTGGTGGTCGATCACATGGACCTTCAAGATGTCACCTCCAAAATATAAGTGAAACATAGGACATGATAGGTTAGTTCTGGCTTTATACCACCATCGCAACAAAATGAAGACTCAACCAATGAAGAGACTGAGGATGATGAGGAGGTAGTTAGAAGAGATCTTTAAAGTGGTCTCTGACAATAACAAACTTTTAAAGGAGATGGCGTAAGAACAAGAACGATAATAACTTGACATCAAGAAGATTTTTAGATACTTTGTTGATCAGAGTGTTCATATTATGTTTCTAACACTGTCACCACCCTAATCTCCTTAGAGAGTTTCATACTCTTACCTTTTCTTTATGTTATGTCTTATCATTTTGATATATGTGTTGTTTGTTTTCTCATATTGAGTATAATATAGCGAGGAGGATTTTGCATTAGCATGGAATATGTGTGAATTTTGCATACCATATTGTTAGTTTTTTATTAGGTTGATATGGTGTGAAAATATATTACATATGTGTGAATTGTATGAATGCATCAATTGCAATAACTTGATAGAGTTTAGCTTTAAACACAGTTATTGATTTTGTAAAGGCATACTGACTTGTGAATTTTATGTTTTAAATATCTTTGGTTGAATATGCATGCTAATCAGGATATGACATCAGTTTGTTCATGTTAGGAAATTTGTTATATCTATTTATAGTTATACGTAAATTGAACGAGTCAGTATCATTAGTAATCTTTCACGAGGATGATTGACTAAAAAGAAATGAGGTAGGCTATGTGAAAATAATTTAAAAAGTGTCTTAAATGAAAACTATTTCACTGGCCCTTTTGAAATAAATATTGAGTTATGAATAGAGCTAGTAGCCAGAAAATGTGATATAGTTGAATAACCAAGGGTATTTATGACAAAATGTTTGTCTTCGTATTAAAAGGTTAGAATGACATTCCAACCAAGCTAATAAATAAAACATGGCCCAGTTGAGTAGCCAGGGGACATTCATGATAAATTGTTTTCCTTCACGTCAAAAGACTAGGTTAACAATAAAGAAAAATAAAAAGTGTTGTTTCGATAAATAAATCCTACTGATCTTTGAAAATAGAAAAAAATTTTATAGAAGGATACTTAGTGATAGTTGCATTTTTGATTGATTACTAATTGTAAATGTATGTGTACAAGTGTTATAGGTGAATGAATATGATGTTAATGTTTTAATTAATATGTATATTCAATTCAAAGTGCTTAACTATGAAATGCGTAAGTTAGTATGTTGGCACAACTTGAATGATTAATGTTTGTAGTTAAATTGATTTCATAAAGTTAGATGTCATTATCTCATTATTATATATTGCATGAATGCATATGTTTATATTTGGTTTGTTAAGTTTGTGTTTTTTGTTTTGAGGACAAGCAAAATTTTAAGTGTGGGAATGTTGATAGGTGTAGTTTATACTATGTTGACATATATTTTAGTGTGTTTATAGGTTTTATTGGATGATTGTTGCATTTATAGGCTTAGAATTGTGTTAATGTGAATATTTATTTGCATTCTAGGTGTTTGTGTGGTTTAGAGTATGTTTTCAATCTTAATTATATGTTTTTTAAAGTGTTTGATATGTTTGTTACTGTTGGAAATCAGATAGGTGAAGAACAGAGACTTAGATATGTATGAAGTTACACGGGCAAGGTCACGATCCCGACTCCCATATCACGATCATGATAGAAGAGAAATACCCAGAGCCACTATCATGACTCCATTGTCAAAATCGTGACAAAGAGCAATTTCATAGAGTCACAATCCACTATCATGACTCCATTGTCAAAATCGTGACAAAGAGCAATTTCATAGAGTCACGATCGTGACTCCAATGTTATGATCATGACATAGGCTTCCCAGGTGCAACTTTTTCCATCTGTTTTAGGGTTTAGGGGCATTTTTGCAACCAATCAAAGGGCAATAACCTAGTTACACCCCCAAGACCCTCAGAGACTATTTAAAAACCTTAAGAAGCCTAAAAAATGTAGTCTCCATCTTGAAAAAATGGATCAAACAAGGAAAATCGAGAGAGACATTCAAATTTCCTATTTTCCAGATCAAACTTTAAATATAGTTTTTCTTTCTTTCTCCTTTTATTATTTTCGTATTACTTAATATGTAAACTGAATTTCCAGATGTCTATTATGTTCATGATGTTCTAAATTTCTGATTAGGCTTTATTTCATAATTATTTTGTGACTTTGATTGTTATTGATTCAATACATATTCTTTGTTGTGTTAATGGTGCACATTCATACTTTAGAAATAAATCAAGAGAGTGAGTCAAAATTAATCTTATTAAATTTTGCAACGAGATTTGGTAGTTTCATATGTCACACAATTAACTAATCAATTATCATTTGATCAAATATCTTGTGTGAGAACTTGATTATTCAATAAATAGCTTTAAATTTAGTTGAAAAATTAGGAAAGTTTTGTGAACCGAAAGGTTGCAAGATCTGGAATTTTTGTATTCAATTAGGGTTAATCAATTAGGTCTTGAGTGGGAGTGACCAACCCTTAGAAAATCGATGATCGACACATAATTGAATCAATAATCATTAAGGGAGCATAATAATGGAAGAATAAATCCTATACATTCATCCTTAATCATCCTTAAATAATTGTGGCAGCTTTCTGATATATGTTAATTGATTGCTTTTATTTAATTGTTTTAATTTTTGTTATTATTTCACTTAAATCATCTTTTATTACCTTAGACAAAGTTAGGTTCTATTAGTTTTACTTATTCCTCGTGAGATCGATACATTTCGATACTAAAAGTTTACGATTTGTATATTTAGAGATATTGAGAGTTTTATTATAGGTAAAACTTGCTCTCATCATAAGGTTTGATCAACTTAGTTTCCTGAAAACTTCATCTTATTTGTTTTTGTTTCTCCATAAATGTGCATTTGACTCTATGTTTCTTCTATCTCAGTCTCAATACAAGCTTATAACTTTGCACTTCGCTTTGAAGGTACTCAAGTAGCTCATCACACATTACTTCATTCAAAGCATTTTTTTAATAGTCCTATTGGCCCCTAGACAACTCATTTTTAAGGTCTTATTGCCAACTGTGGTTATATTGCTATTGTCTATTTTACAATGATGACTTTAGATCATTTCTTTAATGTTATTTTCATTTAACAGTCACTACAAGATTCCATCTTTTTCATTTGGAACTTTATGATTTCTTATTTGATTCTTGTCTTAGGGGTTGGCTGACACCAAGAAACCCCCAAAAATGATTTCAAGAAATATGACAAGAGGTAAGAAAAGCCTAGCTGAAGAGAAGTCCAAGTGTTCTTTCGTAATTAGTGAATGATAAAAGTTATCAATCTTCGTATTTATTTTGTTGCAGTTATATGCATTTATTTATTATTGTTCGTAAGGTTTGCTTAAATGTTACCACCTCACAAATATCTACTACTTAATGCCATACCTCCAATAAGACTACATAACTGTATCAACGCTCCCATCGAGCTAGGGGACAGAGGTGAGTGATTGTGTTTCTTTTTGTATTTGATTATCTTTCACTTGATGCATATGCTATATATCAGAATTCAAATCAAAAATACTCCTCCTTCGTGTTCCTACATGAAGGACTCTTTAAATTAGGCCTATCCATCCTAAGAATTAATTTCTCCTCTAGATATAAAACCTTTTATATAACATTTCACATTGACCTATTTAAGTAAAAAGCTTACTTCTCTTTTCCACTTTAGTAGGTACCTATAGGTAGAGAAAAAGGAGGAACCTTCATCTCTGTAATTTAATTCTTCCTCTTTACTTCCTTGTTTTGCTGTGATTTCTCAAGAAACTATACTCGAATCTCATCAACAGATTCTTTTGGAAAAGCAAGGACTTGATTGTTTAAATTGATAGTTTGATGCATCTCTAACTTTTAATTACGAAGAATATGTAGAAATGAGATAGTTTTAATCCATTTTCTTCTAAAACATACACAATTTTTAGAATATGACTCTTTAGACAGTTGTTCTTTTTCTTTATCTTAGACTTCAAATTATTGTTCACAATTTTAGGGATTGTGTTAATAGTGTTTTTGTTTTTCTTTAGACTCATTCTCTACAAATAATTCTTGCGATGGTAGTAACTAATAAAGTTAAATTCTACACTTTGTTTGTTTCTTCCTTGAGCTTGATAACTGTTAAGTAGTTTCCTATCAAAGTTACATTTATTTATAACTTTTAACATCCTAAATTATATTACTAATCAATAGAATAAAATAGATCAAAAATCTAGAAAGGATTTTAAAAACATTCTAATTATAGGATGAAGCTTTAGGGGCATGCTAAGGTACTTTGATATGACATAAAGATACGTAAGTTGTTCTCACTCTCACTGTAATAGCATTCTAGTTTTATTCTGTCATCCTCAAGGCAAAATCATATAAGAGTTTCATGTCCGGGGCCCAATATATATAAGATATCTTATCTTTATTTATTCTTTTATATATAACCTCAATGCTCTTAGTTTACAATTGGTTGTGGCTATTCAGCAAGTTTTTATACACCACAAGTATACAGATCGTATCTTTTAGTATATAAGGTTGTCATTCCCACAAGGATTATGTAAGAAAAAATTCAAACCCAACTTTGTCTAAGGTATTCAGAATGTGATTTGAGTAAAAATAAATAATAGAAATTAAAGAAAAAATAAAACAAAGCAAATAATGCAAATAACAATGAGTTGCTAATAAGATTAGGGTTTTTATCGAGATAGAATGCTTAGGACTTATTCTTTCTTTATTTTGTTTTCTTAATTGTTACTGATCCAATTCTGTGTTTAATCCTAGATTTCCTAGGTTATTGATTACTCTCTCTCAAAACCTAATCAATTAACCCTAATTGAATTTGAAAATTTTAGATTTGCAACCTCTCAATTCACAAAACTTTCCCTAACGTTTTCAATTAGATCTGAAGTTTAAGTTCTCAAAGAAGTTCTCTCTTTAAATGATTGTTAATTTGATAATTGTGGGACTATTAAACTACCAACTCTCATTGCACTATCTAATATGATTACCTTTGACTCACTCTCTCAATTTATTGTCAAGTTTAGGATGCAAAATTATCACAAACATTAGAATATGTATTAAAATCAACAATAATCAAAGTCACAAAATAAATCCAGAATAAATCCTAATTTAAAATTTAGATCTTCATAAACATGTTAAACAACTTGGAATTCATATTACATATCAAGATTGATGAAATAAATAAAGGAGAAGAATAAAAACTTTATTAAATACTTGATCTGGAAAGTTATAATTCGTAAATGTTCTTCTTGATCTCCCACGTTTGATCCACTTTTTGGTGTTAGCTTATGGATTTTTTCGTGTGTTTAATGTCCTTAAATAGTGTATTAGGGTCTTGGGGTGTAACTAGGATTTTCCTACTTTGATCGATTCCAAAAATGCCACAAATCCTAAAACAGATAAAAAAAACTCACGTATTGATAGTCTTTGTCATAATCGTGACCTGGGAATTTCCCCTATGTCATGATCGTGCTCGATGAGGCACAATTGTGATAGAGGCTATGGAGCCCTATGCATGCTAGTCACGATCTTGCTACTCATGCACAATCGTGACACCCTTTAAACAGCTTCCATCTTCCTTATTCTTCAATTATCTGATTTCCATCACTAACAAACACATCAAACACCTTAGGAAACATAAAATTAAGATTGAAATGATGCTCTTAACCACACGAACAGTTAGAATATGAACAAACACTCACATTAACACAATTTTAAGCCTATAACTATAATAATTATCTAATAAACACCTAAAAACATACTAAAACATCTAAGAAAACATAGTAAGAACTAAACCTATCAGTGGCTACACCAGGGTCCATATCTTTTATACTGCCTAGCATTTCTTTTTGTTTTCTTTAGTATAATATCTTTCTATTAATATCTAAACTCTAATTAAGTTGGAGATTTTTAAAGAACTTTTCTGAAATATTCTATTCTTCCAAATCATACATATCATCATCAATCATTCATACCTATCAATATCCTCATACTTAAACTTTTGCTTGTCCTCGAGGAAAAACAAAAACACAAACACAAAAAACATATAAGCATAAATTCCAAGATGCAATAAAGGTATAATGGCATTGAATCTTACTGAATTAATTCAACGACAAACATCAATCATTCAAATTGTGCAAACATACTAACCTATTCCTATTATGTTTAAGTACTTTAAATTGAATATACATATCAATCAAAATATAAACATTCAATTTATACACCTAGGGCACTTGTAACATGCATTTATAATTTGTAATCAATCAAAAATTCAACTATCATTGAGTATCCTTTCATGAAAATTCTTGCTAATTTTAAATATTAGTAGGTTTTATTTATTAAAACACCATTTTTTTAATTTTCTTTAACGTTAACCTAGTTTTTTGATGCAAAGGCAAATATTTTATCGTGAATATCCCTCGGTTACTCAAGTAAACCATTTTTATTATTTAACTTGGTTGGAATGTCATTCTAGAATTTTTACGTGAAGACAAACATTTTATTGTGAATGCCCCCGATTATTCAATTATATTACATTCTCAACTAGCTACTAGCTTTATTCTTAACCCAATATTTGTTTCAAAAGGGCCAACAAAATAGTTATTTATTTAACACACATTTTTTATCACAAATCCTACCTCATTTCTTTTTAGTCAATTATTCTCATGAAAGGCTACTAGTAAGGCTAACCAATTCAACTGACTTATAATTATAAATATTTATCACAATTTTCCTAAAGGTGAATAATAAGGTTTATATCCTAATTAGCACGCATATTCAGCCAAAGATACTTATAACATAAAATTCCTATGTTAATATGCCTTTACAAATTAAATGACCATATTCAATGCTAAGTTAATTCCATCAAATTCTTGCCATTGACACATTCACACACAGTATGTATATGTTCATACAATGTCAATCCTAATATGATATGCAAAATTCACACACATGACATGCTAATGCACAAACCTCCCTACTCTTAGACAATACATTGTCCTTAATATGAGAAAACAAACAACACAAATATGATAATAAGAAGAAATAACAAAAAGAAAAGGGTTAGAGCATGAAACCACTTATGAAGATCAAGGTGGTGACAGTTTTGGTAAAGGAATTTAAACACCTTCAGCAATGAAGTTCTTATAAATCTTCTTAATATCGTATTGTTGTTGTTATTTTTGTTCTTGCGCTGTCTCCTTTAAGAGCTTGTTGTTATCGGAAACCAAATTGAAGAGCTTCTCCCAACCTTCCTCTTCATCATCTTTTCTGTCTTCACTTGTTGAGACCTCACTTTTCTACCATGGTGGTGTAAAACTTGAACTAGCTTGTCATGTCCTATGTTTCACATGAGTTTTAGAACTAGTATCTCAATGGACATCCAAGATCTCAACTCACCTTAAGTGAGTGTGATTTAAAAACTTGAGAAAAACAATCGTTAGTCCTTTAACAATGACACCATAGTAAACAGTAAGTGTGGTAACAATATATCTCATACCTAAATGACTACTTTTCTTTTTAAGAGTAGTAGTTATAGATTGAAAAATATGGCGGTTGTATAAACTTGAACATTATTATCCATGCAATATAAAAATAATAAGTCTTTAATAGAACATTTGTTACTTTCAGATTTATCGAAAATATTATGACACATAAACTTAAGAAGTAACGAATGTTCGCTACTAAGAATGACATTGTTATGGGCATTTTTAACAACAAAGCTATCCAACCTTGTTAACTTTTTCCAATACCTCTTAGCACGAAAACCATCATATTTTTCTATTATGTCCGACCTATCCACCAATCTCTTCCATAACATCATAATTTAAATTATATGGTTGACCTCAATCAAAACCAAATTTTAGTCAAATCCTGTGATGCGAATTGAAGATTAGTATATAATTTTAGGGTTAATTCCTTATACACAATATAATCAAAAGTAATAAATTTATCCCATCGAATTTTATTATTTAAAGTCTCAATCTTATCTTTCAACCCTAAATTTTCTAAAATTTCAAAATCAAAGTATTGAGGTGCACTAATAGTCCTAAAGCAAAGGGTTTGGAAATGGATACCTTCGTCTTCCGAATAAATCAGAAAAGAGGCTCCAAAATTCATAACCCTATTATGTGCACTTTCACCTGACACTTAAGTTTTCCCTTTCTATTATAAGCATTTAGCACTTTGTTTAGTTTTTGGAGCCATGAATAAGTGTATACCTACAAAATAAACTAAGAACACATAAAAATACACCAAAAATACCAAAAAAACATGAATAGATAAAAGTTCCACCAATTCTTGTAAAAAAAACCACTATAAAGATGTAATCTAGATATGTGGAGAAGGCATCAAAATCTAGTTGAAAGATGCAAGAAACAAGTAAAAACTTTAAGAAAAATGAAGAGAGAAGTGAGAGAGTTTGAGAGCGGCTGCTATAATTTAGAGAGATAAAGTTAGTGAAGTAGATTAAAAATGATGAATATAAGGTGTTAGGGTTGAAGAAGGAGGGTTAAAATAGGGTTTATAAGTGATTATTCACGTGTAGGCATAATCTGCCGTGAGACATGATCGTGACTGAGAGTCACAATTGTGAATCATGCTCTCAAGCACAATCGTGCCTTTGGAGCATGATTGTGACAGAGCCTTATCATGCCATGCATGATCATGACCCTTGAGGCACGATCGTGACATGCAAAAATGTCACCCTTGTCTCGTTTCTTTTTTTTTTCCTTCATGTAACCTCCAATCTTGCTTCCCTAACTTGTAATAACTTTAAAAAAAAGAAACTTAGCCATCCAAACCACTACAAAAATATTAAAGTTAAAACTCTAAATACTAGAATTCAAAACAAATCTAACTATCGAATATGATAAGTTATGGTCATTAGCTTGACCTTCCATCATTCAAAACTCAACAAGGTTAATTATTAGTGGCTTGCTATCAATCATTTTGGTCTATGTCAATTTAGTAACCTGTAAATAAGCTATATGTTATGAGATAATAAAAAGGTGATAATCAATTAAATTAGAAAAATCCAAACAATTTTAGTAAGATCATTTTCGATAACAAACTGTCAACATAACTGGGAATGATGAAATCCCCTGAATCTTTAGCGGAATCAAACAATTTGTATTGTAAAAAGGTGAATTGTTCTTCTTCTTGTTCTGCAATCACCCTCATCCACTCTTCTACTTCATCTTCTTGAACAGAGATTTCTGCATATTTCTCAAACTCTATGTCCATTGTCACATGTTCCTTAAATTTTACTTCTTTTAAATGGTTTTCCTCTTGCTCTTTGATATATTCAACTTTTATGTCAATCTTCATATAAGAGTTACTTTCTTTTGGATGTTTCAAGACCTTGTTCATATTGAATTCCATAAGCTCATCACCAATCCAAAAAAGTAATTTGCCTTTATAAACGTCTATTAGGGCTTTCCCAATGTTCATGAACGACCATCTCAAAATTAGTAGAAAATTCCTATTTTCTTCGAAATATAGTGTCACAAAATCCACATGGATAATGAATTTGTCCATTTTCATTGTAACATCCTCCCCCACACCAAATGTTCTCTTAATTGATTGATCTACCCACTGAATGAGCATCAAAGTTGGCTTTACATTGCTTAGCCCTAGCTTTCTAAAGATTGACAAAGGCATAAGATTTATACTTGCGCCTAAGTCACATAGATATTTTGCAAATTCTAACTCACCAACTACATATGGTATTGTAAAGCTCCATGAATCCTTCAATTTTGAAGGTACATGACTAGTGGTAATGGAGCTACAAATTTTAGTTAATGCTACCATTTTTTATCTTCCCAAGTCCGTTTATTTGATAATATGTCTTTCAAGAACTTAGTGTACTTAGACATATGTTCCAATGCCTCTAAAAAAGATAAGTTAATTTGTAAAGCCTTCATCTTCTCCATGAACTTTGCAAATTGTGTAACTAGTTTGTTCTTCTGTAATCTTTAGGGGAATGGAATCTTGGTGGATATGGTGGAGGGGAAAAATAAGGAGGGTACTCACTCTTTTCTTCATCCTTTTTCTTCTTTTCTTGATCCTCTACTAGGTAGGTTTCAGCTTGTTTGTCTGCTAGTTGTTCTAGCTTTTTCTCACTTATGATTGCCTTAAGTTACTCCCTTAAATTTGCTTAAGTGTTACTCTAGAGACTCCCCGCACTTCTTGAAGACAATGAGTTCACTAGTTAGCCTATTTAAACCTGTATATTATGAATAGAAGAGGCATGGTTTTTAGTTCCTTGCTCAATCTTCCCTTCTAGCCTCTTATGGGCCTCTTCCATACTCATGAGCTTGTTTATGATCTTGTCTAATTTGGAATCATTGGCATTGGATTTATCTTGTTGAAATTAAAGAGGCCCTTAAATTCTAAATTGATTTCATGTATTATTAGATCAAGAAAAATTTAGGTGGTTCCTCTACCTAGAATCGTACGTATCAAAGTTAGGGTTATTTCTTCCTTCTTGACCAAATTATGTGCCCATATAGTTGAGCTGCTTTGTATTGTTATTTTGCATTAAAAAGCAATCAGCAGTAATATGATTAACTTGTCCACATAACTCACATCCATACTGAATTGCTCTAAATAAAGTGGACAAAGAGACTTTTAAGCTGTTAAGTTGTCTTATCAAGTTATCTATCTCAGCCTGCATTACTGTCACTGAATCGACAACAATGACTTCCTTCTAATTTCATAAAGTCGATTGTTGTCTACTTTTATCTGACATTCCAAAAATAGATGTTATTTGCCATCTCCTCTAGCAAGTCCTCTGTTTCCTCAACTGTCTTTCACATAAGAGATCCTCTACAAGTTGTGTCTATAGTGCCCCTCATGGGTGGATTAACTCCATTGTAAAATGTTTGCAAGAGAAATTCCTTGGGTATATTATGGTGAGGACATCTCCTTTACAAATCTGTATAATGCTCCCATGCTTAGTCTAGTGACTCCCTATCATTTTATTAGAAATTAGTAATCTCTTTTATCAAATTCGTTGTCTTAGTCAGAGGGAAGTACTTATCCAGGAAGGCACGTACCAACTAATCCTATGTCGTGATGTTTGGCTCTATCCCTTAGTGTGAAGAGAAATAGCCTCATCCTAATGACAACTTCCAAGATTCCATTATATTAGAAGGTATCGCATATTTCTAGAAAGTTTACAAGATGGACATTAGGATCTTCATTAGCTAACCCATAGAACTGGACGTTGGTTTGTAACATATTCAACAATGCTGTGTTGATCTCAAATGACATTGCTTACACTAGTATTTGAACGATGCCTTGATGTGTGGCATTGAATCCTGGTCTCATGAAAACCTTTTGTCAGTCTCTATGATTAAACTCCTCCACCATTGATCTTTAGATCTCTTCTTGGTGTCTCCCTCTTTGGATTTCTATTTATTGTCTTGTGATGTCAAAAGCTGGAATTTCTTCAACCTTACTTGAACTCCAAATAGTTCTTATGTTCTTGTAGTTGGAAGAACACAAGAATGGCCAAAATTTCCTTATATCAAAGTAATTCAAATAGTCATAAACTAAATCCCCAGTAATTGTTGTGTCTAGTTTCTATTACTTTTAATTACTTTCATATCTTGATTTTGGTTATAAATCCTTGTACTTTGATTCAAATGTGGGATAGATTGAGTGGAAATGGTGTGAATATTGCATGAATGTTAACTGAATTATTTTGTGAATTTTGTATGAAGGTTGAAGGGAAATTTCACATAGAATTTGCATGAAAAGAAAAAAAAGAAGAAAGATTTTTAGTCACGGTGGTGACATAACTTGTCACTACTGTGACAAATGCCTCACGGAGGTGACTTAACCTATCACCCTCATGACCCATTTTTTCTTTAATTCATCAACTTATTACGTGTCATGTGCAGGAGAGAAGACTTGAAAGCCCAGACCTAAAATAGACTACAATTATAAAAAGTAAGGGGGTGGCGGCATATTACACTCTCACAGACACACATATTCCCACATTCTCTCATTCCACAACACACACATAACAGACTCATTTGGGGAAACAAAAGCAATAGAGAGGGAGGCAGAGTAATAGAGAAGAGCTTCATCTTAAAAGATAGAAGAGAGTAAGAGTAGTGAAAGGAAGCAGAGGTGGAAGTAGAATGAGCAATCGACCATCTAGGTGAGAACAAAGCAGAAGCAAAGGGCGAGAGCCAATGCAGGAAGCTTAAAAGTGGTTGGAGATCATCGTACCTCCCTTATCCAAGCCCTCATTTGCTTATTTTGTTTATTATTTCTCTATCGTTTTACTGAACTTACTCTTTTATTAGTTGATAGACTCATACTCTATTAGCTTTTGATTGTTCATTTGGTTATTTACTTGGTTTATTGCTTAAATACTTCTCTTATATTGTTAAAGATGGGATTGAAGTATTTGAATATGATAAATCTTATTATTTCTGTGATGGGTTGATCTATTTTTCTTGATGATTAATGTAGCTATTTTAGTCAAATATGCATGATTTAGGCACTGTGTTATTGTCTTATGTTGCTATAGTTTTTGAACTGAAAGGATGTAATAGCATAATCAAACTTTGCATCATTTTGGTATTAAGCAAAGGATTGAGAGAAGAAGTTTAATAGAGAATGAGAAACTATGGACGCTTAGGTTAAGAATTAGAAATATGTTAACTTAAGCGGTAATTATTAGTTGGGTTTAATAATTAATTTTGATGATAAAGTTGTCAAATATGAAAGTTGGATTAGCTTGTTATTTAAATTGATTTTAGAACCTAATTAGTAATTTTAGTAAGACAACTATCCAATCATTTCCCCTTAGTCATACATAGGAGATTAAATTAGTGAAATTAATTTGTAAGAGTTTTTCACTTCGATTAATCTATTCGTTTTTTTCTCCCAGTTAATTCTGTTTACTTTTTAGTTTAATTTGGTAATTTCCTTTAAAGCCTTCACTCAATAAATTGGGATAGAGTGTTTAGGATTACATCTATTTTATTTTTATTCAAGGTTTACTTAAGTGAATCAATTTCACTACTGTGGGAGATGACCTCGGGTAATCAACTATAACTACCTAGTATATTTGCGAGTAGGAGAGCCTAGGTATGTTTAGAACTTATTTTGGGCATAATAAGTTTTGAGCATCGTTGCCAGGGAAGTGTTTAATGTTTGAACTTAATTTAATTTTGATTGTTTTCTCGACTGTTTAGTCTGTTCATACATACATTTTTTTCGTGTTATTTCATTGAGTTATTTTACTAACTTTCTTATTAATTCACTGTTGTTTTTATTTGGTTTATATAAGGAAGGAAGTCTCTAGAAGGTGAACTTGCTCCCTTTATTGATAACGTACATCGGATAAGAGGACCTCCAATGGACTTTGAAGACAATCTCGAGGGACCCAAACCAGAAGATCAAGAGATGGGTGAAAGGCAGCCAGTAACGAAGGAGTATGCCAGACTAGTAATCAATACTACCACTTCATGCATTCATCTTAGAGAGGCAACCAGAAACTATGAATTAAAAAGCATCCACTACAATATGCTGCCATCTTTCTATAGGGTTCCCAATGAAGTCCTTTAAACTTCATTTGAGAATTCTATACCACTCTCCAGATATTTCCGTTGGATGGCCTAAATGAAGATCGACTCAAGATGAAGTGCCTCCCATACATATTGAAAGATCGGGCCAAGGCATGCTGATGACCCTTCCACCCGATTCATTGATATGTGAGGAGGTGTACAAAAAATTAATGGGAAAGTTCTATTTCCATCAAAAGACTTCTGAGTTACAAACGAAGGTAGCAACCTTCACTCAGATGGAGGGAGAGTCATTCCATAAGGCATGGGAAAGCTTCAAACTCTTGCTTATATAGTGTCCACACCATCGTTTTCCACTCTACATGCAGAACCAGTTCTTTTATGATGGATTGATGCAACAGTGTCAGTACACAGTGGATAATGCAGTAGGAGGAGCTGTAGGAGAGAAGATGGCCGAAGAAACATATGAAATATTCAAAATGTTGGGGGCTAATTCTCAACAAAAGAGAGTAAGGGGAAAAATAGCTGGAGTTCATGAAGTAAGCTCGAATTAAGAACTGGCTATGCAGTTAGCTGAGTTAACAAGGCATGTAAAGATGCTACTAACTACAAGGCTACCCCAAAATGTTCCAAATCAAAAGGTATGTGGTATATACGAAACTTATGGTCGTAAAGCTAACGTTTGTTCATATTCTTGTGAGCCTTTTGCAGAATGGGAAAAATAAGTGAACTCACTCAACAGATTTCAACCAAGGGAGCGAAATGATCAATACTCAAACACCTACAACCCTAATTAGAGAAACTACCCCAATTTTTCATGGAAGATCAATAATCCACCAGTACAACCCCCACCACAATACCAAAATTTTCAAAGGCCAAATTATTACCAAGGGCAATTATCACGTCAGAACCTACTAAGCAAGCCTTCTTTAAAAGAAAGCCTGAATGTGTTTATTTAGGTCACAACTCAAAATCAAGAGACGAACAATAAGAGGTTCGATTCTTTGGAGGCATCTGTGAAGAGGATTGAGATCCAAGTAGGGCAACTCACTGCTCAAATGCATAACAATCAGAAAGGGAAGTTGCCCATTCAACCTGAGTAAGCCCAAGCAGTCATTATTCTGAGAAGTGGTAAGGTAATTGATAATTATGTTAATATCCCATCTAATATGTCTAGTGCAGGTAATTAGGAGGAGGAGAGCCTTACCAATGAAAAAGGTAAGCAGAATGAAGAAAGCAATGGGCACGACAAGCTTTTAAGTCATGTTTAGAAAGTTGAAAAAATGGGGCATGCAACTGACTACAATGAAAAACCAAAACTATATAAGGCGGCTAATCCTTATAAACCACCGATCTTATATCCAAGCCACCTTAAGGAATTGAAACAAGATAAACAATTTTTTGATCTATATAACATGTTTTCCAAAGTTAATATTAATCTACCTTTGTTAGGGGTGATCAGAAACATTCCAACTTATATGAAGTTCTTTAAGGAACTAAGCACCAAGAAATAGAAGTTTGGGCCAAGCTAGAAGTTGATGATTTTAGAGGTTGCAAGTGTGGTACTATAGTAGCAATTACCCCCAAATTGAGAGACCCAGGGAGTTATCTTATGCAAGTATCAATAGGTAATGGTGATAAGGTCAAGGGTATGCTTGACCCTAGGGCGAGTATAAACCTTATGTCTCAATCTATTTATGAGAAATTGGATCTAGGACAATTAAGACCTATAAACATATGTTTGCAATTAGTTGATAGGTCAATCCGTTATTTGAAAGGAATAATGGAGGATGTGTTAGTGAGAGTTGGAGGATTGATTATTCCTGTAGACTTTGTTATCCTAGACATAGGGGAGGTTAAAGAGAAAGGGAAGGAGCACACCATACTCCTAGGAAGGCCTTTCATGGCCACTACCATACCTTGATTGATGTGAAGAACGAGAAACTGAGTATGACTGTTTTGGGTGAAATACTAAATTTTTCAATCTTTATTGTTGAACCTATTCCTACTACTATTTATGAAGACTGTTCTTTTGTTGAACAAATTAATGTTACATATTTTTATTTTGCCTTGCAGGAAGAAGAAGAAAAGGAGATGAACTTGGTTAAAGAGAGTGATGAATGCTTTAAATTGCTGGTCAATGCAACTGAGAGAGAAGTTGGAAAATTCTTAGAGAAAAATCCCAATAAAGAGAAGAAAACAGTGGAGTCAGTCACTTTGAGTGATCCACCTTGAGCATGATGGTTGAGGTGTCCAGCTAAAGACATTAAAGAAGCCCTAAATGGGAGGCCAACTATATAATTTGTGTTTTGTTTTTCAATTAGTTGTTTATTATTTCTTTTTAGTTAAACTCGACTTAATCTGTTTGCTTTGTATGCACAGGCCTACTTCTCAATCTCTTCTATTTGTCTTCCTCACAGTTGTTCACTACTCCTCAATGTAGTATGTCATGCTTATTACCATGCTTCACACCTCATCAACGCAGTCACCACCCACACTTTCGTATCTTATTTCTATCCCATTTATTTTTTTTATTTTTACTGCTTGTTAGTTTAATGTCTTTTAGTTTTAATGATTGTCCTTGTTTGTGTTATTTTATGTATTAGATCCCTTTTTTATCATATTAGGAACAATGTGATGTTTAAGTGTGGGGGGGAGTATTTGTTAAAATATATATTTATTATTTATGTGTTGTGTGTTTATTTTCCCATTTAATAGTTAGAGCTGTATGGTTATCAAATAAACTCGATCTGGATTAGAAATGCATATTATGAGTGAATGAGTATACTTGCATGCTTAGGCTAATTGACTTGGATTTTAATTAAAGGGAAAATAGCTTGTTGTGATAGATGAATGAAAATTTTCATTTGGTAAGAATTTGAGCCTTTTTGAACTATTAAACACTAAATTCAAGTATTCTTTGCTGAGAGTGCTCTTTTATGATTAAAGAACTGTAGAATTTGCTTGTAAATACTAGTTGAGATCACATAATCTTATCTAAATGTTGAAACGATGAAGGCTATTAGGATTTACCTCTTTTACTTAAAAAGCCACCATAATGTTACATTTAGTGAGCCCCTTTAGGCTTAACATGAAACCTTTTCTTTCTTTAAACCCGCAATATGAGCCTTTACCTTAATTATTTATCCTCTTTGTTGCATCTACTATAATGCAAGTTGAGCATTTGAAATGGTATTCCTAGGTTTTGGAAGTAATTGCTTGAATAAGTGGGGGGTTATAGCATATAGTTGGCTATTACATTAGGAATGGGTATGGTTGTAGTAATTATCTCTCCTCTATATTGTTCCTCTTTTGATTTCCTTATTTTTAAAAATGAAAAAGAAAAAGGAAAGAGAAAAAATAAAAAAGAAAAAGAAAAAGAAAAAGAAAAGAAAAGAAACAAAAATAGAAAAGAAACAAAGGAAAGAGAAGATGACCAGGAAATTAAAAGAAGAGGAGAGACGTAAAAATGGGGAGTCTTAATTTTGTTAAATGAGAGAAAAAATTTCGAGTCTTTTATGGTTCATTGTTCTGTATTACTTTAAATGCTTAATTTGTTTTGTGGTTTTAAACTGTGATTTTCCTTTTTTTTACCCATAGCTTGACCCCATTATAACCAAAGTAAAGACCTTCAGATTGATATTTGTGTTTGATATGAGTGGTGGAGATTGGATTAGTAAGCAAGCTTATGGTAGATGCCTTATATGAAATGAAAGATGTGTGAATATACCTTACATTTAAATGCTTGAGAGGATGGAGAGTGGACTAAGTATTTATCGCACTTATTGATAGTTCTTTGAATTGAAGTGCTTGTTGATTTTGGTTAAATATGCGAAGAATAGCTTGTTCGTGGAGTATTATGAGTTTCGAGTTATTAGTTTGTGTTTATTGAAATGATCGTTCATATCTTTGACTATTATTTGGGAAAATTGTTGTTTCTAATGTTTGTTCTTTTATAGTCTAGTATTCTTTATTATGGTTAAGGACAAGCATAGTTTAAGTTTGGGGGAATTGTTATATCTAGTGTCTATTGCTTTTAATTGCTTTCATATCTTGATTTTGGTTATAAATCCTTTTGTTTTGATCCATAAGCTGGATTGAGTGAAAATGATATGAATATTGCATAAATTTTAATTAGATTATTTTGTGAATTTTACGTAAAGGTTGAAGGGAAATTTCACATAGATTTTGCATGAAAACATGGTGGTGACTTGACTTGTCACCACGGTGATAAGTGCCCTCATGGGGTGACTTACCTTGTCACCCCCCGACCCATTTTTCCTTTAATTTGTCAACTTATTACTTGTCATGTGCAGGAGGCATGGCTTGAAAACCTAGACCTAAAATAGACTACAACTAGAAAGAGTAAGGGAGGTGGCGAGACATTACATTCTCACAGACACACATATTCCCACATTCAATCATTCCACAACACACACACACACACAAAAGACTCATTTAGGGAAACAAAAAGAATAGAGAGGGAGACAGAGTAGCAAAGAAGAGCTTTAGCTGAGAAGATACAATATGAGCAATGAAAGGAAGCAGAGGTGGAAGTAGTGTGAGTAGTTGACCATCTAGGTGAGAACAAAGCATAAGCAGAAGGCGAGAATTAATGCAGGAAGCTTGAGAGTGGCTAAAGATCACTGCAACTCCCTGATCTGAGCACCCATTTTCTTATTCTGTTTATTATTTCTTTGTTGTTTTACTAAACTTACTCCTGTGTTAGTTGATAGACTCATACTTTGTTAACTTTTGATAGTTCATTTTGTTATTTACTTAGTTTATTGCTTAAATACTTCTCTTATACTAATAAAGATGGGATTGAAGTATTTGAATATGATGAATCTTTTTATTCCTGTGATGGGCTGATCTCTTTGAATATGATGAATCTTTTTATTCCTGTGATGGACTGATCTCTTTTTCTTGAGGATTAATTTAACTATTTTAGTTAAATATGCATGATTGAGGGACTGTGTTATTTTCTTATATTACTATAGTTTCTAAATTGGATAGATGTAACAGCATGATCAAACTTTGCATCATTTTGGTATTAAGCAAAGGATCGAGAGAAGAAGTTTAATATAGAGTGAGAAACTATGGACGCTTATGTTAAGAATTAGAAATATATTAACATAAGTGGTAATTACTAGTTGGTTTAATAATTAATTTCGATGATAAACTTGTCGAATATGAAAGTTATATTAGTTTGTGAATTGATTTTAGAACCCAATTGGTAATTTTAGTAAGACAACTATCCAATCATTTCCCCTTAGTCATACATGGGAGATTAAATTAGTGAAATTATCCACTTCGGTTAATCTATTGGTTTTTTTTAATTAATTTCGTTTACTTTTTAGTTTAAATTGGTAATTTTCTTTAAAGCCTTCACTCAATAAATCGAGATAGATTGTTTAGGATTGCATCTGTTTTTCTTTTTGTTTAAGGTTTATTTAAGTGAACCAATTTCATCTCCGTGGGAGACTATCATGGGTAATCAACTAAAACTACCTAGTATTCTTGCGAGTACGATAGCTTAGGTATTTTTAGAACTTATTTTGGGCACAACAACAATGATGGAAAAAACTTGTTGAGCAAGTTTTATATATAACAAAACCCTCAATAGACCGTAAGTATATAGATCGTATATTGTAGTATATGAGGTTATCATTCCCACGATGATTATGCAAGAACAAATTTTAACCTAACTTTGTCTAAGGGATTTAGAATATGATTTGAATAAAAATAAATAACAAAAATTGAAAAAATAATAAAACAAAGCAAATAATGCAAATAATAATGAGTTGCTAATAAGATTAGGGTTTTGACCAAGATCAAATGCTTAGGACTTATTTTTCCTTTATTTTGTTTCCTTCTCTATTTTATTGATTACTCTCTCAAGACCTATTCAATTAATCCTAATTGAATTCGAAAATTCCAGATTTGCAACCTCTCGATTCATAAAACTTTTCCTAACTTTTTTAATTAGATCTGAAGTTATCTAATAGATAATTAAGTTCTCAAACATGATCTCTCTTTGAATGATTATTAATTTGATAATTGTGGGACTATTAAACTGCTAACTCTCGTTACACAATATAATCTGATTACTTTTGATTCACTCTCTCGATTGATTGTCAAGTATAAGCATGCACAATTATCACAAACACTAGAATATGCATTGAAATCAACAATAGTCAAAGCCATAAAATAAATCCTAATTTGAAATTTAGAACTTCATGAACATGTTAAACATCTTGCAATTCAAATTACACATCAAGATTGATGAAATAACTAAAGGAAAAGAAGAAAAACTCTATTGGAGACTTGATCTAGAAATCTGAAATTCCTAGATGTCCTTTTTAATCTCTCAGAATTGATCCACTTATTGGTGTTGACTGCTGCATTTTTTGGTGTGTGTAACGCCAAATAATGTATTAAGGTCTTGAGGGTGTAACTAGGGTTTTCCCACTTTGATCATTCCAAAAATACCCCCAAACCCTAAAATAGATGAAAAAACTTGCTCCTGGACAGTCACAATCATGACAGAGGCCATGTAGCCCCACACCAGTCATGATCATGCTTCTTATGCACAATCGTCATACCCTTCAAACAGCTTTCATCTTCTTTGTTCTTCAATTATCTGATTTCCATCACTAACAAACACACCAAACATCTCATGAAACATAAAATTAAGATTGAAATCATGCTCTTAACCACACAAACACTTAGAATATGAACAAAAACTCACATTAACACAATTCTAAGCCTATAACTACAATAATCATCTAATAAATACCTAAAATCGTACTGAAACACCTAAGAAAACATAGTATAAACTAAACCTATCAATGGCTACACCAAGGTTCATATCTTTTATACTCCCTAACATTTCTTTATGTATTTTTTTAGTGCAATATATTTCTATTAACATCTAAACTCTCATTGAGGAGGAGATTTTTAAAGCACTTTTCTGAAATATTCTATTCTTCCAAATGATACATATGACAAAGTTCTTTAATTTAATGTTATTCATATTATTGTCTTTGCATTGAAAAGTTCACGCCTTCTGACTTTGTTTATAAAAAGAATTGAATCATTTTGTTGTTAGTTTTTAAACTACATTAATTTGTCTTTGTTAAATGGAGGTTAAAATCAAGTAGTTGGTAGTTCATTCTTTAGATATATCAACATGTTTAGGAGCATAGTTATTTTGGAATAATTATAATCTACTTGTTGATTTTTTTCAAAAAGGTGATACTAAAAGTAAATAAAGAGATACTTTATGAAGGATTTTGAAGTGTCCATACATATTAGTTCTTTTTTTATATCTTAGTTGACAAGCTTATATGCCATACAGATTAGAGGAAGATAATATAGGTCTATATTTTAGCTAATAATTTTTGGCTATTATATTTTGAATATGTTAAAGATTGAATTTCATTAAGTCCATATGGACTATATGATAGCATATATAAATGTATTTTTTGGTCATTAGCATTTGTTAGTATATACTTTGGGACATATATTAATGTATTTATGGTTACCTACAATATTATATATTGTTTTCTTAATGAAAATTAATGTATGTTGTTGCTAATGAAAAAAAACTCTTATTTTTGTTATTAGATATTGTTGCCTAAAAAATCTAATTCATTGCATTATAAAGATTCAAACGATTGTTATATCCATTCATCATTGTTACTATAGTTTAAAACTGTTTTGTTGTCTTATTCAAAATTTTAGGCAACATTATTCATTTTGTTGCCTAATAAAAATATTTTGTCGCCTTATACCTATAACAAAGCTACTTTATATAGTGTTATGAATTATGTTGCCTTAATAAAACGGCAACAATAATTGTTCTTATAATTATGCTTTTGTTTATTGTCTAAAACTTTTTTGTTGTAGTGAAATACATAATTTTCTTTCCTTTATATAAATAGAAATTTTTCTTCATTCTTTTTCACAGGATATAATCAATGTTTTAAAAATTGGATCAGATGTTAAACCGATAAGACAAGAGGTTTAAGGTTTAAAAAGTTCAATCGATATTAGATCATCATAAAACTGGCTAAAGATTAAATATAACTAAAGAATTTGACATATGATTGAAAGAGATTGTCTTTACTTAACAAGAAATTATTAATTTATGAAAATTGGCCTATTAATTAATAAATTGATCAGTTTTTTACAACAAAATTTATTAAAGTAAATTGAACTGGTAAGTTAAAAACTGGACTGAAAACTTAGATGGTTCAAAGTTTTTATAGTTGAATTTGCCAAATTGGTTGAATTTTGTAATCATTGAATATGTATATATAATATAATTATTTGTATTTATAAAGTATGATATGCAAGATTTTGCTTTTGATTTATTAACTTCAGTGTACTATTTTTTTAATAAAAAGAATAATTATATTAAGCCATGAAAGATATATCAAATATAGGCCTCGTTTGGTAAGCTGCCAAGCAGCTATTTTTTTAGCTGATTGGCATGCTTCAGCTATTTGACTCTTCAAACAGCTATAAATGCTATTTGGAAAGCAGCTGAAGCACTGGCTGTTTGTCTTCAAACAGCCAAAAAAGAAAACGTTCCTATGGGGGAGCGTTTTTATCAATCAGCTAACTATTTAACCTTTAAAACCTAATTATACCCTTTCTTATGTAATAAAAGAGAGAGCAAGTTTACAACTTTTTTTGCTAATATAAATTGTAGAAATATAAATTTTATTTATTAATAAAATTAATTAACAATTAGTTATAAAATATGTATTATAAATAAAA
>JAOQML010000197.1:37256843-37268649 GCA_027568935.1 Erythroxylum urbanii | reverse complement strand
GCGGGGTAGAGAAGCTGAAGAAATAGTTTTGTGCGATTAGTTTAACAAGTTTGGCCGTCGATAATTTGTTTTAGATTCACTTCAATTTTGAAAAAAGTTTAAAATTATATTGGAACGATTTATTTTAAATTAACTTAAATATTTACTAAAAGTGCTTTAATAACTAAAAAGTTTATCAATTTTTAGAATTTGTTATCTGTAATTATAATATATATTAAAATAACACGTCGTCTAACATCACCACATCAAATGAATTTTTTTTCCTTAAAGTTTATATAAATATGTGGATTTTATTTTGAAAGAAAATAGGAAATTATATTTTTAATAAGTCATCATGAAACAAAACTTATACCTCATTTTGTTTCTAGTCCTGCTTCATGACAACTGAAAGATATAAATCTATTTTCTCCATTTATATTTCACTTTTACCATCGTAAAAAGTATCCATCTAATCTTCATGGTCTGACATCCAATAGGTACTAGTCTTGGTCGTTTATTTTAAATATAGACAAAGGTTTGTTTGGTCTGAAATTTCGTGAAGGGTTGTACATCGTGAACTAATGGTGTTATTAAGTGGATTCAATTTCTTTTTATTTATTATTTCCTAAGCTTTCAACTCCTATGTTTCATTTATTGGCTGTTCATTTTCTGTGTTTTCCCCAAGTCCTAGATTTTAGTAGTTATTATTTTCGATTGTTTCTTATTTAACCGAGAGAGTTTTAGGATCCACTTGTGGGAATATAAGGTTGGAGGTCTCATTACCGGATTTACTTCTCTTTCTCTTTTTATCCTTTTTCAATTTTCATTTATGTGTGAATGAATATTAATTGGACTGGAATGTTTTAAATGGATCAGTCAACTCTGCATTTCGTTGCTTTCTATTACTTCAACTAATTTATATTCCTCTTATTTCCTGTCTTCCTCTTTTCTTATTTTGTCCACACTACAAGTTCTTATTTCTTTCTTCATTCATCATCCATTCTTTTGTGCTGTAATCCAATTGAAGACTATAATCCAGTGCCCAGCTTTTGATATGACTGATATATATGTACCAATCTGTATTAAGTAAGCTAGGGTGAATTAGGTGTCCTTGTTTAACCTATTTTTAATGATAATAAAAAAGATGAAGAGTTTAAAACGTGTGAACTTTTATTATCGTTAAATGTTAAACTACAGTTGAGAACATAATTATCTATTATGGATAATGATCAATTAAAAAAGATGACGATAATCTTATGAAACGTGCATTCTTTAGGAACTAGCTTGATACTTTATGCTAGTTGGATATAAAGAGGACTAAAAAGGTGGAACTACTTCGTTCCTTCGACGGGAAAGATGCGGGAAGATTGAGCTGAACTAACGAAGGGATAACTTTTACAAGAAAAGAGTTTCTTACCCAGAGTCCTTTTAATGATGGAACAACAATCAAATCCTAGTATATAATTTCATTAATTAATGATGCATATAAGATGAAAAATCTAGTATTGTGTACATGCATCTTAATGAATTGTTCTATTATCTTAATTTTAGATTGAGTTCAATGATGATTTATTCTATTTGAAACCAAAAGGATAATTACTAAATTATCTTCATTTTATTAAAGTAGTGATTTGATAATTAATCAATGTTAATAATAGATTTGGATAATTCATTTTGTTGAATTCAAACTAAACTTTTCTATTGGAGTTTCTTGTTATGTAAAGCATAATATATATAATGTCATATGTATTGAATACTATTGTTTTAAAAGTCCCCATTCTATATTTATTTTTTAATATCACTTGCATTATGTTGTTTGGACTTTAGAAATCCCCAAGAAAGTTACCAAGAATTCTAAGTATAGAATATAGGACTAAAATTAAGATGTGTCGCTTCTGAACCTAAGACATGTTTAACGGCAACAAGAGACCAAGACAACTAAGCATGTTAGAAAGACCAATACAATATTTTATCTTGAAGGGCATATAGATGTGGTTATTTTATATGCCTTGGACTTTAGACCAAAAAATTACCAATCAAATACAAATAGAACTCAAGCTACACCTTTCTCTAACAATTCTTTATTAAAAAATAATTTATGATAATTGTTGGGACAACTAATGGTTTATTACAAAATAAAAAAGGTAATCACATAAAAAAATATCTTGGACGTTACCAAAATTATATGAAATAATTTACTGGCGAAGAGGTTATCAAATACCATCTAATTAAGCTTGAGATTCTCATGTTAGTTATAACCAAACTTTAATTATGGACTTAGGATCAACCATGAACATTTATTAATGGAGAAAGTGTAGAGAAATACATGTTTTACTATCTATTGAATAATGAATAAACTATTGAATCATGTTTTACTAACTATTGAACAATGAACAAACTATTGAATTACTTGAACAAGCTCCTCAATGTATGAACAATCTTATGAAACTTTTTATTAACCTTTATAAAAATTGTATATCCCTACATCATTATCATCTTTCTGTGCCTTTATTAATGCACGAGCTTTTTAACAGGTCAAAGAAATTGAACGTCCACGAACTTCCTTAAGCAGCCAATAGGAGACTTTAGCAGCTATTTATAGTAACCTTGTTAGGCAAAATAAAGAAGCTTAATAAAGAATCTGGTTAACTGAGTTGAAGTCCAATGAGAAAAATAAGTCCAAATCAATATGAGCTAGTTGGGTCTCCAATAAATAATTGGCTCATACTAATTAGGTCCCAATTTTCTCACTGAAATTCGACTCATTTAACTGGATCCTTTGTTCTCAAAGTCCAAACAAATTGCTTGCCCATATTGATTAGTTCCATTTTTCTCACTAAATTTCAGCTCATTTAACCAAATCCTTTATTAAGCTTCTTTATTATCTTTAATTTAGATCAAATTTGATTTTCATAACATTAATTTTTTAAAAACTGTAATTAATAATTGTCCGATTACAAATCACTAACATTCTTCCCCTTAGACAAATATTAATTACAGTAATTGTAACAATAATAAAAACAGTAAAAGTAGTTAAGTAAAATCAATGTAAAGGTCGACCAATTTTAAAATTTTGATCTAAAGATAATAAAAGCCCATCATTCAGTCTCGTAAGGCTTTCGATACTAAAAAAATCAAATGCATGTGTTATATGCAACATAGATTCAATACAATCATACATCTCTATTACCTCACTATCATAAATGAGAAAATAGAGTGTGGAAAACTATGATAATACTCATATGATATGAAATGTATCATCTTTTTATTTATTGGTCTCAATTTCTCCAAACTTTTATGCTAAACTGTATTAGAGAAATTCGTTTTCTCTCATTAAATGTTAATTGCAAGGAACTACTAAGCTATTGCCAGGAACTTATTGAGATATTTGTGGCTAAATGGATATGAGAGCATAGCATAAAAGTTTTTATTTCATCACATTTATCAATAATTATACTCAATATAGTTATATTTATTTGATTTCTCATAACTTGAAACATTATGTTCAAAAAGTATATGAATTTAGTTCAGAATCAATAACATAAAGCTAATAAAATTTTAGGAACTAATTAAGTATAAGAAGAGTTCTTTGATTAATTCAAGAGATCATAACATAAAAATTGAATGGATAGCGAATAACTATCATATAAATCCAACAAGTTAGTGGTACAAAGATGAGAACTAGCACTCTTCTTATAGTTAGGTCTATAATGGCATAGACAAACTTTCCAATCACTTATTGGGACCATGTGTCATCGATGGCTATAATATATATACTTGATAATGTGCCTATGAAATCATATCCTCAAACAATATAATATATCGATAGATAAGAGACTTAATTAACCATATGTGATTTCTTGAAAATGTGTTTGTCACCTATATTCACGGTCCCTCATATAAGTATAGGAATTTAGGTTCCAAAGGAAAGAAAAGTATTTTTAAAAGATATTTTTGAACATCCCAAGGGAGTTAATGATGAACAAGGTAATAAACAAGTAATTGAATTTATGTTGTACGATATCCCAATCTTAGAGAATGATTTTTCAAAGCAAGAAAAGATAGTTCAAAACTCGTCTATATATGAGAGATTGACTTCGAATCATCTTTTAAGATAAGACCAATTGAATGATATTCATCCAAGTGGGAGCAATTTAGGAGATGATGAATTGATTTCTAATCAATGACAATATCAACCTAATGGGAGCTCTTTTTCATTATCTAATTCAAGAATAATTAATATGATGTAAAGGGATTCATTTCTTAAATTTTTATTATATCTATATTTTGAACAGATTAGTCCTCATTCAATTTTAAAGTTGAAAGGAATAACTTATTTATTCATTCCTAAAGAAACTAATAAGTCGAGAAATATGAAAAGGCTTTATTTAGCTTTGCTTAGGATAAAATGAGTTATAGCAATAGAAGAAGAATAAACTTTAATGAATTCGATCTGAATATAACACTTGGATCACCTTTCGAAAAGATGTGTAGTCATCAAGAACCAATTTGTTCTTCAAATGTTAAGTAAAACATTGATGAAATCTTTAAAAGATACAAAGCATGTTCAGTGGTAAAAAGATACACACATTCAAAGAGATTGATTTTGAGAAGAAATTCTCATTTGTTATGAAGTTTACATCATTTTGACTAATTATGGCCTTAGTTATTGGAATGGATCTTAATACACATCAAATGGATGTATAAACTATGTTCTTAAGCAAAGCATTAGATGAAGGAATCTACATGGTATAACCACTACGTTTTATTCAAAAGGGCTAAGAGAATTATATGTACTTAGATTGTTAAAGTCAATGTATGGTATAACATAATCTCAAAGTAAGTGGTATATTACATTAGTACTATAGTCATGTCATATGATTTCAGTATGGTTAGGAAAGACCACTTAGTACATATTACAAGATCCAATAATAAATGTGTAATTTTATCATTTAATTTGGAAGATAGTTGTTGATAATTAGTGATAATAAGTAATTTGCTAAGTAATAAACAAATTGGCAATCAACCATTATCAAAATAAAGAATATGGCCAAGGATGCACACACCTTTACAGTTAAGATTACTAAGTGTCATTCAAATAAAGCTTTCTTACTATCCACAAATGCCTCAGGAAGAGCAAGAGATAAAAATGGTTCTTTGTTTTAAAGAAATCAATATTCTCATACACTTTATGTTATGTATGAACAAATTCATTGAAAATAAGTATTAGAGACCTGAAACATCAATATCAAGTCAAACAAAAGAAGTTTGTAGGATAGATATGAGATGTCTTTGCACACGGGTGATATATGTCAGACAGATACGATATGGCTTTCCATACAGGGTGATCTATTATATTATTTTATAAGAATGGGGATAAGACAAGTTTTAAGCAATTTGTCTAGGTGATAAACAAGAGCTCAAGGATTAAAACACTAGAATAGATATGAAGTATATTAAAGGGTGTAAGAGGTTATTAGTAATGATATAACCTAAAGAAATGATATGTTCCACAATTTGTCTTAATATGTCATATATGAGTTTTAAACGGTGGATTAAATAATTAAACAAGTGAACTCAAATCAGGCATTAGGTATATCTAAATTATAATTTGTGCAATATTTGAGGAAAGACATAAGCTTTAATAAAAGAAGTTAATAGTGTAACACATAAATCATACTATATGTGAATTTTATTCTAATAAGTATAACATAAGTCATATTCTCAACTTATATTATATAAGGATCATTTAAGACTATGTGAACCACAAATTTAAGTACTTTTTTTACTACAGTTCTAATTTTAGATAATTGAATTAATGTTTGCTACCTTAAAATGTTATTATAAAATCATGACTGATTCGATATACTGGGACGTTTTATAAAAGAGAGTTAATTTCGTTCAAAGGATTAAAAAATGAGGAAGTTCGTTTCAAAGGATTAAGAAATTAGAGATTGAATTAGAATGATCTTTTAAGATAAGACCAATTAAATGATATTCATCTAAGTGAGAGAATTTTAGGATATGATGAATTGCTTTATGATCAATGACGATTACAAGCCAGTGGCCATTATCTGATTCAAGTAGAAGTAATATAAATGTAGAGAGATTCATTTCTTGAATTTTTATTATATCCATATTGTAAGTAGATTAGTCCTTATACAATTTAAAGTTGAAAGGAATAACCCTTGTGGTAATTCCCAAAGAAAATAATGATTCGAGTAATAAGAAAATGCTCTATTTATTTATGCTTAGGATAAATGAGTTCTTGAAATAGAAGAAGAGTGAACTGTATTGAATTCGATCTAAGTATAAGCCTTGGATAATCTTTCAAAAAGATGTATAACCATCAAGAACCAATGCATTTCTCAAATGTTAGGTAAAATATAGATGACATCTTTAAAAAATACAAATCATATTCAATGGCAAAAGTATACTCACAATTGAAGAGATCAATTATAAGAACAAATTCTCATTTGTTATAAAGCTTATATTATTTTGACTGATTCTACCCTTAGTAATTGGAATGGAACTTAATGTGCATCAAATAGATGTATAGAATACATTCTTAAACGAAGCATTAAATGAAGGAATCTATACCATATAACCACTAGGTTTCATTCAAAAGGGATACGAGCATTACGCGCTCAAATTGTTAAAGTCAATATATGGTCCAATATAATCTCAAAGTTAGTGGTATATTACATTAGTTCTATAATCATGTCGTATGATTTTAGTATGATTATAAAAGAACACTTAGTATATATTAAAAGGTCTAATAGTAAATGTGTAATTTTATCATTTTATTTGGATGATATTTGTTGATAATTCATAATATTAAGTAATTTATTAAGTAAACAAACAAATTAGCTATCAAACATGATCAAAATAAAGAATATGACTAAGTATGCATACACCTTCATGGTTAAGATTGCTAAGTGTCATTTAAATAAAACTTTCTTACTGTTATAAGCTATATATATATATCGACATAATACTTGAACATTTTGTATTTAAGATATTATACATCTTTTTTATGCCTAAAGATGAGCAAATAAGCAATATATAGTATCCACAAATGCCACAAAAATAACAATAGATAAAGATGGTTCTTTATTTCGCAGAAATTAGTAGTTTATACACGTTATGATGTGTATGAACAAGTACATTAAAAATAAGTACTTGAGAACTCAAATATCAATATTAAATCAAACAGATAGATGTCAATTATAACTATTTCAAATACAGAGTAGCACAAAGAGAAATGAATATGTTTAGTTACTATTCTTAATACTTATTATCAATGATGATAATTTGTTCATTATCGAATATTTCATGCAATATATGTTTAATTGAGAATAAAATAAAATTTTATAGAATTAATTTAAATGAAAATTAAGTTTTAGAGATATAAGAATGCTTGATTTTGAATTAAGTTTTATATTCTAGAATATGTGTTAGAATATTCATTTCTAAATACAAGAAGTATGTCAGACAGATACGAGATGTCTTCCTATATAGTTGATCGCCTCTATTATTTTGTAAGAATGGAGAAGAGAAAAGTTTAAAGCAATTTATCTAGGTGATAAATGAGAGCTAAATGAGAGCGCAAGGCTTAAAACATTAAGGTGTATATGAAGATATTAAAGGGTGTAAGAGGTTATTAGTGTTGATATAATCTAAAGAAGTGATATGTTCCCCCAATTTGTCGTAACATGCCAAATATTAGTTCTAAAGGTTGGATTAACTAAATAAAAAATAGAACTTAAGTTAGGTATTAGGTATAACTAAACTATCTTCTGTTCAATATTTAAGAAAAGACATGTGCTTTAATGAAAGAGAGTCAATGATGTAACACATAAATCATACCATTTGTTCATTTTCGTCCAATAAGGATAACATAAGTCATATTCTCAACTTATATAGTGTGAGGATCCTTTAAGACTATATGAACCTTAAATTTAAGTACTCTTTTTATTCAAGTTTTAATTTCGGAGAATTGAATTAATATTTTTTATCTTAAAATGTTATTGTAAAATCATAAATGATTTGATATACTAGGACATTATAGAAAAGTGAGTTAATTTGATTTAAAGAGTTGAGAAATGAGGAAGATCATTTCAAAGGATTCAAAAGATTGAGAAATAACAGATTGCATTAGAATGATCTTTTAAAATAAGACTAATTGAATGATATTCATCCAATTGGGAGCAATTTAGGAGATGATGAATTGGATTATGATCAATGACAATTGCAAGCCAATGGGAGCTATTGACCATTATCTAAGTCGAGTAGAAGTAACATGAATGTAGAGAGATTAATTTCTTGAATTTTTATTATATTCATATTGTAAGCATACTAGTCCTTATACAATTTTAAAGTTGAAAGGAATAATGTTTATGGTAATTCCCAAAGAAACTAATAACCCAAGTAATATAAAAAGGTTCTATTTATTCATGCTTAGGATAAATGAATTATAGCAATAGAAGAAGTATGAACTTTAATGAATTTGATTTGCGTAAAAGAATTGGATACTCTTTTGAAAAGATGTGTAGCCAGCAAAACCCTATGAGTTCTTCAAATGTTAAGTAAAAGACTGATAACATTTTTTAAAGATACAAAGCATGTTTAATGGCAAAAGGATACACACAATCGAAAAGATTGATTATAAGAAGAAATTCTCATTTGTTATGAAGCTTACATCATTTTGACTAATTCAAACTTTAGTAGTTGGAATGGATCTTAATATACATCAAATGGAAGTATAAACTACATTCTTAAACGCAGCATTAGATGAAGGAATCTATATGGTATAACCACTAGTTTCATTCAAAAGGGATAAGAGCATTACATGCTCATATTGTTAAAGTCAATATATGGTCTAATATAATCTCAAAGTAAGTGGTATATTACATTAGTATTATAATCTTGTCAAATAATTTTAGTATGATTAGAAAAGACCCTTTAATACATGTTAAAAGATCCAATAATAAATGTGTAATTTTATCATTTCATTTGGATGATATTTGTTAATAATTATTGATAATAAGTAATTTGTTAATTAAATAAACAAGTTAGGTATCAAGTATGATTGAAATAAAGAATATGGCTAAGGATGCATACACCTTTACGGTTAATATTGATAAATGCCATTCAAATAGACCTTTCTTAATATGATAAGCTACATATATATCGACATAATACTTGAACCAAGCGGGTTCAAGTGCCTGTAGAGCATATTTACCGAAAAAAATATGATTACCTCGATAAGATATTCCTTTCATGTTTGTATACAAGATAGTAAAGCATCTTTTCTATGCCTAAAGGTGAGCATTTAATATAGAATCCATTAATGCCACAAGATGAGCAAGAGATAAAGATGGTTCTTTAATTTCGAAGAAATCAATAGTCTTATGCACGCTTTGTTGTGTATAAACAAGTACATTGAAAATAAGTACTAGAGACCTCAAATATCAATATCAAATCAAACATATAGATATCAAGTATAACTATGTCAAAGATAGAGTAGCATAAAGAGAAATGAATATGTTTAGTGACTATTCGTAATACTTACTATCAACGATGATAGTTTGTTCCTTATCAAATATTTGATGCAATATATTTTTAATCGATTATTAAAAAACATTTTCTCGAATGAATTTTAAATAAAAATTAAGTTCTAGAGATATAAGAATGCTTGATTTTGAATTAAGCTTTCTATTCTAGAATAAGTGTTGAACATTCATTTCTAAATACAAAAAGTATGTTGGATAGATACGAGATGCTTTTACACACGGGTAATTGCCTATATTATTTTGTAAGAATGGAGGTGAGACAAGTTCTAAGCAATTTATCTAGGTAATAAATGAGAGCCTAATGCTTAAAACACTAGTGTGGAAATAAAGTATATTAAAGGGTGGAAGAAGTTATTAGTAATGGTATAACCTAAAGAAATGATATGTTCCTCCAATCTGTCTTAATATATCATATATGAGTTCTAATGGTTGATTAAATAAATAAAAACGAGCATAGGTATACCTAAATTATCATTTGTGTTATATTTGAAGAGAAACATACGTTTTAATAAAAGAGAGTAATATTGTAACACATAAATCATACCATCTGTGCATTTTTGTCCAATAAGGATAACATAAATCATATTGTTAACTTATATTGTGCTATGATTCTTTGAGATTACTTGAATCTAAAATTTAAGTACTCTTTTTACTCAATTTCTAATTTCAAAGGATTGAATTAATGCTTATTATCTTATAATGTTATTGTAAAATCATGAATGATTTGATATAGTGGGACGTTCTAGAAAAGTGACTTAATTTGATTCAAAGAATTGAGATATGATAAGATCATTTCAATTTTAAGTTTGCGTCAAGATTTATTCAAAAGGGCCTACCTTCCTTGTAGAAAGCACTATGAATATAAATGTTTACATAATGAGGATGAGATGATCATTGATGCAATAAATGATCTATGGTATAACATACTCAATCTATTTAAGGATTAATTCATTAGTTAAGAAGTCATATATTCCTAACAGATGTATAACAGTATGCTCTTGTTATGTGTTGGTTCCATGAGTTATTAGACAACTATGATGCAAAAATCTTATTAATTAAACTGATTAAGTGTGAGTTGGAAATGATACTAGAAGGGCACACTTGACAAATTTAAAGAATGTGCCCTTTCATTATCATTAACTGTTAAAAGTACAGTGAATAATATTATATATAGATAATAGATAATGATCAATTAATATGGACAATGATAATCTTCTGAAACACTTAAATATACAAAGAGATCATTTCTGCTAGGTAGAAAAGAGTCCTTTGACCAATAGAATAACAATGATACGCATGAGATGAAAGATCATGTATAATCTATGTGTTGGATATTTTCCTACATTTAACACCTTTTTTTTGTCTCCTACGTTCCGATTGTAGGTTGCATTATGGACAATGTTATCGATGTATTGCTTTTCAAATTAAACTCTATCCATGTGTTTGTTTATATTTTAAGAAAAAAATCTAAAATTGTATCTGAAGCAATAACATTCTATTATAGATGATAATTTTTTAAAAAAATAAAATTTTAATTACAAAATGAAATTCATGTTAATTTTTTTTGAAGTTGACCTTTCAAAATGATACTGATAAATTTTGTCTTCATAATTGAATTGATCAATTGTTTAAGCTAGTTTTATGATTGTATAACAATCTCTAAGTGTATAAGGTTTAGCATTAGATATGACAATGGGTCAGATTTATTGTCAATCTAACTTAATCTTATTCTTAAAACATACAGTTTAAGCTCAATATGAAGTCTGTAGAAGTTTATATTGTACGTACTTAAGTCTAGTCATAGAACTCCTAAAATAATAACCTTACGATCAAGGTTGGATTAGCTCCTTATATTCGAATCTGATATGAAGTTCGGTCAAATTAAATTTAATTTATTGACTTTAATTCAGGTCAAACTCTGTTTAGCATAATTCACTTTGCTTAAACTAGTACCTTAAAATGCTTAGTGTTAACCTACGAGTTGACTAACATAGAACTCATTGCAGAATATTATAACCTTTTATTCTCTCTTTTACTTTGAACAGTTCAGAATTTCAAATTTCTCTGCCAATGAAGTCACTAACATGAAAATTTTTCATGATTTCTTCTAGAGAAAAAGCGATCACTTGAACTGAGTTCAGAAAGAAAATCAAGATTTATTGGTAACGCAGCATTGTACATATAATTGTAACATTGCAAGATGCAATTTTATATTTTGGTCTGCACGTCAGGGCTTACTTCAGCAAGAAAAA
>JAOQML010000197.1:37246227-37256743 GCA_027568935.1 Erythroxylum urbanii | reverse complement strand
AATTTGTCCCAGATGAACTCCTCTTATCATTTGTCCCAGATGAACTCCTCTTATCTTTTCTTCTTTATTCTCTTGTTCATCCTCCAAGTTGCTCCCTCTTATTCCTTACATAAAAATAATCAATTCTTACCCTCAATTAGCATCAAACACATAAGAACAACAATAAAAATCAAACTTAATGAAAACATACAAAATAAATCCTAAACTAGAACAATAAACAACAATTATGTAAGAAAACACATGCCAATTACCTATAAAAACATATCCTAATGCACATCTATTAGTTCCCTTTTGTTATTTAGGAGTAATTTAGGAGATGATGAATTGGTTTACGATCAATAACAATCACAACCCAATAGGAGCTCTTTACAATGATCTAATTCAAGTAGAAGTAATATAAATGTAAAGAGATTCATTTCTCAAATTTTCATTATATCTATATTGTGAGTATCTTATTCCTTACAAAATTTTGAAGTTGAAAGGAATAACCTTTGTGGTAATTCCAAAAGAAAGTAATAAGTTTAGGAATATACTATTTAATCTTGCTTAGGATAAATGAGTTGTAGCAATAAAAGAAGAATGAACTTTAATGAATTCGATCTGAATATAAGAATTAGATAATCTTTCGAAAAGACGTATACCCATTTAGAACAAATATGTTCTTCAAAGGACAAGTAAAATGATGGCATCCTTGAAAGATACAAAGCGTGTTCAGTGGAAAAAGGATACACACAACAGAAGAGATCAATTATGAGAAGAAATTCTCATTTGTTATGAAGTTTTCATCATTTTAACTGATTCTAGCCTTATTGATTAGAATGGGTTTTAATATACATCAAATGAATACATAGCTTATATTCTAAAAGGTAGCATTAGATGAAGGAATCTATATAGTATAACCACTAGGTTTTATTTAAAAGGGCTAAGAGCATTACATATTCAGATTGTTAAAGTCAATATATGGTCTAATGTAATCTCGAAGTAAGTGTTATATTACATTAGTACTATAATCATGTCATATGATTTTAGTATGATTAGAAAATGCCACTTAGTACATTTTAAAAGATCCAACAATAAATGTATAATTTTATCATTTCATTTGGATTATATATGTTGATAATTAGTGATAATAAGTAATTTGTTAAGTAAACAAACAAATTGGCTATCAACCATGATTAAAATAAAGAATATGGCTAAGGATTCCTACACCTTTACAATTATGATTAATGTAATGTCTTTCGTATCATATTAGCCAAAAAAATGGTATGAAGCTGGCCTCATGGGTACTGGTCGTTAGTACCAATCGTTACTGTCAATTTCACATGGTACCAACCGATATTTAAATTACAGTTCAAATACTGACCGGTATCATATATTTAGAAATTCGAAGGACCATTTTGTAAAAACAAACTTAATAACCCCTTAACTCTTCAACTCTCTCATCTCTCTCGCCGTCTCACGTTTCTCTCTCACTCTCTCTCTAGGTTCTTCTCTTTGATGACTCTCCTCTTTGGTGACTAGGCTCTCTTGGGACTCTCCACCACCCTCTCTTCCTCACGATCACGAGTAGTTATGTTTCTACTCTCTCGTGTGCACCATACCACTGTCGATCACCCACTGCCTAACCTCTCTCCAACCACCACTTCCAACCGCCTACTGCTTTGCCTAGTGCATGTAAAGTGTAAAGTGTAGAGTGCAGCAAAATTTGTAGATTTGAAATTTCAATTTTTCAAATCTAGATCCAGATCCAGATCCAGATCCAAACCCGACCCAACTTGAACTAAACCAAACCAACCCAACTTTTAATTGCATTTTTTGATTTATTTTTTGGGTGTGTTTCTTTCCTATGAATTGAAATTACATTATATTTGGTTGTGTATGTGTGTTTTGTGATAGTTAGAATTGTTGGAATTACTGGAATTGTTGAAATTGTTGGAATGGTTGGAATTGATGGAAAGATGGAATTGTTTGTCTCAGTTGGTTTAATTTCAATGTAATTTAGGCATTGTCATTTTATGAAAAAAAATTAATGCATTGGAAAATTTGAATTTAAAACTTGAAATTGTTTGTATGGGCTAGTTCAATTTACTATAATTTAGACATTTTCATTTTATGAAGAAAATTAATGTATTGGAAAATTTGGATTTGAAACTTGGAATTGTATGTATGAGTTGGTTCAATTTCAATACAATTTAGACATTGTCAATTTATGAAGAAAATTAAGGCATTGAAATATCTGATTAAGAAACTAAGAATATTGATTAAAATTGGTAAATGAAAGATAGTTAAATTAAAGTTAGAAATTACGATTTTAATAACAATATTGATTAAAATTAGTTAAGATAAAAAAATAATTATAAGCATCATAAATTGAATTGTATAAGTAAACAAAACATATTAGCTTAAAGTTAAATTACAAGATTGCATAAAGTAAGTTGTAAACTTATAGCTGTGAGTTACGGTTGAAGTTGAATATGTTATAGTTGTTAGGGATAGCAATGGGTTGGGCTGGGCCTGGGTCACTCCTAGCTTGGCCCAACTCGACCCACGGGCTAACCGGTCAGGGCCCAGGTTGGCCTAACTTTTTGTTTTTCTAAAAAATTACAAAATAAATATTGTACCTTCCCATCGAGCCAAACAATCTCGACCTATACCCAGGTCAACTCGGACTGGGCTGAGCCATATTTGCCATCCTTAATAGTTGCAAGTATATGTCTTTAGTTTATGGTTGAATGATGTAATCATATAAAATGAGTTATATTATATAGGATGTATGCGTGTATTGTGTAATTGTGTATGTTGAACACCTAAATTGATGGTTTTTAACTTATTGGTGAATTGTGTTGGATGAAATTGAATTATGTATGATGTAATCATACAAATGAGTTATATTATATAAGATGTATATGTGTATTGTGTAATTATGTTAGTTTGGACTTTTGAGTTAAACAATATATATTTTGTGATAGTAGTTGATAATGAAATTATGTGTTCTTTATTTTGATATATATCTTCATTTATTTTTACAGATAAATGGAAGGAAGTTCAAGTACTCTTGATAATTCAACTGCTTCAAGAAGATACAATGATCTAGCTTCGACTCATGCTACATTGGTCCCTGATGTGAAAAACCATACTATTCACTTGTTTTGTACAAGCATTTGAAAGTTGGAGGAATCACTAGATTAAAGAAACATTTAGCTCGGGTTAAAGAAGATGTGGAATCTTGTAAAAAAGTGAGTCATGATGTGAAATAACAAATGAAAACTTTGTTTAAAAAGTATCAGCACAAGAAACATAAAGGGAGAGATTGAAATATGAAATTGGTAGTGGAAGTTCATTTGTTGGTGTTGAGGATGATAATGGAATGTTGAAAGTGGTAGTATTCCTACCCAATAAGAATTGAATGTTACATTTGGACTTGATGTTAGGAAAAGAAGAAGGTAGGTGTCGAATTTGTTTACACCGCGAACAAGTCCTAAAGCTCAACCTTCAATTTGTAATGCCTTACACTCAAAAGAAGTGACTCATAATATGGATATGGCAATGGCTAGAAGTTGGTATGATTCAAGTATAGGATTTAATGCTTTCCAGTCTTACTATTATTAATCTATGATAGATCCTATTGCGTCTTATGATCTAGGATAAAAAGCTCCTTCAATTCATGACTATAAAGGTAAAATTTTGGCTAGCTCTATTTATGAAAGTAAAAATTATTTGGATGAAAGAAGAATGGCTTGGGCTACTTATGGGTGTTCAATCAAATGTAATGGTTGGACAAATAGGAGACATGAGCCTGTTATTAATTTGTTGGTTTATTCTGCAAAGTGCTCATGGTTTTTGAAGTCTGTTGATGTATTTGGCCTTGTTAGGAATGCTGATACTTTATTTGATATATTCAATGAAGTTGTGAATGAAATAGGGCCAAAAGATATTGTTCAGTTAATTACTAAAAATGATTTCCCTTATAAAGTGGCTGGAAAAAGATTACAAAGTAAGTATAATTCTTTTTTTAGGACTCCTTATACTATAGAATGCATTGAATTATTGCTGAAAAATGAGGGATGTTAGGGATTTTTTTCAATTATTGATGAGACTGTGTAGAAAGCAAAAAAGATGTCCAAGTTCATCTATAATCGTGCATGAGTCTTGAATTTAATGAGAAAGGATTTTACCAATGGTAGAAATTTGTGTCGTCCTGTTATTACAAGATTTGCAACAAATTTCTTATCACTTTATTGTTTTATTATGATAAAGAAAAAGTTTAGATAAATGTTTATAAGTGATAAGTAGGTTGCATCTCTGCATGCCAGGTCTAATGCGAGATTGGAAGTTTCCAGAATTATACTTGAAGATACTGAATTTTGGACCCAACGTCAATTTGTTATTTGATTTTGTGAGCCTTTGGGTAGGATACTTCATCTAGCTAATAGTGATGAAAAGGCAACAATAGGTTATTTTTATGATGTCATGGAGAGGGTGAAGGAAGCACTCAATACTAATATGAAAAATAAGTCTTCTTTATACACACCTTATATTGCAATCATCAATGAGAGATAAGAAAAGCTACTTAGCTAGGACATATTTTAATACGACCGTCTATTTTAGACCAGGTTTTACAAAGAAAGTTGAAATTAATAGGGAATGCTATTAACTATTACAACAATTGTTGCCCATAAGATGATGCAAGATCTCCTAAGCTCACAAATGGAGATTTATAAGAAGGCTTTTGGGAATTTTGGGATGCCAATTACTATTCCTCAAAGAGCAAAACTTAATCCAGGCATATATTTTTTCACTTTTGTTATTTGTTGAAAATTACTTATCACTTTATTTTGTTTATAACATTACTTTTGTTATTTTACAACCTGCAATTTCTTAATGGGATCAATTCAGAAGTGGTGTTCCAAAATTACAAAGGTTTGGAATTTGAATTCTAAGTCAATATGTGAGTGCAACAGGCTGTGAAAGGAATTGGAACACGTTTGAATTTATCCATTCCAAGAAAAGGAATAAATTGAAATACAAAAAATTGAATGACTTGGTCTTTGTTCAATACAATATAAAGTTTCGATAATGGTATATTATTATCATTGTTAAGTTACATATAATTTCTTATAATTTTTTAATAATTTAATTTTATTCTTTACTGGGACTTTTACTAGAACAAGTAGTTTAGTAAATCTAATTTGCATTGATAATATTGATCTTTTGGAGGATTGGGTTTTTAAGGGTTCAAGTTTGATAGATGAGAGTGACTTGGAAGATAATCTTGGATGGGAAAGCATTGACATTTCATTTGTTGCAATGAATTTGAACAATGGTGATGATGAGGCTGCTCTTAATGATGAGATTTGTACTAAATGAGAATTGTACTAAATGAGAATTGGGGTCAATGTAGTTATAGCGGGCATCCCGCATCCGATTGAATAATGTTCCAAGTTTTTATTTCTCCTCTCCTTTTGATTTTACTTATATTTGATGTATATGTTAAATTCTATATATGCAATGTAATTGTAAATATTTTTATTTTATGTTTCACTTCTAGTTGGTCTTTGACACAAACTCTTACTATAAATTGTAATTGTTAAAAAGTAAAAGATATTTATTATTCTTTTTACTTGATGTTTCGATGTAATTATTTTTTATTATATTATGAAATTGTAATATTTTAAAGGATTAATTACCAAAAAAAGTCCAAACTTTTGTCAATTTTTCTTTCATAGCCTGAACTTTAAAAAGTAGCAATAAAATGCCCAAACTTTCAATTTTTTTCAATTCTAACAAAAACTTCAAAAGTTGGCAATAAAATACTCAAAATTTCAATATTCTTCAATTCTATCCTGATGTTATCTGTTGTTCCCCCGATGCCCTTAGCCTTTTCTTTTGTTTATTCTTCTGAAGCCCTAAATTACTCTCGCATTGTAGCATACTGCATAAGTAAGCTCTCCTAAAGCCCTCAGTGTGAGGGCATCGGAACTATGTAATCTAAAAATTGAAGGGTAAGGGCGTCGAGAGAACAAACTAAAAATAAAGGAAAAAATTGAAATTAAAACGTTAGGTCGTCGAGCTGCGGTCATTTTTAAACAACGACATTGTTTTAATTATGTGATTAAACAATATCTTCATTTGTTGTTTTAATTTTAGCTAACGTGTATTAATAATAGTTAAGGTTTCTAAAACATATTAGCAAACTTAACAGAAACACTAAGGTCGAGTTAGAATTGACAAAACTTGAAAGTTTGAGTATTTTATTGCTACTTTTTGAAGTTCATACTAGAATTGAAATTTTAGGCATTTTATTGCTAATTTTTAAAGTTTGAACCATAATTGAAAATTTGACAAAAGTTTGGACTTTTTTGGTAATTAACCCTATCTTAAATACTTTGTATTTTTCTTAATTTTATATTTGTATAATGATTAAATGATCATAGTTATTATTTTTATGTGAAAAAATTGAAAATGAATGTCAATAAAATAAATAAATTGTTGTTATTTTAAATTTTTATTATTATGATTTTTAGAGATAAGGTTGATGTAAAATTATAAAGTATACAGTACAATACACGGATGGACTATTTTGTAATTTTAAAAATATTCAAGGACTATTTCATAAATTTAAAACATTACCCGAAATAACACCTAGTATTGATCGGATACCAGTACAATACCGTGCTAAAACCAAATCTGGTACCGATAGTGGGACAATATTTATAACATTGGTTAAGATTACTAATTTTCATTTAAATAAAGCTTTCATATTGTTATAAGCTATATATATATTGACATAATACTTGAACAATTTTGTATACAAGATAGTAAAACATTTTTGTGATGCCTAAAGGTGAGCACCTAAGTAATATATAGTATCTACAAATGCCACAAGAAGAACAAGAGATAAATGTGGGTCTTTATTTCAAAAAAATTAGCAGTCTCATACAAGTACATTAAAAAACAAGTACTAGAGACCTCAAATATTAATATAAAATCAAACATATAGATATTAAGCATAACTATGTCAAAGATAGGGTAGCGTAAGAAATGTATATGTTTAGTGACTATTCTTAATACTTATTATCGATGATGATAGTTTGTTTGTTATCAAATATTTGATGCAATATATGTTTAATTCAGAATTTAAACAATATTTTCTAGGATTAATTTTAAATGAAAATTAAGTTCTAGAGATATAAGAATGCTTGATTTTGAATTAAGCTTAATATTCTAAAATAAGTGTTGAACATTCATTTCTAAATACAAGAAGCATTGGACAAATACGAGATGCCTTCCCACACAAGTAATCGCTTCCATTATTTTGTGAGAATAGAGATGAGCCAAGTTTTAAGTGATTTATCTAGGTGATAAAAGAGAGCTCAAGGCTTAAAACACTAATGTGGATATAAAGTGTCAACTATGAGTTTTAAAGGGGGATTAAATAAATAAACAAGTGAACTCAAGTTAGGCATTAGGTATGCCTAAACTATCATTTGTGCAATATTTGAGGAAAGGCATATGCTTTAATTAAAGAGAGTCAATACTGTAACATATGAATCATACCATATGTGCTTTTCCGACCAATAAGGATAACATAAGTCATATTCTTAACTTATATTGTGTAAGGATCCTTTGAGACTATGTTAACCTTAAATTTAAGCACTCATTTACTTGAGTTCTAATTTTAGATAATTGAATTAATGTTAGCTATTTTAGAATGTTACTGTAAAATCATAAATGATTTGATATAATGAGACATTTTAGAAAAGTAAGTTAATTTGATTCAAAGGATTCAAAAATGAGGAAGATCATTTGTCATGACCCAGTATCACATCGGTCCCATGACAACCGCCACACACTCGCGCTAAGGACACTAACGGTGTCCTTAATCTGACTATGCAAGGCTAACTGAATATCTTCTCCTCTTAGCATCACCCTCCAGCAATCAGATAACTACCTTCAGCTTCATCTCATCGGACAGTCCCAGAAATGTTTATGCAGTCCACCTCATCTAGGTTTTGGCCTCTGTAACATCACCATGAGCATCAAAAGTACCACACCCAAGGTTCCTTGCCTCTTTGAGACAGAGTTGAGAGAGCTCGCCACCTATGTCCCTGAATATGTGGCAGATGAAGAGACTCTGTGTGTTCAATTTGAGACTGGACTACATTTGGCTATCCGGGAAAGGATGATAGTTACCCCCACTACCATATTCAAGGAGATGGTACAGTTGGCCAAGAGAGCTGAGAAGCTAGTGAAAGAGCGCGGCAGACAGTGGGAGCATGTTACAATGGTATTAGAGCCAGTACCCATATCAATATGCCCACAAGGACGCTAGGCCTCCAAGGGGGGTGAATCCAGCCCTGTGGGCCAGCAAGGAAGCTAAGCCTCCAAGAGGGTGGAATGTTATATTCCCATATTCATTGGAGAGGGGAACGAAGTAGGCCTTATAAGGCTATAGAAATCTCTCCCCCATAGATGCGTTTTCCTAAGGAGTGGGAAGAGCAAAACCGTGAGAGATTAGCTAGGCCAAGGCCCAAACCGAACAATATCTGTGAGCGGGGTGGTTTGGGGCTATTACATCATTTCAATTCTAAGTTTGCATCAAGATGTATTCAAAAGAGCCTTCCTTCTTTGTAGAAGGTAGCATGAATATAAAATATTTATATAATGAGAAGGAGACGATCATTGAAGCAATAGATGATCTATTGTATAACTTACTAAATCTACTTAAAGGTTAATTTATTAGTCGAGAAGTCATATATTCCTAACAGGTGTATAATAATATGCTCTCATGGTATGCTGGTTACAGTGGTTATTGGACAAGTATGATGCATAAATCTTATTAATTAAACTCATTATGTGTAAGTTGGAGATGATAATATGAGGACACACCTGATAAATCTAAAGGATGTGACCTTTATGCTAGGAAGAAAAGAGTTCTTACCAATAGTCCTTTAACTGATAAAATAACAATCAAATCCAACTGATTTGATTACTCAGTGATGCATAGGAGATGAAAGATCCTGTATATATCTATATATTTGATATTTTCCTACATTTAATATCTTTCTTTTTTTGTCTCCTAACTTCTTTCCTATTGTAGGTTGCATTATGGCCAGTCCTATTCATATTGTCATTTTCAATTAAACTCTATCCATATGTTTGTTTATGTTTTAAGAAAAATAATTAGAAATATATCTAACACACTAACATTATGTTATAAAAAGATAATTTTTAAAAGAAAATGATTTTTTAATTACAAAATGAAAATCAGGTTAATTTTTTTTGAAGAAGACATTTCAAAAATGATACTGAAAAATTTTAACTTCATATTTGAATTGATGAATTGTTTAAGTTATTTTTATGATTGAATAACAATCTCCAAGTGTATAAGGTTTAGCATTAGATATAAAAATGGGTTGGATTTGTCGTCAATCCAACTTAATCTTATTCTTAGAACATGCAATTTAAGCTTAACCCAAAGTTTAGATTAGTTTATATTGCGTATATATGAGTCTGAGTAAATCTCCCAAAATAATATTATTTTGATCAAGATTGTATCAGCTCCTTAAATTTGTTCTCAACATAAATTTGATCAAATTTAATTTAATTTATTGACTTTAAATAAGGCTGAGCATAAACTCTACTATGTTTAGTATAATTCATTTATTGACTTTAAATAAGGCTGAGCATAAACTCTACTATGTTTAGTATAATTCTCTTTGTTTAAACTAGTATGTTAAAATGCGTAGTCTTAACCTACAAGTAGACTAACATAGAATCCATTGAACAGTTCAGAATTTCAAATTTCTCTGCCAATGAAGTACTAATATGTAAAAATTTTCATGATTTCTTCTAGAGAAAAAGCGATCAATTGAACTGAGCTCAGAATGAAAAACTTAGGAGTCGAGATTTATTGGTATCGCGGCATTTTACATGCAATTGTGACATTGAAACACGCAATTTTACATTTTGGCGTGGACGTCAGGGCTTACTTCACGCGAGAAAAAAAACCAAACGTGTCATTTCATGTCATGCAAGATTCCAATTTAGGTGGGCCTCCAGTATTTTGTCCTCAACATTGCCCGTTCGGTCGGCCATACAACGTGAATCGTGAGGTATCTTCCCTTTTTTCCAGCTGAAATAGCTGAAGTCTTCAGATTCAAATTAAAAACAGTTGGTTACTTGAATTGGTAAATACCGTATTCATTGGCCATTGAAAAGTAGGGCCAACAAAGGCCTGTCTTCTGTAAGAATGATGACATTTATTTACCAAATAAATTAGCACACAGTAGGAATATACAAGGTAATTTCTAGCTTTCGCAAGTTGATAAATTTCTGATTAATTTGAGACATCGATAATAATGACGACCAAAAATTTCATGGTTTTGGTATCATTGTAAATATGTAAAATAAGAAATAGTGAAACATCACATAAAATTATAATATATTCAAATATGTTCCGATTATTTTAATTATTAATACTACTAACCATAGACAATTTCTAATGAATTTATTC
>JAOQML010000197.1:37184762-37195840 GCA_027568935.1 Erythroxylum urbanii | reverse complement strand
ATTTTGTTTTTATTTTAAAGAAAAATAAAAATTAAAAACTACAATAAAAAATGAAAGTAAAACTAATCAGCTCCTTAAAGAAAACGTTTTCTTTTTTAAATCCGGAGTCAAAAGTAAGAAAATATTACTTAACTGGTTTATTTTTTATATTACTATTACATGATAATTAGGAAGGTTAAATTTATCTGATGACAAGGCCACAGTTTAAAACAAGTTTTTGTGGTAGTAACCCCCCTTTTCTTTAATTAGAAAGGGTGAAATTTACAAACCCTATGCTACTTGGAACTGCTAGAGTTATCTGGAGCTACCGGTAAATTAATATTAAAGAAGTTTGGACATTGGAGGGTAATTATCTTAAAAGCTGATATGAATTTTATTTTACAAAACCTGTGAGAGGACAAAAGGAAAGCGTAAGTTAACATTATTTGTGCTTTTTTGCTTAAATATTTGTTGACTTTTTATTAAAATGTATTTAATTTGACACTGTCAAAATTACATGATGCCTGTCGTATAATTCCCTGAGTGGACCATTTGTTTGACTATATTAACTGTGTCCTAAGAATTGCAGAAAATACGCAAATTTGATTGTGCCCAATCTTAACCTAATAGAATATGTACCAAAAAGACCTTAACATATAGAACATGTTCGGCAAGGACAACGTGGGTCCCCCTTGTAAAACAAAGCAAACCACCTAAGACCTAACAATACTTTTCGTTTGACCATTTTATGCTCCTTCGACGGAATGACAGTTCATTAAGCCAGACCTTATGTGCATGCAGCGTGATTGTCTTCTCATAAGTCTCCCACGTGTGGCACGTGGGGGCCACTCATAATTTTTCTCTTCTTTTTCTTTATTGCATAATTTGCCTGTCTAAAAGGGCAAAGACCAAAATTGAAAAGCGAGAGAGAGAGAAAAGCACATCCAAATCTAAGAAAGAGTGATTTCCAAGTTTTGGACTAAATCAGATTCAGATCTCCGGAATAACTTTGACGGAATGGCTCAGTTTAACAAGAAATTGGGAAAATAGAATAAATACAAAACGAAAAATAAGGTATACAGATACTTTGTGAAACAATTAGTCTCAATACAATTCTAGGATAGACACAACTAAACGTCTACTAATAAGTCACATTTAATAAGAATAAGCCTACTCTTTATCTTTGTTGGAAAAGTATGATAATCTTTAAGAATAGGACATGAACTTTCCCTCATGTCACTACAAGTTCAGGGTTACACAGATATGCTAGCAGTCCAATGGGATACTATCATTCATATTGTCGATAATTTTGCAATATTTTATAAAAGGCAGTTCTATTTTCAACATTCCTCAATATTAGGTCAATGTATTAATAAAAGTTTATTCTTAATATGTATTAATCTTTGTCATCACAAGCCCAGGATTACACAAACTTGCTAATTGTCCAATAGGAGGTTATTATTCATATTGTCGTTAATAGGAGGTTATTATTCATATTGTCATTTACAGGTTTGCGATTACTATTAGTATTATTGTTAGATATATGTTAAATATATCTATTTTATTTTATTTTAACGTATTTTTTATTATCATGGATTTAAACACTAGTTGGATAATATTTTAGATGTGATAGAACTCTATCTTGACTAGAGATTTGGTTGATTATGTGATGTGGCTGAAGGGTATTGTTGAAAGTTTTATTGTGATTTAAGTTAATATACGTAAAAGTAGAGGCAAAAAGGGTGATAGCCTTATGTTTATGTTTATGAATTAACTGGTTCTCTAAAATATACACAGATGTGGCTTTGTGCTGTGAACCTACGGCTGATGTTTTCTCTTGAGAAGTGTGACTGATTTGTGAGGTGAGCATGGCTCCATCTTGGCAAAAAGGGTAAATCAAGTGGTTTCGTGTGTTTGGAGCGTGGTTCATTATTGTTGGTACCGTGTGTATATCTCTATTTAGGGGCTGAAGAGAATTCGTGAGTGTGAAGTGCTTGACTGTTCAAGAGGAGTGCATGATTTTGGTGTTTGGGTTTCTATTTTGGTATTGAATGCTAGAGTAACACACGGCTGGAAAGATAACTATTCTTATGTGTACGTGTGTGGGTTTTCAATCTTAAAAGAGTCACGTTTTTACTCCGTAATTTTACTCTAGAGCTGGCGCAGATTATTTTAACTGGTTGACAATTATTTAGATATATTTCGAGAAGCTAAATCTATAGGGCAGTTGTTTCTCTATTCTTTCCCAAATGTTCTTGTTTATGTTAAATTTTATTTAATCACTTGAGTTGGTTATTTTGTTTTGTTATCATTAAACATTGATTGAGAAAATCCTCTATTGAGGTTAGTACGAGACGGTCGTACTATTAGGTGTGAAATTCTTTCACGGAAAGTGAGGTTGAGAGATAGTGTCAAGAGTTGAGTGGTATCGGCTCAATAAATCCTTTGGTAAATCTATTGTACTTCAGTGAAAGAATTAATTTAGGTGAGGGCCCCGTAGACATAGACAAGGAATGTCAAACTGCGTTATCAAATTTCTGGTATCGTCTGATATTTTTGCTTGATTGATTATTTTGCTTTTAATTGTGCCAGAGAAAAATGCATAAAATTAGAAAGTTTACGAAACTACCACCCTTACGGTTTTTTAATTATGATCAAATAAAGACAAGCAAGAGTTTAAAATAAGATACACTCTGAATTTAATAAGGGGACTTGTATATATATTGAATAACTGAAATGTCAAGATGTTATTTTTAAAAAAAAGAGAATGAAAGTGTTATTTATTTTTAAATTTAATAGGACCTATCTAGTTGTTGGGACAACTTCGGTAGAGAATAAATGTAAAAACACAATTAAAGGGAGCCACCAACAGGGAAACAAGAAATTTACATAAACACAGAAATTATATGAAAACCTCCAGTGTCAGGAGAAAAAACCACAAAGCAAAGAACTAATTTCACTATGTTCAAAAAGGGGGTTACAAGGTGTGTAGAAACTCTCATAAAACTTCCTCTAGTCTCTCATGAAGGCTGAGAAATTTACACTCACTCTATCTAAAACATCTATCACATGAAAATTGAAAATATATATAAGCTAAGAAGGACAACAACGTCTAATACAAAATTGTTCCAGATACACAACAAAAAGGACATATTATGCTAGTTGTATCTTATATTATGCTTCCGATTGTCAGATGAAAAATAAGGCTGCAATAGAGAGACATAATATGTTGTACAATAGAGGGGAAAACTTGCTCAAACTAGTATGACATAAAACAAAGAGCAGGGAGAGAATTGAGTCATACTCCAACAAATCTCCACCTTGACTCAAGTACCCAAAAAGAACATGAATGGCTCTTCATTCAAACAACTTGAAGATCTTGAACACGAACAATGTTAGCTAAGTTCAAACAATGAATGAACTTAGCCAACGGAAATGTTTAGTCAACATGTCAGACGGATTATCCTTTGTATGGATTTTCCCCACAAAAACCTTATCTATAGCAATAGTATCCTGAATAAAATGATGTTTCACGTTTATATGTTTAGTTCGCTAGAGATGCTCACTACTTTTGTATAAATGCAGGGCATTCTGACTATCATAAAAAACCACAAGAACATCTTGCTTCAGGCTGAGTTCAATAATCAAGCCATGAAGAGTATCAACTAATGGCCGAACTATACAAGGTAAAAATATAAGTTGACAAGGAACTCCTTCAATCAAAATCACCACCAAAATTAGCATTCACACATCCAATCACACCACCTGGATCAGTTCTACTCTTATCGAAAGCTAAACCAACATTTCTGGACCCTTTCAAATACCTTAGAATCCATTTAGCTCCTTCCCAATGTTCCTTACTAAGAGCATGCATAAAGTGGTTTACAACACTTATCGCATAAGCTAAGTCAAGTCCAATACATATCATAACATACATAAGACTCGCGACTACACTATTATAAGGAACAAAGGACATGTGAGATTTACCTTCATTTATCTCAGAAAACATGAGACTCTTGACTACACTATTATAAGGAATAAATGACATGCGAGATTTACCTCAAAATCTGTGTCAATAATGCTAGCCTCAGTAGACTTTTCTTATTGATTGCCTTTGGCCTTCTCTTCTCTCTCATTTTTCAATTTATAGCAATCAAAAATCTCATGCCCTTGCTTCTTACAATAACGATAGGTTTTACTCAAATTTTTGCCTCTAGATTTTGACCTACCTTTCTTCTTATATATACCTTTATTTTTCCTCTTATGTAGCTAGGATGGTATAAGGTATTATGCTCATCATATTTAGGTTAAGAAAATCTCTCCTCGACTTCATGTTGGTTAGCTACACGCTCAATAAGTTATTTTATTAGTCTATCGGTAATACTTTCGTATCACTGCTCTTTCCAATACAATGATGTTATATATTGTGAAGACGTACCATAGCTCCCATAAGAGTACTGTCTGTTCTATCCTTCCATTGTGAGTTATGACCACCAACACAATGTTAATGTAAAGAAGTTCAAAAGATACTTAAATGAATAAGTCACATATAAAATAAAATACAAGAAAAATAAAATAAGTACAAAAATAATTAAAATAAAAGAAAATAGAAACAAAAATAAATCAGAATAAAATAAAAATGACTAGAGTAATAAATAGAGATTTTCCTAATATCACTATCCTCAGTAACAATGTCAAAAACTTGATTGGGACATTTTTATACAATGTTTGAATTAACCATAAGTGCATAATGTAACTGTATCTAGTACCGGTAAGTACAAGTTAATCCCATGAAGACAATGATTACTAGTAATTACCTTTCTCCTATTATCTACATACTGGATTTTGGTTTTTAATTAAGAAAATAAAACTTAACAATTAAAATAAAATAGGCAGCAATATTGAACATAGAAACGAAACAAATCACTTAGAAAACAATCACTGTCAAGAATTAGTGTCTAGGTAATGAATCACCCTAAAATCATTAGATAGTTACATTTTATCATGCAATTGTTTTATTAACTATTGGATTGTAGAAATTCCTATCTTATAATAATTGTTGGACCTCGATTTTTTCTCGAAAGTTAGAATTATTAAATGAGGATTTGTTGGCATTTATTCATAAGTAAAAATTAGAAATTTTGAATGAGAAATTTATAGAGTTTATTTATGAATATTTTTGATTTCATATGGTTGAATGGATTAAATGGAAGTGCTATAATTAAGTTACGGAGTTAGAAGGTATTAGATTAAATATGGAAAGGTAACTTTAGAAGATTAGAGTTTGTCTTAGAATAATAAGAGAAGAACAAATGAAGGTGCATGAGTGAAGTGCTGGAAAAATAAAATAAGAATAAGAAAGAAAGAGACGTGTTCGTGTAAGAAAGAAAGAAAGAGAGAAATCGTAGAAGAAACTCGAGAAGAGAGTCGTGTAAGGGAGAGACATGTTTGAGAGGTTAGGAAAAAGAGAGAGAGAATCGTGTAAAATAAGAAAGAAAACTAGAGAAGGAAAACATAGAAAGGAGTAGCAAAAGAGAAGCAGAAAAACGAATCAGAAAAGAAAAGAAGGAAAGAAAGAAAAAGGAGATAAGAAGTAAAAGAAGAAGATTCAGCTGCGCTTTTGGTAACCGCTATCTTCTTTTCTTGTTTTGATAGAAGAAAAAAGTAGAGAAACTAGGTTTTTATGAGCTGAAATAAAGGTGAAGAAAGAAGATGAATAAGAGATTTATGTTTTTAGATTTTTATGAACCTTAACTAGATCTTAGTTCTTCTAGTTAGATAAACCAAGAATAGATTAAGTTTAAGCACATTCATGAATATTTAAGCTTATGGAAGCTTTATTTGAGTATGATGATTAAATGAACATATGTTTGTGTGAAGGGCATCAAGAAGGTCGAAATCAAGAACAAGAGGAAAGACAAACTTGATATCGGAAATATCAAGTAAATAGGTGGGTAATATGTTTATAGTTTTTGTGATGATGAGCTGAAATTATTTATTTGTATGTGTACTTAAATGCTTGCTTTTACTCATTGTGAATGTGGGAAAAATGTCTTATGAATTTGTTATCATGTCTACTTTGAAAGAAATTGCATTTTAGTATTGATACAAAACAGAAAATTTAAGAAGCATGAAAATATAAATTTGTTATGAAATATGTATGCATCAAAAAATCTACTTATGTGGGCAAGAGAGATACCATTTCTTTGTCACGTGCACATCGACCTAAAGCCTTCTCCCGGTTGTGGCATATGAGCTCCGAAAGATGAACTCATTTCGTTAATGGTATAAACTTCGATTTCGCCATTTCATTCTATGAGATTCTCTCAAGCCATTATGTTTGTGCATTGCATCCTGAATTGTTGAGTATAAAGCATAATTGAGTTTTATGATTTGATTTGTGAGATGAAGTATTCATGTTTATGTAAAATTCTCAAACTTAGAATGTGAATATTATGATATGTTGAAATTAAAATAAACACAATATATATATAGATATATGTGCTTGATTTGTGTGCGGTTCGTTATCGCTGGCTATAAACATGTTAGCCACTGAGCTTCCCAGCTCACCCTACAAATTTTCCACACTTTAAGTATAACCAAAGCAGATCACTGAACCTTTGCAAAGCTTGACAACTCCAAGAATTTCAGACTTTTGTAACTAGTTAGTTTAGAAACTTTTGGTACTTAAAAGCATATCATGCATGTGCATTCAAGATTGTAATTTTTGTATTATGCTATTATTGCGGCTTTTGATATGAAGTATAAGATGTGCACCAACTCTGTTTTGTTGAAAATTGATAGTGAAAATTGCATAGATTCTTTTTTGTATATGTGTAAAATTTTCTCTTATGTTAAGATGGCTTTGTGTTGGAAATAAAATTATTGGATGTTGAAAGACCTTTGGATAGACTTATCTAAAGAAATTGTTGCAATGGGAGTTTTGTATGTATGAATTTAAATGTTAGATTCGGGTCTTTTGGTTATAGTTAATAGTTATATATATTGACAGTAGAAAGAAAAGAGGAAAAAGGGGATAAAATGTGATATGAAATTTAAGGAATAAACTGTATTGATCTAGGTAGAATTTGACAAAATAGTCTTCATAAAAGTTATAGATCTTTCTCTTAGCTTTCCAATGATATAAAGTTTGTAATTTTTAGTTTCTGGATTGAAAGTTATGAAGTTTTGAAGTGGGTGTTTGCGACAGGGATGTCAAACCCAAATTTCTCAGGAAAGTTCACGACGAACTTTATTATTCGTGACTGTTCACTGAAAGTCACGATCGTGCCACAAATTTTTGCTACTATTCAGTAAAGGTCGCTATCATGCTCACCTTATTCTCACAAGCGTGAGAATTTAAAAGTCACGCCCGTGACTTTTGCTACTTCTTCTTCTTCTTTTTATTCAATAATTCATAAGTTGATTTATTTGTTTTACTCCCCATTTTCAACTTCCCATTATATTATATTATTTTATTATTATTTGTCCATATTAAAAAGGGTCCCTTCATGACTTCTTTTAATTTATTTTCATGTCCAATTTATTCTAGGGTATTTATTTTAATTGTTTGTGTATTTGTTCTTGCTCCCACCAAGGAAATAAATTCTTTTATTTTGATATTAATTTTATATATAATTATTTTTTTAAAAATACCCAAATTTTTAGCGCCTTATCGCCACGAAATAGGAACCCATTCCCGGGGCCAACACTAATAGCTCTCTAAAGTCTACTCACAACTAATCCTAAGTTTATCAACCGAATTACTCAAAGTTAAAGGATATATAATTGCTTTATCGATTTGTGAATTTTGCTATTATATTTGACCATAATCTAGAGGATATATGTTAACCTATATCTAGGTTTATTACAAAATCCATTTAATTACGGCAGATCTATTTATACAGAGGATTTCTCAATCTCTATGTTGTGAAATCAAATTATATACTAATATTCTTGATCTATTATAACATATATTAAACACATAATTGAACATAATAAATCAATCAAAACTATTGCATTAAATAAAAGAATCAATACATATTATAGCACAAGCTAGGGTTCATTTCATCTAGACACTAAAGATGTTTAGTTACACATAATAAAAAAAATCAAATATAAACAAAAAGAAAAACAAATAGAAAAAAGGAGTTCATAATTTTAAATCTCCCTTTATCTCTTATCGAATGTTCTTATAAGGTAGATGTTGATTTTATATTGTATTGGATCTTTTGATGATTTTCTCATGTTCTTGGATTAATATCGTCCCTTCTAGACGTTCTCCACTTCTGGAATCATCTCCAAAAGTCTGCTCCTCCTATTTGCCTCTGTTTACGTCCTTTTATGGCAAATTCTAAGTTTCAGGGACATACACGGTCTAATACACGGTCATGTATCTAACCGTGTATCTATAAAAATACTTAAAATCTTGACTTTACACATACTGAGAGATATACACGGCCACATACATGGTTCTTTATCTCCAAATTTCTTTAAATTTTCATTTTGTACCATAATTTTACCTGAATTCCTCTCCTTTTGGCCCATATCAAACTGTGTATGTCTAAAATACTTAAAGTCATGACTTTACACATTTTAAAAGATATACACGGTTGTGTATATCCATATCTCTTCAAATTCTCATTTTGTGCCACGATTTAACCTGAATTTCTCTCCTTTTGGCCCATGAAGGTAATTATCACCTGTGAATGCACTTGGAGTGAATTAAGTACTAAATATATAAGAAAACTATAAAATATCAAGCATAATACATCTACTATAGTTGTATAATTATAATCAAACTTGCATCTATTAGTTGATGAGAATAAAACTTTTAGTAGATGAGAATAAAACTTTTACTGTAAGAAATCATTAACAAATATAATAATATTTGTTTTAATAGAAACACGAACAAATGTTAATACTTAAGTGGGATTCAAATTCTCAGTTCCCATTATTCTCTTCCAAATCTATTCCGCGCCCAATACAACGTCGTTTTGTCATAAAAACTACATCATATGATGTGCATAACTTATAAAATGATGTCGTACTTGACGTAGATTAGGGTTGTAACAGAGTTATTAGAACTGGTCCCTTTTAATTGAAAATAATATGTAAAGGTAATAGTCCATAGCAAAAAAGGTTATAATTATTGGACCAAACTGTAGGCCTTAATTGAGTCGATGAATCAATATCAAATCTTTTTATGATTAAATTTGACCATTGGACAACTTGCAAATAACAGATGAAGGTCTCACTCATTGTCATTGAGGAGACAGATGAAGGTGGCATTTGACTCTCTCAATTAGGAATTTCTTTATCCTTATTTCGTAGTTTTTAAAATGACAAGTAAATAATAAGACGATAACATAAGCACTGCATTTATGTGCCACCTTTTCTTAAAATACCTATAACTATAAATATGAAATAATTTGTTTTTGTCTTTTGGAGTTTCAGGTTGAAGATGTGAATAGGTTTTCCTAAAAATTGAACAAGGTAGAATGAGACAATAGGCTACGTGAAAACGCTGCAAAGCTTCCGTGTTGGAGGCCCAAAACAAACGCGTTTTCATGGTTTTTTTTTTCTATATTAGTAGTGCATTATAGATAACAACAAAGTGAAATGATTTTGACAATATTAAATATTATTACCTACATAAGTTGCTTTTGATACCTGTAGCCTAAGATTATTCTTAGTTCACAATTATAAATATTTAAACCATAAACCAACGAATATGGAGATTCCTTTTCCATTATTTTCCTTTTCATAAGGATACTCTTTTGCATAGTCTCCGTAGCATTAAAGAAAATTTGGATCTACCCTATATTGCACACATTAAATGTAAATACACATGGGATACTTATGTAATAAGTACAGCTCAAGGACATTGATAAGAAAAGTTACGCTCTCGAGGAAGATGCCCAATTTTTGTTATCTAGGTATCAAATTTATAGCAACAATTGTATAGGATGGTCCATTTTCAGTAAGAATTAATAAGCACACTATATTGATTGTAATTTCCACCAAGGACCAAAGCGGCGAAAGCTTTTTGGTCATGTAAGGAAGAAATTTACCGAGAGAAAAGATCGATAACTGTCTGCCAACCAGGCAGCGGTCCTGGTATGTGAGATCATGCTTCGCCTAGGCCATACCTCGTTTGCCCATTGTCCAATGTTCCTGCTCTGTCTCTTTCTCTCTGTTTTTGGTGGCATTTTAGTTTTTTTTTTGAAATAAATCTGTTGCAACGTCTAAAGTATAATAATGTTTCAATAATCTCTGGTAAATTAAGGTCCACTTTTCTCCTTTTTCTTAAATTGTTGTATAGTATTCTTTTAATTGGTCATAATCACTGGCTCACCACAAAGGCTCAACGTTTATTTGGGGAGAATATTACAAGATTTATTGTTTCGTCTCTGTAATCATCATTCATTATATGCCAGAGCTAAACACAAAAAGGCATCCACTTGGCTTGTTTTTTAGTAACACAGTTTCAAAAGACAAATTGACAGTTCTTACAGGATCTGCGTGATAGGATTTGTGTGTGTTGGCATCTCATGTATATGTGATACCTTAGGGATATATTTATTTTATATAACGATCCCAAATTGCTCTCAAGTACTTGCATGTGTTGATTTGGAAATTCTTGACCCAATGAGTCCCATCATTCATGCAAAGAAAACAAGACATCCTAAATCACATTCGTTAGTGAAACCACCAAATTAAGCAGCCTCCACCTTTCTTGACATTACTCTACCCTACTGCTTTAATCACTCCATATCACCAAGAGTGGGGACATTCCATTCTCAATCTCATCCATATCATCATATATTCTTTATATATATGATAAATAGTAGACAAAATCCTTGTTCCTTATAGACAAAGCCATCTCTTTTTACCCTTTCACTTTATTCTATTACCACAGCTCAGCATGAAAAAAGTTAAGACAGTGTACTCTTTAGGAAATAAACCTTTTTACACTCACTGCAACTTCAAAGTATTGGCATTGCTGAAAACGATTTAGAAGGGGGTTGAATAGATCTTTTAAACTTTTTCGTAAAGTTCTACAAAAAACAAAGAATTAGAACACACACAAAATAAAT
>JAOQML010000197.1:37109040-37128947 GCA_027568935.1 Erythroxylum urbanii | reverse complement strand
CAAATCTGGACCGCCTCACACAGATGGCGGAAAGCCTAACACACAGAAGGCTGAAAACACTCAACTCAACTCAAACAGACGTTCACACCTCTCAGTTCCTGTCTCTCTCTTTTTTTTTTCCAGCCCTCTGCTGCAGTGTCTTACCCTTTTATGGAGCTAGATGATAGAGTCCTTGTACACTTCTGCATGGATAGGAAATCCCAGAAGATATGAATTTCCTGTTCTGTGAATTTCTTATTCTGCAGTCTTCTTGGTTTAATAGAATTCCTTTTTAATCCGTTTCTGCTTTTGTTTCCTTCTGGCAAGGCTTTTGATTGAAACCAAAAGACTTTAAACTTCTTCTTCAACTAAAATAGTTGTCAAAAACTGCCAACCAACTTGATCTATAAGACTCTGATTTCTCTGGCCGTGCCCCATCAAATCTCAAGCTGTAGTTACAATATGTATTTGAGAAAATGAATTGAAATGCCATCTTATCTAACAAAAATGATGTCTTCTCTCTTTTTCTTTGCCTCCCTCGCGTCTTGCCATGCCTACGTGTTGTGGACCAGCTTTGTCCCCCCTTTGCCCTACTCTTATTAAGACAACATTTTCATTTGGTTTTTCATTTTGTTTTTTCACTTTCTACCACCATTACACGCCTACATTGGTCTTCCTTCAGCTTCCTTCCTTCCAATGTCCTCTATGGGCTCCCCTCCTATGTGGCGGATGACGCGTCACTTGCTGAGAGCCGGGGACTTCCCTTCCTCCACTATATAAACAGCAATCTAGTAACCTGTTATGCTCACAGCATAAACACTTTTACCAAGTTCTTTCTTACTCAAAATCTCTTCAAAACTCTTGAACTCGTAAAAATAAAACTTAGATAAGAACATATTTTTGCTTTTCTTCTCATTTTCCTGGCTGAAATGGCTGTTGAAGATGCCTTCTCATCTCCTTTGGGTCCTCCAGCATGCGAGAAAGATGCCAAAGCCCTTCAATTTATCAAGGAAATGACTAGAAATGCTGACTTCGTTCAGGAAAAAGTTTTGGCTGAAATCCTGAGCCGTAACGCTCAGGTCGAGTACTTGAAAAGGTTCAAACTTAATGGTGCTATCGATCGCCAGGCTTTTAAGTCCAAACTCCCTATGATCACTTACGACGATCTTCAGCCTGAAATCCAACGTATAGCTAATGGCGACCGCTCTGCCATCTTGTCTTCTCACCCCATCTCCGAGTTTCTTACCAGGTGTGTTTTAATTATTAGCTCTTTGTTCTTCTACTTTTTTTACTAGCTACAAGCTGATTGTAAATATTTAGTTAGAGGACTTCAATTATATATTATCCTATTAATTTCGTTTTCTTTAAAACCCCAGTTCCGGGACATCTGCCGGTGAAAGAAAGCTGATGCCAACAATTCAAGAAGAGCTGGATCGTCGGCAATTATTATATAGTCTGCTCATGCCAGTGATGAATCTGTAAGTTCCGATAGATGCGTTCGAATCAACTGTGCTCTCACATGCAAAGAAATAATCTTTTCTCTGATAAAGACGCGCTTTATGTGCAACAGTTACGTCCCTGGCTTGGATAAAGGCAAAGGTCTCTACTTTATGTTCGTGAAATCTGAGACCAAAACTCCTGGTGGTCTCCTGGCTCGCCCAGTGCTCACAAGCTACTACAATAGCGACCACTTCAAGACTCGTCCCTACGACCCCTACAACGTCTACACGAGCCCTAACGAGGCCATTCTTTGCTCCGACTCTTTCCAGAGCATGTACACACAGATGATATGTGGTCTCCAGGAGCGGGAACAAGTGCTCCGTGTTGGCGCAATCTTTGCCTCCGGTCTGCTCCGTGCCATCAGCTTTCTCCAAGTTCATTGGCAAGAACTTGCTCATGACATAGAATCCGGAACTCTAAACAGCAAAATCACCGACCCTTCTCTCAGAGACTGCATGACTAAGATCCTAAAACCTAACCCAACAATCGCAGAGGTTATCAGAATGGAGTGTTCGAAGGAGAAATGGGATGGGATCATCACCAGAATTTGGCCCAACACCAAATATCTTGATGTGATCGTAACTGGAGCTATGGCACAGTACATCCCAACCCTGGATTACTATAGTGGAGGGTTACCGTTGGCATGCACCATGTATGCTTCGTCAGAATGTTACTTCGGTTTAAACCTGAACCCCATGTGTAAACCATCAGAGGTCTCCTATACAATCATGCCAAACATGGCATACTTTGAGTTTTTACCCCACGAGCCGAGCAAGACTTGGACCTCCCGTGACTCGCCACCAAAACTCGTTGACCTTGTCGACGTTGAAGTGGGAAAAGAATACGAACTGGTGATCACAACCTATGCAGGTTTATATAGGTACCGAGTTGGTGACATCCTCAGAGTCACCGGGTTTCACAACTCTGCACCTCACTTCCATTTTGTAAGAAGAAAAAACGTGCTACTCAGTATTGACTCGGACAAGACCGACGAGGCAGAGTTACAGAAAGCGGTGGAGAACGCGTCCCAACTCTTACGTGAATTCAACACTAGCGTTGTTGAATACACGAGTTATGCCGAGACAGAAACGATCCCGGGTCACTACGTAATTTACTGGGAATTACTAGTGAAAAACTCTGCCAACTCGCCCACTATGCAGGTACTGAATCAGTGTTGCCTTGCCATGGAAGAATCATTGAACTCAGTTTATAGGCAAGGCCGTGTTGCGGACAACTCCATAGGTCCACTAGAGATAAGAGTGGTTAAAAATGGCACATTTGAGGAGTTAATGGACTACGCAATATCAAGAGGCGCGTCCATTAATCAGTACAAAGTTCCAAGGTGTGTGAACTTCACACCAATTGTCGAGTTGCTTGATTCCAGGATGGTAACGACACATTTCAGCCAAGCTTTGCCTCATTGGACACCGGAAAGAAGACGGTGACTTCATAAGTCAACCGACCAAAATTTAGTTCAATGGATTTGGCAATGCAGAAAAGAAAACCAATAGACTCTTGATGTATTGTCTTTTTTTTTTCTTTTTAGCTTTTTGTCGGGTGATTTTCGTAGCTTTACAAGAAAAAGGTTAAAGGCGTATGTTTGATTAGGACTTCTCAGGATAAGGTTTTGTATTGTGGTCGAGTTTACCTGTGGAAAGGATTGTGACATCATGACATATATATCTAATGCAATGTTTCTTTCAGTGAAACTGCAATGAGCATATTTTCATCCCTTTAAATTCTTCTTTTTTATCTTTCCAATAATGATTTTGTCAATGCCATAGTGGATTTTGTCGACACTTTGAGAAAAAGAGACTACGGTGACCACACGCCTTTCAGGAATATTAAGAAAATATTAAAGAATCAAGCTCGAGTTTGAATTTTAAAAATAGAGAGATCTGTTTAATTAACACTTTATTTTTTATAAATTGATCCAATACAAGCAAGAATTAAGTTAGATGTAAATAACTTAAAAGTTATAAAAATATCTTTTCATAATCGAGATCTTCTTAAAATATCTTGTAATATAATAAAAAATAATGAAAAAATATTGATGAGGTGGTGTATAACTGTGTAAATAAGAGAATTTTCTGAATCATTTCACTGTCTTCGAGGTCAACAAGTAAAAGATAACAGAGAAAGTTGGCTGAATTATTATGCAATGAAAATGGAATCACATGGCTTCTATCGTTCCATCTGATTTAATTCAGATTGATGATTTTCCACATTTTAATACAACTCATGATAAGCTCCAAGATGAAACTGAGATATTTAGTAAAGACTAAAAATGCTTTTAGTATTAAATTTACTTCTGCCTCGAAAGTTAAGGATCACAATTGTTATACTTAAAAAATCTTGATGCTGACCCTCCAATTGACTATAAGACACTTCACTTATTCGGTCTTTCTCCGGTAAATCGTCGGGCTTGTATCCATATCAGATTGTGAAGTCATTTGGATGCAATTAAGTTGAGTGAAGAGCCTGCACAAGCAATGAAGTTATCTGTGTTTTTCTTGTATTTTGTTTTCCTTTAAAAATTAAATTCTCGTGATTTTTTTCCATCTATCATGCTGATTGATAGCTGTTTCCACAATAAATGCCATATAATTAGATCAACTGCAACGTTCTTTAGGGACTTTTTGTTCATTTGGTGAGAGGGCTACATATCATTTCAAAATCCCAAATTGTGTTGGGTCAATTCTAAGCAATTGGCATGGCCGAATTTATTGAGATCGAAATACTTCCTAATCCCAGTAGCTGGTTGAGTTCCACCATTGTCTCCATTATGACTGGTTTCACTTTCTTAAGAATCGTTGTCTTATAGGTGTGCATATTTAAGTAGGCTTGCCTGGTGTGTACTGTAGCAAGAGCAACCAGCATGGAAATGTTTGTCCAAAGAAGTATTAAACGAGGGACCATTCTTGGAGCTTCCTGCTTTTTGGGACAGCAAACTTTGAAAATAAGTGGTCCCATTTCTTATCAGCTGTCAATGATTTCACCTAATTATAACTTATTCTTTAATTACTTTTCTAAAAGGCTATTGCTTTTAAGTTTTAACATTCCAAGAAACTTCTAATTACCATGTGCTTTGTATTAAGAAGTTACTCTCAGCTATAATGGATAATGAGAGTAATGGAAGTTAGCCCTGTACCAAACGTTTTTCTAGCAGCGTCTTCATTTATTTTCATGTAAAAGAAAAAAAAAACCTCTTGTATAGTTCAAAATTTTCAAAATTTCTCTTTATTATTTTAAATTACTAAAAGATTTTATAATATAAGAAACTATAAAATTTTAAATTTGTGACTTTTATGATTAGATAAAATTTAACATTTTAAAGATATTTCTTTTGTTAATTAATCTGTAGATTGATGTTGTATATTTATAAAGGATTGGATTGATTAATTGTAGTGATAACAAAGTAAGAAGAGAAGTTTTATTGAAAATTCTTCTTAATTTAATTTATTTTAATTTCATCACTGAGCAGTATTTGAGAATAACTTTTGATAGAAGTACAAGTTGAAGTTATTTGATATACTTAAAGGTATAAGATTGATTAGTTGTAATGATATCACCTAAGTAAGAAGAAGAATATTTGATGAAAAGACATGTTAGTTTAATTTGATATCACAATTAAGCATTGTTTAGTAATTTGAGAATAATAAGAAAATTATATATAATTAGTGAGAAACCATAATGAACTTATATTGAATATGAATAAGAAATTTTAATGAAAGTATGTTGTGCACATGTTATTTGACATTTGGGTCATAATTTTTTATAATTCAGGTGATTCAAGAAAGAAAATATTTTATAATTCTTAAAAAGACACATAGATATAATATTAGATAGTTGAATCTAGCCCATTAATTAATCTTTGTTTTTTAAAAAAGTTTATGACAATTTTCATCGTCAGTGTTTTTTCACCCGAGAGCAAATGTGAGAAAAACATGAGAAAGTATGCATAAGAGTTGGATGGGTGATTTCTAGTGAAAAAAAGAAGTATTAATCTAGATACTGATGATTATAATAGAGATTCAGTTAGAGGATAATTCAATTTTGTAACGGGAATGAATTCACAAGTACTTTTTGTACAAAATTAGTTAGAAGTTTTTTAGTTTTATTATTTTATTGTTTTTGCATAGTAATTATTTTATTGGGTGCTAATTAGCTATTTGCATCTTTTAATTTTCATTTTCAAGTAGAATAGGGAAGAACCTAATTAAGTAGAGTTAGGTTTTCTTCAAATTAAGAAGTCTGAAGGATTGAGTTAAGTGAAATTGCATAATTTATAAACATATAGAAACAAATAGATATATGGATTATTATTTTTGGTGTCGATATGTATCCATAGTTATGTGTAATAAATTGTGGATCATTTCTCATGGTCGATACCTTATACGTATGCATGGTGTGTAAATGAATTAAGTATTACTGACTATATGATTTAAGTCCCTAAAAGTGTGACGGATATATATAAGTGCATGAATTTTGATGATGAATACAATTGGTCGAGGCCAATTAATCGTAGCTAAAATAAAGTAGGTATCAATATGTTGACCAAAGTGTCAAATTATTAGGCTGGTACTAATTTATTGATTAAAGCGAATAATTCCATAGGTTAAAACCATTCTATTAGTTAAAACGAATTAGTCAACACGTGCCTTAAACGAGTATATAGCTTTCTGTTTTAATTTGGCATCACATAATAGACTTTAATATAGTTAAGTGAGGGTTATCCAAAAATTTAAATCAAATTGACTCTAATTTTGGGCGTAACGGTAGCCATAAAATTGATGTGGATACTACCGAGTCCTCGTAGCTGCTTAATTACCTTTATGCATGCCTTTGTTGTACTTTAGTAAGTTGTAATAATTAGACGAAAAGGGACCAGCTACATACAAATATTAGGTGATAATGGGCACATGGACACTTGGGAAGATTATTAAATGATTCATTAAACTAAAATAAGCATGGATCATGTGAAAATTTTGTCTGTTAGCTACCTAGCAAGGTTCTTTGGCTTTATTTGCATGTACTATGGACTTATTGTTTAGAAGTAGTTGAACTTTATTATAATGCTTGGTAGATATGACAAAAAGCGTAGAATTTAATTGACAGTTGGATGTCTTCAAAGATTCGTAAAATTGAATTCTACTAAATTTTTTTTTATTTGGTTTGTCTATTCAAATTTAATTGTAACCAAAAGGAATAGAGACTTAATTGAAAGTTTGACTTTGAAAACTTATTGGTCTATTCAATTTTAAGGGTAAGTAAAACAAAAAGTTATTTTTTTAATGAAAACCAACATAATTCCTTTTATCAAAAATTGAAGTAAACTCTAACTCAAGTGTAAGTTAAGAACGAGAGAGTGGAGACAGAGGCCGACAATTCTCCTACCTGCTAGGCCTGTTATCGGTATTCGGTTATGGAAGATTCAGCCTTGACACGACCACTTGTAAACGAGCCCAAAAAGAAGAGAGAAGCCGCATGCAAACTCACGAACGATTCAACCTTAATACGACGTCGTTTGAGTTCAGAGGGAGCCCAAAATTAAGAGAAAAAAAGCCGTACACTCAAGCCCACGATAAAAGCATCAAAATTTGGAGGCGCCACTCCGCGGCGCGCACAATATTAGCAATAAGAGGAGGCCCTTTTTAGTTTTTTTTTTTAATCTTTAATCTCTCAGAGCTATATTACTACTTCAGCTTTAGCGGTGGCCCAGATTTGGAGGCTTCGACTCCGAGTCACCGCCCTTACTCTCCCTAAAACCACTCCGTTCTCGCTAGCGTGTACAAACAAAGCTAAGGTCACTACTCACTCCTGCACACAATCTTTCATTTCTTTTTCTCTCTTGAAAACTGTATCAGAGGAAAAGCTAAAAGAATCGTCGAGAACGTTCGACGGTTTTCGAAAGTCTAATTTGAATCTTGCTTTGTTTGTTTCGATTACCGGAACTTGAAATGTTTGCCTCAACTTTGGTTTCGGAATCTACTTTTGTTGTTGTTGTTGATGTTGTTGTTGCTGCTCATTTGTCTATTCCGTTGCTGGGGAGCTTGAGGAGAAAAGAGAACGAAGATGTTTGAACTGTTTTATGTGGCTTGTTAGAGGTCTGCTTGTGTTCGATTTCTTTAAAATATTCATGTCGTGAGTGATTGATGAATGTGTATTTTGAGGTGCTTATGTATTTGCTTCTTTGTTTGACATGTTGAACTTAAGAATGTCCGGTGCAAAGGATCCTGAATGTAGTATTTGTCTAACTATGCGATTAAAAGTTGACGATCTTTGACAGTTTAGTGTTTGTTTATACTTTTCTTAAGTGTATGCTGTAATTTTCTTTTTGTTTCTGATCTGGAGGACGTTGTAGTTTTATATTTGTGGAATATGTGGGGAGAAGATATGTATACTTGTTATCGAGCTTTGTGGGTTAATGGAGTTTAGAGTAGGCAATGGATGAGGTCAGTAACACTGGCCGAGTTCTGCTGTTGGTTAAGACACGTGTGTGTTGCTGTTTGATGATAATGAGGGGTAGTTAAGCATTGAAATTTCAGTTTAATCGACATGCTATGATAGCTTTTAATGCCTGTTCGCGAATCTCTTTAGTTTGTTTTATCCAGCCAAGTAATAGTAACACTCTTATTTAAATACGTAGCTCTTTTAAAAGCACTACTTTTCAGGCCAATAACTTGCTGTTGTCCAAGCGTTTTAAATTTTTCTTGATATCTATATTTTTTATCAAGCCAAAATAAAACCCATTATTTAATTATGGTAGTCTTTGAACAATTAAGTTAAAACAAGATACTAGCATAAATTCTGGTTATGTTCATCCTTTTGTTCTTTTTTGGAGTTCATGAGTTTACCAATAAAGCATTTATGGACCAATAGATCATTTAGCTCTTTATAATATATATATCAGAAGGACTTGCCTGAAATCATTCTCAGATCATTTCATTCTTAATAATGCATATATTGCACATATCAGCTTCATTTTCAATTTGCGTAATTTGACTGTTCTCTGACCTTCTTTTTTTTTTTTTAAATGTCCTGAACTAATTAAGGACTGGAAGCTAGAGGCATCAGCATGATTCTTTCACATAAGCTTTTATCACTTGCCTAATTGTATGTTGTAAAACTTGTACTAATTACTTCTTTAGAATTTGCACGAAAATCCAATACCTGGTAGGTACTTGGTAGTTGGTGAATTTTCCTTGGAAAGTTATTTAGGAATGCGTTTTTTTGAAGCATTGGTGCATATTAAGGAGTAAATGATGAATGAGATTATCTTATGCAAAATCCTGTGCAATTTATGGGAATTATTTACCTTTTTTAGATATATTCAACATAAAGAACACTTTCTCAATTTGTATGGGGCATTGCTTTCTTCCCTTGTTTGGGAGATCCCTTTTAAGGTATGACCTCAAATGGGGCGAGGAACAGTGGAATGGTGGTTGCCACTCTCATTTTTCCTCTCTTTTGCCATTTTCTCCAAATTGTTATTTAGGGATTTGAGATATTTGTATATAATTTATGTTGCATCTCCTTTTGCATTCTAGGTTTTCTGGAGCATTTAAATGCATGTGGAAATTATAAGGTTCCTACAATGTAGCAATTTAATGTATCTAGATAAGCACTCGTGTACTCGTTTTTGTAAAGCATGTGTATGCGCGTCTCCAACTATTACCAAACTCTTCAAATTTTAACTTTAATTGACCTAGAGGAGAATTGATAGAGATATATGGCTCCACCTCTTGTAATTTTGTTTAAATTTTCAGCATAATCTTAAGTTTGTCAATGGTGAGGCTATGAGCATATTAGACGAATCATTAGTTCTGACTGTTAAACTGAAGAGTGTACAGTTTATTCTACCTTGATTGTGATTTTTAAAAACTTTCCACAGTTTGAGTATGCAACAGTGTATAGGTTACGGGAATAGACTTACTTGTAAACAATGTATAACATCAATAATAAAATTATTTTCCTCAATGGCATGGAAATTATATGTATACTGTTGAATAATATCGAGTACATAAATTTGCCATTTTAGCAGTCTCACTTTATACATAATATACCAGAAAGGTTACAGTTGGACACTCCAGCCGGTACCTTATACATCATATGTGGAATTGTCTGAGCCATTTTCCTGAAATCTGATCGGGATATTGACAAGTGATTACATGTTCTGGTTCGTTAACTCTTCTCTTATTATCACTTCCTTCAGGTAAATATTTTTGATGAAGAGGTTGTGACAATGTATGTGCTACTGTTGGCAAAGATTGTTGATTTCGTGGTCAGTTTCTGAAGCAAATACTTGCTCCTTATGTCGAATGTCTACAATAACGTGAACACTTTTACCGGTCTATCAGTCAGTTCTTATGATAAGGGTTGGAGTCATATATATTGTTTGATGCTTGACCAAAGTTGAGAGTTTGTATAGATATTGCTGTCAACTTTCAATGTCCAGGGCAGAGCATATGGGTGTTTCTCCATCACAACTTGGTTGTCATACCAACAATTATCCATGTCCTAAGCAAACTGTAGTGGAACAGACTCATGGAGCAGATTCTGAGTCAAAATACAATGCGAGGTGTGAGCAGGAGGATCAGTATGAGAAAGAATTAGTTCAGACTGGACCAGGAGACAGTATTGCAAACCCCGGGCATGTTGCAAGTGAACCATCGGGAGCATCTGTCAAAGATGTATACAAAATTACTGAAGTTCTAGATCCCCTTCTTGAACATACATCTAGGAATAGCACAGCTCCTAGAAGTTCAAGCATGGATTTTGGTGGTGAATGTGCACATAGTGGTCCATTGAAGGAAAATGGACTGGTTAGCTCTGAAATAATAGCAAATGAAAGCAAGGAAACCAATGGTACACCATCAAGCAGTATTGTGACAGAAAAATTGCAAGCATTTCCTGTTGATTCCCTGTATCCTTTTACTGAAGTTGTGGCACAACCGCATGAAGATTCAAACGAAAGTAACCAGGTTGGTGTTAAAAATTCTCTCCACCAAGAAACTACATGTTTCCCAGCCCCTGAGTTTCCATCGAATAGCAATTGTTGTGATACATTGCAGGAGAGAAAAAATGTTGACTCTGAAATGGTGCAAAAGAAAATAGAGGAACTGAGAGCTTCACCCATTTGTGTTCCTAATGTATCTTTGGATCAAACTCCTACATCCATTTCAAGTAGTCAGTTTTTGGGTCTACCTCCTGATAATCAGACCCTGATTCCTGTTACTGAGCTATTAGGATCATTGCAAAGTGATTTGGACAATCATTCAAGTGTCAAACAGTTTGAAACACCAAAGAACGCAGTTAATAACTCCAGCAGATTGGGAGGAAAGGTTAAAAAAACGCCAAAGTTTTCCAGGAAAAAATACATGTTGAGATCCTTGACAGGAACGGATAGAGTTCTGCGGTCAAGATCACAAGGGAAACTTAAAGCACCTGAGACCAGCAATAGTTTAGCTGGTTCTAATTCCAATGTGGAGAAAAAAACCCAAAGAAGAAAAAAGAGAATAAAAGAGAGAGTTGTAGCAGATGAATATTCAAGGATCAAGACACATCTAAGATATTTATTGAATCGAATGAACTATGAGCAAAGCCTGATCATTGCTTATTCTGGAGAGGGCTGGAAAGGACTAAGGTTTGTACACTGATCTCAAAGATTCTTTCAATTTATATTTTGAAACATTATCTTCCTAATCTTTTTTGTAAAGTAATTTTGAGTCTGACCGCGAAAACTATGAAGTTGAATCATATTATTTGTTTTAGTTGGGCGACATATATCCACAACTAGTCCTGCTTTACAACTAAGTTGTAAAAACACATATCTCAATTAAGCAAAATGGCTAGAACAAGAAATTATTAACCTAAGATATGATTATCAGGAATAGCTGATAGGTTAAGAGACATAAAATCATATGAAAGAAACTCAATAAGCATGGGAATCCAATTGAGAAGTTGAATATGATATTATTTTGTGTCAACTAGACATATGGTTCTATACAAAACTGAAGGATGAATCTTGATTTATACTACTGTGAAAATGTAACTACTAAATCATGGTAGTTTGACCAATTGCTGCTGTGCCATAAACTCTGGAGCAATATCACCATTTTGTGGTCATATACATAATTGAAGGACGAATCTAGATTTAGCACTCCACAACTCCTTGCTAGCTTGAAACTAAGTGCTAACCAAACCTGATAGTCTTACCAATCATTGCAGTGCTATGAACTTTGGTTTAATTTATTGTGGAGATGAAACATGGAAAGAAGATGAAAGACCGCTCCTTTATGTCTGTGTTAGTCCTCATGCTCCAATAGATGTGAAAGTCTAGTAATTTTGTCAAAAACACTTTAACAGTGTTATAGTGGACCCAAAGACTCCGTATCTTCATTGATGGCCCTTTCACACATCTGTAAAAATGGTGTTTTGCTATATAAAATGTATGCAAAATTTTTTGGATTCTTCCTGATAAGCTAGCTTATATTCTGTTTGCTTGAGTCTTGAGAGAATCTGAACTAATTTGGTCTGTCGTTTGCTCTTGATCTGTAGCTTCTTGTTACATTCTCTATATGTTTAATGATTTTCTCCCAGGTTGTATGTAATATTCCATTTATGTAATTTCTGCAGCCTTGAAAAGTTGAAGCCGGAGAAGGAGCTGCAACGAGCCACAGCAGAAATTTTACAACGTAAACTGAAAATAAGGGATTTGTTTCACCGTATTGATTCGTTGTGTGCTGAAGGAAGGTTTCCTGCCTCTTTGTTTGATTCTGATGGACAGATCAGCAGTGAGGATGTGAGAGATTTCTTGAGTTTTTGATCATGCTTGTTGAGATTTGAGAATTCTTGTTCCTACTTATTGCTCTAGCCTAAAATATTTATTCAGTTTTTGATACTGAGATGCTGAAATATAACCACTTCAGACAACTTCTCTTTTGGCAGATATTTTGTGCCAGATGTGGATCCAAAGACTTGACTACGGATAATGATATTGTTCTGTGTGATGGTATTTGTGACCGAGGGTTCCACCAGCTCTGTTTGACACCTCCATTGCTAAAGGAAGATAGTAATGTTCTATTCAGTTGGTGGATAAGATGTGGACTGACTTTGATATTTGTTTCACAGAGTTGCTTTTATTATTCTTAATTCTTTTGATCTCCCCCTTGGAATGCAGTTCCTCCTGATGATGACGGTTGGCTATGCCCTGGGTGTGATTGTAAAGTTGATTGCATTGATATGCTAAATGACTCTCAAGGAATGGATCTTTCTGTCATGGATAGCTGGGAGGTAATTATGTGGCAATAATAGTTTATTATGAACTAATTTAATATATTTTATTTAAATATTTAATAGCAAATTTTCATTGTTCTTCTGTCCCATCTGCAGAAGGTATTCCCTGAAGCCGCAACTGGACAAAATCTGGATCAGAACTTTGGACTTTCCTCTGATGACTCTGATGATAATGATTTTGATCCTGATGTTCCAGAAACATATGAAAAGAGAGAGGGAGATGAATCTAACTCTGATTCACACATAGACGAGAATAGAGAGGAAAATGAAACAAGCTCAGATGAGTCAGACTTCACTTCTGCTTCTGATGAATTGCCTTCTCCTCATAAAGATGACCAGTATGTGGGGCTTCCTTCTGATGATCCTGATGATGATGACTTTGACCCTGATGCTCCAGATCGTGATGAAAAGGTGGAGGAAGAAAGTTCAAGTTCTGATTTTACATCAGACTCTGAAGATCTTAGTGCTGCTCTTAATGACAATGAATTATCAGGGGAAGAAAAAAATATGTCTGGGCTTAAAAAAGACTCTAGTGCACCTAGATCAAGGATTGGTAAAAAGGAGTCTTTGAAGGGTGAGCTTATGTCCATATTGGAGCAGAACGGAAACCAAGAATGTTCTGAATCTGTTTCTCAAAAAAGAAATGTGGAAAGATTGGATTACAAAAAGCTGTATGATGTGAGTTCTTTATTTAGTCATGTTTTTCACGATCCTCTGGTCATATTTGCCAAGCTTTTATCTCAGAAGTGATTTCAAGTCCAATAAACTTGCTATGATTCAATCTCCATGTTAATGGAGGTGTTCCACCTGTACAAAGAAAAAGTGCCCCTTTGTACTTAGAATAGTTTTCTGCTATGCTCTGTCTATTTGGTACTTGTGTCTAGAAGAACTTGATTTGGATTAAGAGATGGACTTTCTACTCTTGCAATATGTCAATGCCATAGGCTACTTGTTGATTGTTGAAAACAAGAATAATGACAGTCCTTGCCTTCTTAATTAACGGTAATGTCTCCATATTTGTGCATGGGAAATAGACAGTAGCTTGTGCTATGGAGCAATTAAAGAAGCTACTCAGGTTGTGTCAATGTGTAACTGTTCCAATGATGGCTAGAAATGCAAGTACATATGATACTAGATGTGATTATCTTGTGATAGCATATTTAATGCATTGGACGTTTGCTATTGTATGTTTTCTTGTTCCCTTCTGTAGTTTACTTAGCTTTCATCCTTGTGATTTGTGAAGGAAACATATGCAAATGCTTCATCTGATTCAAGTGATGATGAAGATTATGCCGATAGAGTCAGACCAATGAAGAGAAGAATTGCAAAAGAAACTACTTCAGCTTCTGCTAATGGAATTGCTAATATGAACGGGAGTTCCAATTTGCAGCAATATGTGGTGGAAACTGGGAATACTAATGAGGGAGAAAGATGCCATAAAGTTAACTTAGATAATGCAGTTACATCACCTGCTAAAATATACGGGGGATTATCTGCATCTGGTAGTGGTGGAAAAAATGTTAGGTCATCATCGTATAAGAGACTTGGAGATGCTGTGACACAGGTAAGCCTTTTATTACAAGTCTTCTTTTTTGAGTCTGGATCTCTTTGGTATTAATTAAATATTGAAGTCTTTCTTAAATGGTCAGAAATTTGATCTTAATTTGTAGGCTATGATTTGGGATTGTCAAGTTGCAGTTTTAGTGTTTTCGTTTCTTATTAAGGATGAATAACTTCTTCAAGACGGAAAACAAACTTCCATGTTTTTGCAAATGCTCTGAGCCCTAGCTCATTGTTTTGGAAAAAGTGGAAGCAAGTATTATCAAGTAAAGATGAAAAGCTGGCAGTAATATTGGTTAACATTTGATTATATAATTTATCATGCATCTTTTGGATTGTGTATCTTGGACTCCAGTTATTCATTCTTATGTGTCTGGTCGGTTGTTTTTGGAAATAAATCAATGGATGAAAGTTAGTTTAGGCTCTTTATTCACTATGCCATAGAAAATTGTTTTAGTTTATTTGCTTTCTAGTTTTCAATTAATAATGGACGAAATTATGGTTGTTTTGCTATTCAGACACTCTACAACTCCTTCAAGGAAAATCAGTATCCTGACCGAGCTACAAAAGAAAGATTGGCCAACGATCTGGGAATTACTTTTCAACAGGTTATGCATCTTTGCTATCAGTCATTCATTTAGCAACGTATGAACATGTGGAGATATAATGCGTATTTATTTATTTGTTATTTTTCCTCTTTAGTAGGTATCTTTATTTTATGTAACTGGAAAGATGTTGCACAATGCAGGTTGACAAGTGGTTTGGGAATGCTCGTTGGAGTTACAAACATTCTTCATGGGTGGAGCCAACCCAGGCAACTCCGGCAGTAAAGTCCCTGGAGCCAAATACAAGAAAGGCATCGCCTGAAGCAGGACATGAAGCTCGTAATAACGGAGGCCAAGGTGAGGGGTCATCCAAGTATAATGCAACTGCGACAGGGAGTTATGGTGGGGTTGCAATCGGCAGCAAATTGCATAACCAAAAAAGCAGTAAACTGAATTATAATCCCCCAAAAACTAGAGGGAGAAAGCGCAAGTCAGATGATCCGAAGTTAGATCCGGATGTAGGAGGAAGTCAACCATCAAACCCACCTAAAACTGGAAAGACGCAAACGCATGTCGGTGGAAGAACAACCAGAGGAAGGAAATTGGTTTCTTAAAATTTATATTTCATATATTTGTTCTTGCAGGAGAATTAACAATCATCTGCCTGATGCAAGATATCGGGAAGTCCACACGAGTTATTTCGAGGGTTGATTTGCGCGACAAAGTGATGCCATTGTTGTAATTTAATAATGCTCCCAATTTTTTTAAAAGCGGCCTTTTAGATTCCATCTCCGAGAGATATCCTTCGAACTTTACAAAATTCTTTTAACCATTTGAATCTCTCTAGTTTTTTTTTCCTTATTTCATTAACCACAACCAGCCAAAAGTGCATTTACGAGCTATTGGGGAAAAGAGCCCAATCAAACATTTTCCGGAACAAGAGATCAATAATAAAACTTAAGGGCTAATGTATTCCCTTCAATATTGTTAATACTGTATCTGGTATTGGACTTGGTTCTATATAAAACCAAGAATAATAAAGTATTTAAAATGTTATAATTATTTATATTAAAATATTATATAATAAGAATAATATTGGTCCATAAGTATAATAATAAGAGTTTGTATCAAAAAACATAAAAAAGTAGAAGTGAAATGTAAAGCATTTACAATTAAAAGTTTTATATTTTTGTTGTATTACAAAGAGTGGGTACAAGTGAAGTTAAAAGAAAAGAGAATAAAAAAACGGAAACTTTTTTCAATGTTGTATCCACTAAAATTGTATTAACTTAATTTTTATTTGGTATAAAATTTTTATCATTTATGAGGAGTCTCATCATCATACAATTTAAACTCATTATACCAAATTAACATATCAATACTTTGCCATCCAACATTATCTTCCAAGTCTCTTTTATTTATAAAACTTAGTTCCTCAAATACTTAATCCTCTAAAAAATCAATATAATGAAGACATATTGGATATAAAGAACTACTTTTTTTTATTAAGAATCGTAATGAAAAATTAAATTACCGAGAAATTATGAAAAATTATGTTCAATTTAATAATAATATTATCATATCTTTCTTGAAGGTTCAAATTATATCTTATTCCTTGTGCTCCAATTTGTTTCTTTTTTGGGAATGGATGAATTCAAATGTATTTAATTTCTTTCGTACCTCAAGCATTGACTAAGAATTCAAACTGCAAATTTTTACAATTCTAAAACATTATTTTTAAATTGGTTGCACCAAGCAACTGTAAGACAACAAAAGTAATCTTACAAACAAAATAAAGTGGTCATTAATTTTAAATAAGTAACAAAAGTAAATAAAAAATTGGATTAAGTTTGTCTTTTTGATGTATTGCATGGGCATCCCAAAATCACTTCATGTATCCTTGTATACCTCTATTTGTAATCTATGCAGATCTTTTTATCATTTCATATTAAACAATTATTGTGAAAGTTAATAACATTTTCCTTTTAACTTCAATTTTGTGTGTGTGTAAAACTTAGTCTAAATAAATACTTAGATTTAGAAATGCCTAATAGCAAACAATAGAGAGTAAAGTTGTCTTTTCCATCTTTCATTAATGACTACAATATAAGGAATATACAAGAAAGTCTTATTTTTTAAATTGACCTTGATTGCTTCCTTCACCTTCTCTATGACATCATAAAAAAACCAATGGATGCCTTCACATCACTATCAACTGCCAGATGAAGTATTTTTACCAAAGGCTCATAAATTTGAATAACAAATTGATTTTTAGACTAAAATTTTAGACCTTCAAATATAATCTTAGAAAACTTCATTCTAGCATTAGACCTGAGATGCAGAGATACAACCTATTTACCATTTGTAAACATTTATCTCAGTTCCTTCTTCATTTGAATAAAGCACTAATAAGAAATTTGTTACAAATCTTATAATGATAAGACGAAAAAAATGCCTACTATTAGTGAAATCCTTTCTCATCAAATTTAAAACCCATATATGATTATATGTAAATTTGGTCACTTTTCTTGTTTTTTTTTTGGCACAATTTCATCAATGATAGGAAAGTATCTAGCATCTTATATGCTTTCCAACATCCGTTCAATACAATATGTAGTACAAGGAGTGCAATAAATGAATTATACCTTCTTTATAACCTTATTCTTTCTAACCTTAATCCTAAAGTTCTTAAAATAGTAATGAAGAAAGTGAACAAACTTAACTTATATATTTATAAATCGCCAAGAGTCAAAGTAGTTGATCATCCCATATGTAAAAGGTGGGAAACTCTAAGTTGACACCAAACTCATCCCATCTCCACTTGGGGCCATCATAACTTATAATGATCCAAAACAAGCCTTAAAGCACCTTCTTTCAAAGGGCTTGCAAAGTTTTCTTTGTAATTAGGGACCTAGTAAGACTATTAGGTAAATCAATTTTATAACCAATTTTGAATAGCTTTCTTTAATCAAGAAATGACTTATCTGTAACTTAAATTTTATAACCAGTTTTTCTAACAAAGTTATTACTATATGAAAATAATCATCAAATAAGGGATTCCAAAGAAGATATTAGGTTATTTGAGTTTTAAAAATCTAATAATATTAGATCAAATATTGACACTTTACAATATGAATTTCAAAGTTAAAATTGCCAATAATTGAAAGAAAAAAAAAGTTGAGAAGTTGGAATGAGAGTATATGTATTGATTTTTTGATGATGTTTGCTTTACAATGTATGCTATATTTATAAACAAATTGAGATAAGATGAATCAATTTGTAATTAATTTAATTTAAACTAAATTATCAGATTGTATATGATGTTATCTAAACTAAGATGATTTAATAGAAGGATGAGTTTATCTAATATAATTACAATAGATAAGATTTCAAGGATGTTCTATTATCAGCCCCTCCCAAGCTAATGTTTGAAAGAACATTGAGCTTGTCACGTCACAACAAAAAGGGAGTAAACCCTAATGGTTTAGTGAGAATGTCTGCAAGTTGGTAAGAAGCCGATATATGATGTATGAATAGAAATTTCTTCGTAAACAGATCACGAACAAAATATATATGAATTTCAATATGTTTTGTACAAGCATGAGAGACGTTATCGACAGTAAGAAAGGTAGCACCTATATTGTCACATTACAAAAGTGGTTTAATGTCTAAGAATCCAAGTTCACCAAGTAAAGAATTAACCCAACATAGTTTAGCGGTAGCTAGAGTAATGCTTTTATATTCTACCTTATTCCTAGATCTAGGCACAGTAGATTGTTTCTTAGAACTCCAAGAAATTTAAGAGGAGCCGAAGAAAAAGCAATAACCAGATGTAAATTAATGATCATTAAGACACTCAACCCAATTTGCACCAAAATAAGCAGTGATGGTTAAGGTAGAAAGTTTGGTCAAGCATAGGCCATAGGATGGGGCAGAGTAATAGATGTATAATCAACCATATTTATACCCCATATTTAATGTATTTTTGCTTGATATTTTATACTTTTATTTTATATTTGGTACTTAATTTGCTCCAAGTTTGTTAACAAAGTATAATTGCCTTCATGAACTTAAAGGAGAAGAATTTAGATGAAAACACGACAAAAAACGAAGATTTGAAGCACAAAATGGATGCACAGGGTTGCAACAACTCGTGTACTTCTTTGAGGCCTTACAAATTAAAAAATTCTAGGTATTTTCACTGCAAGAAAATAAGACATTATTGACGGAAAATTACTAGCGACAGAAATTGACTTTCCATCAGTAATGTTGGCAAAATAACCTATGGACAAAAAATTCGTCAGTAAACGTAGAGGAAAAATATCCCTGCGAGTTTTCCGATGTATAAAAAATTATGCGGCAATAGCTGGCGGGGAAAATTTGCAACTTGAATATTGATAGTATTAGTATTCTGTCGGTAAAATACCGATATAATTCTTTTCCGTCGGTAAGTTCCGTCGACAAGTATCAAAATGATCATTAAACAAAACGACGTCATTTGGTTTTAAGCCAAACGACGTTGTTTTGTCATCAACGTTTACAACCCTGACTACCCCCCTCTCCTTTGCTTTTTTTTCCTCTCTTCTCCCAAATTACACCATCAATTCTCTGGGTTTTGTGCTTCCACCTGCGATTTTTGCTTTGTTTGTGGTCCATCGTGCATCATTTTTAGGTAACGTGTGTATTGATTTTATTTTGTGTTGAAAAAAATGAAGGTGTCTTATATGGTTATATGTATATCGTCAGTGGGGGATGAGTTTTGATATAATCATTGGCTTATGCATTTTTTAGTTGAATTGTTGGTTTAGTTACTGTTTAAATTTGTTGTTATTGGTAAATATGAAAAAATGCAGTTGTTTTGTTATTAGTTAGAGATAATTCGGGTTGCCTATAAGTTGTTTGATGAGATGTCTCTTAGAACAAAACTTAACTGTGCTGAGTTATTTTTTAATGAAAAGATTATACATGTAATTGTTAACATATTGTATTACATAAAATTAACTATAATTAAGTTATGTCGGTAAC
>JAOQML010000197.1:37091257-37101518 GCA_027568935.1 Erythroxylum urbanii | reverse complement strand
TGTGACTAAAAACATTGTATCTGTTTCATGTCTTAATAAAGCGGGATTTCATTTAACTTTTTCAAGCAATGGTTGTTTAATTAAGTTGAATGAAATGTTGTATGGTACTGCTACATTATGCAATGGAATTTACATATTATATATGTCTAATCTAATTTTAAATATTAATGAAAATAAAAGACAAAAACTAGATAACTTAAAATCATTTTTCTTATGGCATTGTCCACTTGGCCATATAAGTAAGAAATGCATAATTAAGCTACAAAAGAATGGTAGCCTAGGTTCATTTGATTATGAATCATATGACACATGTGAATATTGCTTGTTAGGCAAGATGACTAAATTACCTTTTAAATGAAAAGGTGAATGAATGAATGGGTTATTATACCTAATGCATTATGATGAATATGGTCCAATGTCCATTCATGCCAGAGGTGATTTTGTATACTTCATTACTTTTATCGATGATTATTCATGATATGGGTATGTGTATCTAATGAGATACAAATCTAAAGCGTTTGAAATGTTCAAATAATTTAGAAATGAATTAGAGAAATAACTCGATAGAAGTATTTAGACACTTTGATCATATCGAGGTGGTGAATACTTAAATGAGGAATTTCTATCTTATCTCAAAGATAATGGGATAGTATCCTAGTGGACTCCACCTTACACGCCACAATATAATGGTGTAGATGAAAGGAGAAACCAAACCTTGTTAGACATGGTAAGGTTAATGGTGGGCTTAACAAATCTACCGAAAGCCTTTTAGGGTTATGCACTCGAGATTTCTATTTATGTGACAAACAAAGTTCCTTCAAAGGCAGTTGAAGTTACTCCATATGAGATATGGACTAACAAAAGGCAATATCTTTCTCATATGAAAGTTTAGGGTTGTTCGACTTATGTGAAGCGGAGTTAATCTAACAAGCTTAAAGCAAAATCTAATAAATGTCTGTTTATAGGATATTCTAAGGAAACAATTGGATATGATTTCTATAATGCTTTAGAGCAAAAGGTGTTTGTCTCAAAGCATATTGTCTTTTTAGAGAAAGAGTTTCTTCTAAAAGAAGAAAGTAGGAGCAAAATTGAACTTGATGAAGTTCATGATGCTAAAATAGATGCAAATCAATTTCCTAAACTCAAAATTATTGTTCATGGAGATGAGACAACAGTTGAACCTTTTGACACACAAAATGTTCATAGGTTAAGTAGGATACGCAATGTTCCAGAGAGATATGGACTTCTTGTAAGTGAAAACAATGACATATTGCTCATAGAGCATGATGAGCATACAACCTATGAAGAGGCTCTGAAGAGTTCAGAATCTAAAAAATGGCTTTAAGCTATGTAGTTCGAAATGGATTCCATGTATGAAAACCAAGTATGGACTTTGGTTGAGCCACTTGAAGGGTTAAAATCCATAGGGTGTAAGTAGAATTTCAAGAAGAAAATCGACATGAAAGGTAATCTAATTACTTATGAAGCTAGGCTAGTTGCTAAATGTTATCGTAAAAGATAAGGAATTGAATATGATGAGACATTTAGCCCCATATCTATGCTTAAATCCATTAGAATATTACTTGCCATTGTTGCTTATTATGATTATGAAATATGGTAGATGGATGTGAAGACGACTTTCCTAAATGGAAACCTAGTTGAGGATATATATATGATACAACCTGAGGGCTTCATATCCAAAGATGGCAGAAAGGTATGTAAGCTTCAGAAATCCATTTATAGATTGAAGCAAGCATTTAAGAGTTGGAACATCCAATTTGATGAGACAATAAAAGAATTTGGTTTCTCATAAAATCCTAATGAACCTTATGTGTACAAGAAGGTTAGTGGGAGTGCATTCATATTCCTTGTGTTATATGTGGATGACATATTACTTATAAGAAATGATGTCTCAAGTTTGCAATCAGTCAAAGTTTGGTTGTCCTGTAAATTTTCCACGAAAGACCTTAGAGAAGCAACTTATATATTGGGAATAAAGATCTATAGAGATAGATCAAGGAAGTTGCTGGGTCTTTCACAGTCAACGTACATAGACAATGTACTAAATAAGTTTAGCATAGAGCAGTCCAAGAGAGGGTTTCTTCCTATGAATCATGGGGTAAAACTCTCGAAATCTATGTTTCCTAAGACACAAGATGAGAGGACTCGCATGAGTATGACCCTGTATGCTTTGGTAGTAAGATCAATCATATATGCTGTGTTATGTACAAGACCTGATATATCGTATGCTCTAAGTGTTAAGATTAGATATCAATCAGATCTTGGTGAGGATCACTAGGTGGCTGTCAAGAATATCCTAAAGTACCTAAGAAGTACTAAGGATGTATTCTTGATATATAAAAATGGAGATCTCATAGTGGGCAGCCATATGGATGCCATTTTTCAATCTGACTAGGATGACTCTAAATCCCAGTAAGTTTATGTTTTCAAACTGAATACTGGAGCAGTCAGTTGAAAAAGTTCCAAGCAAGAGATGAATGGAGATTTGACGACCGAGTCAGAGTACATTGCAGCTCTGGAAGCGGCAAAAGAAGCTATTTGGATCAAGAAGTTCATCAGAGGTCCAAGCATGTACTCAGGAGATATCACCTGATTAGGGAGATAATTGATAGAAGTGATGCGAAGATAGAGAGAGTGCCCACAGATCAGAACATCTCAAGCAAAATTTGATTCTTGTGTACTCACTTATTAGATACAAAGGTGATTAGATTTAGTGCAAGTTGGAGATTGTTAGAGTGGTGCTCTGAAGGCAATCGCCTTTAGCACTTTTGTACAAACTTTATTTTGATTAATAAAGTGAAAGGCATTTTTCATTGATTTGATATTCATTTATATATGATTTGATATTGACCTTAAATCAAATTAATAAAGTCTATGATACAAAACATAGCATGAAGGAAATCATGATGAGATCATGATAATGAGGTTCCTATCATGTGCAATTATGTTAGTATCTAAATAATCCCTAGTCATAGGATTAATAAGATATGACATTATTAATCTAGACAGACTATCACATATTATACTCCTTGATTTGATTAAGTAATGGATCTTATAAACTGTGAGCATGAGATGTTTAGAATTAATATGTGGATGCTTACTAAGGGTAATAAGTACATCAGATGACCTGCTATAAGATTATCATATGGTTGATCTATTGAATGTCAACGATTAATCTCATCATAGCAATGATGCAAATATCCTTAGACTTGAGGTACTCAAGGATATCTTGGATACTAATCCTATGTTTTGACATCATTCCTTGTTACCTCAAGATGAGGTCACTCTTAGGGCAGTGATTGGGTATAACTATTGGTATTTGAAGGTAATTGGGTAGCCAATAAAAGATTTATCACTCCTGATAGAAAAAGATGATACCTATGACCTCTTATCGAGGTCATTACATGGGAATCTCTAGCCAGAGTAGTTATTTGTCATGAAGAGAGTCTTTAATGACACATAAGAGTAATGAAAACCCAGGACAACAACTAACATCACTTGGACTAGATGTGAAGTAGTTAGTCTAGTGAGAGTTGACACATAGCCCATACTTTGAACCAAGTGGGGTATAGTATGGTGAAAGGATGAATTACATGGTAATTATCTATGGAAAGGTTTATAAGTTGGACAATTAACTATCGAAGAGTTCGTGTGTTAACACACTTATATTTCGAAAAATTGGCATCATGAAACCCTTCATGATTTGATTCAATTAAAAGTTGATTCAAGTTTCTAAAATAATTGGAAACCTAAGGGTCACACGTATAAAAAATCGGATGAAAAATAAATATGTATGGCCTATTTTAAGCAAGCCATGATCGTGCCTCTAGGCGAGACATGCCACGAGGCCACGATTATGACAGAAGTCACGAAATAGTATATAAGTGAGTTCTTCACTTATGTACACGAGCTTCTTTCACTTTTTACACACTCAAGTGATATAGAAAGGGTTTTAGAAGAGTTCTAGAGAGAGTGAGAAGAGTTCTTGAGTTATCTTCATACAATTTATGCAATTGTTGTATAGATCAACATGCATGCAAGATAACCTTGAACTATCACCCATTTTAACATGTACTTGAATTCATTAAGTTTGGTATTCTAAAACCTTACACATTGTTTCATCTTCCTTTTTTGCGTGTTCTTGGGTGATCAAGGAAGAGTTTGGTGTTTGCAATAACCCAAACAAGGAGAAGAAGCAAGAAAAGAGGAGAAACAAAGGTAAAAATGTTTTTATATTTCGTGTTCTTTACTTATCCTTGCATGTATGTATGATCTTGTGATTTTCGGGTTGTCTTGGTGTCAGAATCTTGATTTTTACACTTCCGCTGCATCTGTATGCATGTGATGCATACAATCATGGCTAACCCAACACTTGAGATATCAAAAGTATCTTTTATAGGGTTTGTTTCGTTTTGGTACTACTTATGATTTATTCTAGTTAATGGTAGCTTAGTCGGTAGTCATTGGATATAACATGAACTATATCAAAGTAGTTGAGTGATCAATATAGGACTCATCACTCTAAAGTAATTAGGAAGAATATTTCATTGTTCTTGATTAATAATAATACGTGATATCCTTGGCCAAGTTGGAATGAAACTTTGAAAATAAGTTTTAAATGTTATTAATTGAATCAATTACTAATAATGGAGAACTAGCATGATTAGAATAAAATAAAGTAAACATTAATTCTATGCTCTATGTCTAATTGGAATATTGTATGATGAAGAGATTGAATTATATAAAAAGATCATGCATTAAAAGTTTAGTCAAAACCACTTTGACTTTTTTAAATATTTGGGTGGTCTTGATGCGTTCTAGATGCCAATCTTGACCTATTGATATAAATTGTCTAATTAGAGAATTAAAGATGAATTGAAGGATTTCAATTTATCTAATTCTAAATATGATTTAGAGTTATAATTTATATCCATTTTCAATCTATTTGAAAATCTAACAAGTCACACATAAAGAATGAGTTGAAAAGAGAAAAGCTATTTTAATTAAGTTGGAATTGATTATAAAGGTTTAGAAGGACCAATATGAAAAATTGGATCATATTTAGGAATAATTAGTATTACATTATAATTAATTTTAATTATAATTAAGTTTAATTGAAATTAGAATTTAATTTCTATTAAATTACTAAAATATTCTAAGTGTATTATAAATAGTCTTAGGCTTTATGGGAACTAGCACTCCTTGCCTAAGCTTCTTTACAACAATTGTAGAGTTCTCCCTACTCGTTATATGGATACCGTTAAAAGTTAGGGACTTGTGTGACTATGGTATTTAAGATTAGCTATTTTTAGAAGATTCGAGAGAAATAATAAGAAAATGATCATGCTTTACAATAAGGTAGGAATTATGAACCATACTTTATTATGTTTTATGTTTTACTTGTTAACCATGTTATAGATTGAAAGTGATACTAGCTTTCACAAAATCATATGAAATAGTTTTGCGATTTTTCGACTGCATATAGAATTGCATCCCACTTCGATTTCTTAACAATAGTATCAGAGCTCACTTTAATTTTGTAACTTAATTAAAAATATTTGATTATTATTGGTTATAATTTTGGAATTGCATTGCAAAAGATTTACAAATTAAATATAGACATTAAAAATATGAAAAGTTTATAGTAATATCATTTACATTTAAAACCCTGAATTATTCCCTACATAAAATTGTAAGCGTTTAATTAAATTAGATTTGATTAATATTAGAAGTTTGTTAAAAGTCTAAATTTTTTTAGGATTATTAACTTATTATTTGGGTTTCTAAAAGCTCTGTGCTACGAAGACTATTGTCAATGATACGGATAACGTACCTTATTGACAAAAAAAATGATACAGTACTATGTTGTCTTGTACTAGGAGTTAGTATTGGTTGGTACTAAACTATCGATTAATTACTGGACTAAATTATAAAGTTTAAAAACTTAAGGACTAAAATAAAATTTTTATCCCTAAAAAGTAAACCTTCCTCCTTGACCCCCTCTTCAATTCCCATCCAACTTGCTACAACCTATGCACTGCATGTCTCTCACTGTCTCAATTCACCTTCTCAACTGCCATAACACCAATCAAACTCATCTACACCCATTGCTCATACCCATTGCATTGACGATTCCACCTATATTTGCACCCATTATAGATCATACCTGCAACACATTGATCAGGAAGTTATCTACTGTCGCAGATCGCTCCTGTACCCAGACTAAACGACACTCGCACCTAGACATAGTTGAAACCACACTTGTTAACCTGTACCCCCACTTATTAGTTCTCACACCCACTTGCTGTCCTATACAACTACACCACACTCCACATGCAGTCCCATAAACCCGTATCTACATCAGTCTAGATACTTAGTAAAGGCTGCAAAAAAATATGTATTTTTGATTTGTAGTGATTCAGTGAAGGTTGCAATTGAGTATTTTTGTTTTATAGTCTATGTGACTCCAAGACAAGGATTCAATGAAGGCTGCAAAAAATTGTGTATTTGTGCTCTATAGTCCATGTGAATTTGAGATAGGGATTTAATGAAGGTTGTAGTAAATTGCAACAAATTTTATGGAATTGTGGATTATAGTTATGAGTCATGGATGAAATTGAATAGGTTATAGTTGTGAGAGTGTCTCATTGTGGATGAATGATATAATCATACAAAATGTATATGTGTAATTGTGTATGTTGAATTGTTGGTTCTTGACTTATTGGTGAATTATATTGGATGAAATTGAATTGTGTAGTGTGTGTTGACTCTTAATTATTGAGTTAATTTGATTGAGAAACTAAGAATGTTGATTAAAATTAGTGAATGACAGATCGTTAAATTAAAGTTAGGAATTAGAATTTTAGTTAAAATTTTGATTAAAATTAGTTAAAGAAACAAAATAATGATAAGCATGAAAAATTGAATTGTATCAGTAAACAAATTTAATTAGTTTATAGTTAAATTATATGATTACATAAAATAGGTTGTAAACTTATAATTATGGGTTATGGTTGAAATTTAATAGGTTATAGTTGTGAGTGTATGTATTTATTGTTGAATTATGTAATCATACAAAATGAATTATATAAAATTTGTATGCTTTTGGGTTATTTTTAATTTAAACAATACATAATTTGTAATAGTAGTTGATAGTGTTCTTTATTTTGATATAAAGTTATTAATTTAGTTTTGACATATTTCTTTATTTATTTTACAAATAAATGGAGGAAAGTTCAAGTACCCTAATAATTCAGTCGTTTAAGGTATATGAAGATTCGATGATCCAGCTTAGGCTCATGCTACATTAGTTCTTGGAATAAAGAACTATAATATTTTGTATTGTAACAAGCATTTAAAATGTGGAGGAATCACTAGATTAAAGAAGTTTTTAGTTAGAGTTAAAGTTGATGTGGAGCCTTATAAAAAGTACTCATAATGTGAGATTAAAAATGAAGACTTTGCTTGAAGAGTAGCATGAGAAAGATAGAAGGTAAATATTGAAATATGAAATTGGTAATGGAAGCTCTTTTGTTGGTAGTCAAGATGATAGTAGGGATGTTGAAGGTGATAGTATTCCTACCCAAAAGGAAGGAAATATTGCACGTAATATTAGGGAAAGAAAAAGACATGTGTTTAATTTTTTTACACCATGAACAACTCTTGGAGCTCAACCTTCAATCATTAATGCCTTATAATCTAAATAAGTGACTTATAATATGGACATGGTAACGACTAGATGGTGGTATGATTCAGTTATAACATTCAATGCTACCCAATCTTATTATTTTTAGTCTATGGTGGATGCTATTACCTCTTATGGTCTAGGATACAAAGTTTCTTCAATTGATGACTATAAAGTTATAAATAACTCTTTTTATGAAATAAATAGTTATTTGTATGAAAGACGAATGACTTGGGCTACTTATGGGTTATGTGTGATGGTTGGATAAATAGAAGATAAGAGCTTATTATTATTATTTTTTGTTTATTCTGTAAAGGGTATAATGTTTTTGAAGTCTATTAATGCATCTAACCTTTTTAGGAATGCTAATACTCTGTTTTAGATATTTGGTGAAGTTGTGAATGAGAATGGGCGGGAAAATATTGTTTAGTTCATTACTAACAATGATTCTACTTGGTAGAACAAGATTACAAAGTAAGTATAATCCTTTTTATTGGACTCCTTATGCCGCACTTTGCTTTCACCTGAAGTTGGAAAATAGAGGAGATGTTCGGTATTTTCCTATTAGTGATGAGACTATGTAGAAAGCAAAAAAGGTATCCAAATTCCTCTATAATTGCATATTATATATCCTGAATTTAATAAGAAAGGATTTCACAAATGATAGGAATTTATGTCATCATACTATTAGAAGATTTGCAATTTATTTCTTATTACTCCATTGTTTCATTTTGATGAATAAGGAGTTGGGCAAATGTTTACAAGTGATAAGTAGATTGCATCTCAGTATACTAAATCTAATGCTGGATTGGAAGTTTCTAGAATTATACTAGAAAATAATGAATTTTATTCCTAATGTCAATTTGTCATATAAGTTTGTGAGCCTTTGGTGAGAGTACTTTGTCTAGCAATAATGATGATAAGGCAACAATGGATTATTTTTATGATGCCATAAAGAAGGAAAAGGAAGCAATCAAAGTCAATTTGAAAAATATGCCTTTTTTATACACACCTTATTTTGCAGTCATAAATGAGAGGTGAGAAAGACAACTCTGCTCTCTCTTGTTTGTAATTGGGCCATTTTTAAATCCTAAGGGGCAGTTGGTTCATAAGGGAGAATGGTAATAAGAATGAGAATGAATATAGTAAAGAATGGGAATAGATATAATCATTATAATTATGATGGTTGGTTAGGAGGAAGAAATGATTACCATTACCATTGATAGTGGCTAGTTTGTAAAAATATTAAGAAATAAAAATATTTCATATTTTAATTATTTAATTAATTATATTTGATTAAAAATTTTAAAAAAGTGTCACAAGTGTGACACTGTGTCACAATATTAGAGATAGAGACTGTCACACCCGTGCCACTTGTTAATTAAAGTAATTCCTCTCAAATGTGGGGGGTATGGAGTAATACCGAAAAGTGGGATATTAAAAAAAATGTCATTCAATCATAATAAATAACCAACCAAAGTTTTTCATTCCATACCCATAGATTCATTTTCAATCCCCTAAACCAAACACCCTTAGTGTTTATTTTAGACTAAGTCTTATAAAGACAGTTGAAGTTAATAAAGGAATGATATTAACTATTACAATAACTGTTTCCCATAAGATGATGTAAGATCTCATAAGCTCGCAAATAAAGATTTATAACGATACTTCTAGTGATTTTGGGATGCATTGCTATTCGTCAAATAGAAAATCTTACTCCAGGTATATATTTTTTCACTTTTTTCTTATTAAAAATTAATCATCACTTTATTTTATTTATAATGATACTTTTGTTATCTTACAATTGCTTGGTGAGACCAATTGGAAGTGATAGTCCAAAATTACAAAAGTTTGTAATTTAAATTTTGAGTCAATATGTGAGTGCAATACTGTGTGAAAGCAATTAAAGCACATTTGAATTCATTCGTTCCAAAAAAAGAAATAGATTGAAGCATAAAAGATTGAACGACTTGGTCTTTGTTTGAAACAATTTGAAGCTTCAGGAAAGGTATGTTATTATGGTTATTAAGTTTGACATAATTTCTTGTAATTTATTAATAAATAAATTTTATTTGTTTACTATGACACTTAATAAAACAAGTAGTCCTGTAAATCCAATTTGTCTTGAACATATCGATCTTTTGGTTGATTGTAAAGAAGTAGTTTTAAGGAACCAAGTTTGGTGAATTGAGGTTAATGCAATTTACATTAGTATTTGATTAAATGAAGTTCTAGGTTTTTGTTTTTTCTCTTCTTTTAATTTCACCTATATTTGATGTGTATGTTATATTTTATGTATGCAATATAAATCTAATTGTAAATATTATTGTTTAAGGTTTTACTTCTAGTTGGTTGTTTCCTCAGCATGAACTCTTGTTATGAATTGTAATAGTTAGCATTAGAGAGTCATTGATATTTATTATTGTTTTTATTTGATATTTTTACGTAATTATTATTTATTATACAATGAAATTGTAATATTTTAAATGTTGTATATTGTCTTTAATTTTTTATATGTATGATGAGTAATAAATATTTATATTAATTATGGTTATT
>JAOQML010000197.1:37062356-37090119 GCA_027568935.1 Erythroxylum urbanii | reverse complement strand
TGAAAAGAGGAAGATTTTGATTTTAAAAATCTTGTGATTTACAATTAATGGTTTTATTATTTAAATGTATGTGATGCTATGTGGAGTTTGTAGAGATTGCACGTAGTACTCCCTTATCTTAGGATATGTGTCGGAATGACCTACGGGCGTTCCGGTGCGTACCCTAGGGTAATAGGGTGTTACAAGCTTCCATGGTGGTTTCGTGGGTGAGGGAGAAGGAAGAAGACAAAGTTTTGTCTCCTTTCTAACTAGCTTCTTATATAAGCCTCATTGTCCACTAATTACAAAATTGCCACTCTTGTACTGGTTCTTAAACATCCGCTCGTACAATTTCTTGTGACCACCAAAAAAATGTCATGCATCATTAATTTGATGCCACCAAAAAAATTATTATCCAATTTTCTGTGGTTTTAATGACATTAGTCTCAAATACTGATTTATTTCGGTGTACCCGGTGAACTAGATACCGGGTGTCAAATTTTCAGTAGAATATAGAAAAGTTAGGCTTACTAAGGGTTTTGGTGGCATTAAGTCTACCCATTCCCTAGTGCTAACATGACCCAAAAAGGGCAGGTTGTGTCAATGTGTTTAATCTCACTTAATTATCTAGGGAGTTATAAATATTATTTTAGATTATAAAGATAAATAATTAGACTCGTGAAAGCTTAATATTTTATGCATATAATTTGATTGTGAGTGTATAGGTTTACATGATTTATTTATATGTTTGATATATACTGAATGCATGTTAAATTGTATATTTTATATGTATGATATTTGATAAGATGAATAAAATAAAATATTTTGATAAAATATTAAGTAAAAGTTTAGATTGTGATTGTTTCCTTCTATTGTTAAAAAAATAAAATATAATTTTTTTAATATTAGCCTTGTTGAGTAAATTCATGGTCGCTTTAATCTGAATATATTTAGTCTTAAAACAGTAGTTCCTACTTACCTAAATTTATGTGATTTGAATGAGCAAACTTATGTTCACATGAATTTAGAGGTAGAGTTAGAGGTAACATTAAGATATGTTTTGGCAAGAGTTATCACCTAACGGATCTAAGAGTCACATAAAATGTAATTGATAAAGTTGTTATCTACCTAATCTCTTCAAATAATAGTTAGGATTATTTTTCAAATAAAATAGTACGAGTAACCAAATAAATAATTAAAGTCATGATCTTATTTGATATTCATGATATATAACTAATTACTTGCTTTTATTACATTTATGTTTTGTTTCGAGTATACATTACTTTTTTTAGTATAGTTGATACTAAATTGTTGAACTAAATTTCTTAGACATATATTAAGTTTGAAAAGAGTTCTCAAAGATAGAAAATTTTATTTTTATTTAAATCCATTCATTCATTTAGTTAGATTAGATATTAGAAAGACTGACAGTATTGATGGTTATAGCCCTCACAGGATCGACACTCGACTCACTGAGCTATGCTATAAGAAAGGATAGATGCACTTATCTAGGTGATTTATTTATGATTATTTTTGTTTCATTTTCTTTTTATGACATCACCTTTCAATCTCAGTTATATATACCTTAAGGGCATCTACCACTTGATATTTTTCCTTAAATAAATAAATATAACAATATCATGAGAAGTATGATAAAGGTATAAAATATTTTCTCCACTAAAAGATGGAGCATCAAAAGATTTACAGATATCAATATGTGTATAAACTCAAGAAGTTAACTACTTCTTATGGCTCCTTTTTATTTTGTTTCGTTTACTTTCCTCAATGCAATTCAAACAATAATTACATAAGTAAAATCTAGATTAAGAAGAATCTCTTTCTTTATTAATCTTTATAACCTTTATCTGGATGTAGTAATCAAATGTCTATGCCATAAGTAAGTAGATTGTTCATTTAATACACTATGTTTAATTACCATTAACATGAACAATAAGCAAAGATTTAGTAAATTTGTTATCAAGTTTTGGTAAATAAATAAGCATAACCATATTATGAGAAGTCATCGATAAAGGTAACAAAATACTTTCTCCACTAAAAGATGTAAAGCGTCAAAAGATTTACAAATATCAATATGTACTTAAGAAGTTGAGTGCTTCTTATGGCTCCTTTCTTATTTTGTTTGGTTTCCCTTAACACGATACATAAATATAATTACATAAGTAAAATCTAGATTAGGAAGAATCTCATTCTTTACTAGTCTTTATAACCTTTATTTAGATGTAGGACTCAAGTGTGTATGCCACAAATAAGCAGATTTTTCATCAAATACACTATGTTTGATTCCATCATTAACATGAACAATAAGTAAAGATTTAGCAAATTTGTTATCAAGTTTTAATTTGTATAGACCACTATTAAGAATAATAAAACTAATAAATAAATTATTTTTAAATAAATTGAAACAATCATGTCCAAAATCTCCTTCAAACCTAATAATATCAAGTTTTGAAATAGAAATTAGGTTCATTCATATTAAAGGTACATAAATACTTTCCAAAAGATGTAGCTCATACACCAAACTCAGGATCAAATGATAAGTCCCTATTCCTTTAATTAGTTATTTTTATTATTTTTATTTTATTATTTTAATATGTTTCTTTTATTGATTTTTTCATTTTTATATTTTTATGTTAGTTATTTATTTATTTAGTAGAATATATATATATATTCCTTTTTCATGCGGGTCAATCATAAACACAATTTTTACTAGTCAGGGGCAAAGTTGTGTACTTCTTAACCTCCTCAGGTCCCTTGTATTAGCGAGACTTCTCCTAAGATGTTGTTGTTATTGCCTTTAGTTAGTTTCTTCATATGGTTTCTTATAAAGAGAAAATTCTCATTTTTTATGGGTTGGATCATAAAAAATCCATAAATAAAATTAAAAACATAAGTCGTATATTTTAGGCAATCTTTTTGCCAATGTCTAACTTACATCATTTACAATTGTCTTCCCTTTGTTTGTTTTGATTCATCTATGTAACATTAATAGGTGACTTCTTTTTTTTTACTTTTATTCCTTTACTAGTTTCTTGATGCACTAGGTTGACGAAATTAATCCTTATTTCTTTAGTCTTGCTTTCTCTTGAGTAAGCTTACTAGATAGTTCATTAATGTCCCAATTTTCCTTCACGATATTATATTATAGAGTAGGGAATTTAAAATGAAATGTACCATAACAGAGTCATCCACTATCATTTCTAATATTTTTAGCCTTGTTACAATGTTAGGCATCTCAAAATATGGACTTGTATATTCAACAATCCAGTATATTTCATGACCATGAGTTCTGCCACAAGGGTACTAAGAAATGACTTATACAGAGAATAAAAATCTCCTTCCATAAAATTAAGTATTCTTTTACACTTTCATTTTTTAGAATAGTTGTCTTAATATTGTTGGTGATAGTCATTCACATAAATATAAGTCTCAATATTATGGTATCAATTCTCTCCCTTATTATTCATATTTGTAAGAGTATGAGGATGATCCTTTAATACTGATAAATTTCCAAAACACCTAGCTGAAAATTGACTTGTTCACACCATATGAAGATATTCAAACAAGTGAAATCAATAATAAATGAAGATTACAAATGAAGAGAAAGAACTACAAAAATTTACATACAAATGCTTATGATTTAATATAGGCAATTAAAAGAATATCATAGTTTCCTTGTGGGAGGACATTCTAATGCACTATCATAATTTAAAGTCCAATGACAGTCGATTATAAGTAAATAAATATTCCTATTCAAACATACATGCATTCTTTGAATATATAAATATATTTAAGTAATTTTTTTTACTCCCGTTATGTTTATTCTCTCATAAATTAACTCACTTTTAAGTGAGTCATAAGTACATGAAATAGTAAACAACAATTTATCATTTACTTTACTCGTAGGAATTTTGTTAAATAATATAGATAATTTGCCTTTTATTTGTTTATGCATATCATCACCACAGTTTGGCCACTTTTATGACTAACAAACAACAAATACAAAATCTATACATATATAACAAAATTTGTTGAACATTACGAATTTTTTTATAAAAATCATACAAACTTAATAAATGAAATTAATATACTCTTCTAAAGCTTAAACATCTTATTGCATGAATTCCTCTCTATTTTCTCATTATTTTTATTTTTCATTAATATATTTTTATTTTTATCTTTTCTCTTTAAAGGAATAATGTAAAACAAAATAAACCCTCAAAATAATCTACAAAAAGATAGAACTTCTACCCTATAATTCCAAACACAAAACTGGTTATCATTTTTTGTTAGATAACTATAAACCATGAAACGTATGTCATCTTAAATGATTGAATAAGGAATTGGTTATATATGAAGTCAATGATATGGTGACCCATTTAAGAAAACTGAAAGCCCATGAAAACCTACCAAGTACCTCAAGGAATTGAGCTAAAATCCCAAAAACTAGATAAAAGATCTTTGACAAAAATAATATTGTGTTATTAAAGTTTTAAGGTTTGCTTTGTCTGCGATCTCTATGGTTGGGATCAAAAGGAAACTATTGAATGATGTCTGGTGTAATGTTGCAAATATCATACCACACTTAGTACTAGAATCAGTTTTAGTATGGTATGGTAAAAATATCAACCAATACCACGTACCATTCAAATAATTTTTTAAAATTATAAATAGTCTTTAAATTTTATAAATTTATAAAATAGTCCTTTTATATATTACACTATATAGTTTAAATTTTATTTTAATATGTTTTAAAAATTATAATAATATTAATACTTATACATTGTGACTTTGACTTCCTTTACTACTTTAAGAAGTCGATACCTAACATTAATTTTTGGATCTTAATTCATGTACGAAATTTGTTTTACATTAATTTTTGGATCTTAATTCATGTATGAAATTTGTTTTTCTTTGAGGATTGACATATAACAAAATTTTGACTAAATTTATTCATTCTTTATCATACATTACATGCTCTTGATTATATTACCATTTACAAAAACATCAACTTCAAATGATGGATAACAAAAGAGGAGTCCCAATACATTAGTATTTTTCCTTTGCATAAAAGGCCACTAACTTAATTAAATGGGATGGATTTCATATGGTTAGTTTTAAGACGTATATTATTGATGCATCCCAAACACACAAAAAAAGAAAAAATTAAAACCTAACTATGTATAACTAAACTTGTGGTAGTTGTAACATCATGTTTTCTCATGCTAAAGATTAGAACCCTAGAATACTGTATATGAGGGATATAATGAGAAATTAGGAAATTGCATTTCATATTCATGCATAATATAACATACAAACACATGTTAATATTAATTATTGCATACATTAAATGATTTTACATGCATTTATTAACATTTTTCGAGTATAATTGATTTATAAATGTGATTATATTGAGAATTATGGATTATATGTCTTGGAAATAAATTTGGCGATATAAATGTTGATTTATAATTTTGGTGAAATATAGAAAATTTTATGATATTTTGGTTAAGTTTTATATTAGGAAAAATGCTAAGTGGCAAGACAATTGATAAATAATAGTAGAAATAAGTATTAAATGGCATTAGAAATTTTGATAAATGACATTTGGATTTTATGACATATGTATTGAAAACTGGGAGACGATTAGAGTAGAAATTGGAGACAAATAGACTAGTTATCAATAAGGGTCTAAATGGGACTATGAGAAGGTGACAAGTGGCAATGACAAGTGTCACTACCACTCACCACTCAATCCCACATGAATTTCACTAGTGAAGACAAATATTTCATTGTCTTTGACTTGTTAATTTCTATCATCTTCTTTGTTGCTTTCCTTTTCTTCTCCTTCATGATTTCTTTTTTTCTCACCAGTCTCCATTAATGTTGAACTTATCTCTCATCTTTCACTTGTTACTTCCATTTTGTGTCATCATCATCTTGCCAGTAGAAAACCTAATCCTCCCAACCTTTATGATGATGTTTTTAGGATGCATGGAAAGCTAGGGTTAATTGTGGTTTGAAGACATTGAAGCTAAACAAGTAAGTTTAAAACATTATTCTTCATGATTTGTTCAATGAAACATGTTTTGATGATAGTTAGAAGTTAAATGATCATCAAATGGTAAGGTATGTATGCTGAAACGAAAATGAGTAACTTAGATACGTTCTTGTCTTGATTTTACATATATGATGATTTATAATTCATAAGATTTTATAGTAATGATTTAGAGATAGAAAGATCATCAAAATGATGTAGAAATTATGTAGAAATTTCATGAAGAGATGATATGCTCATGTTCTGTTTTTAATGCTTAATCACATGAATTTTTGCGTAGTTGTTATATGGACAAACTAGATTGTTCTTAAGGTTAAAGAATAGGCTAATGTGGTGTCTTGAAATGAGGTAAATTAGAATAATAAGTTAGAAGTGAAATAAAGTTGGAAATGAAGTTGAACATGTGCAAAAAATTGAAGATGAATGTGTATATGAATATTTTCTATTTTTGGTGTTGATGATAAATCATGGATTTTGATGTATGTATGGATGATATTGAGATGAAATGGAGTTAAGAATGAAGAGGAAATGAAGAGGTTATGAATCCTAAGTGATAAACTATGGAAATGAATTGTTTGATGTATTAGGAATGAGATATATTATGGAAAGAGTTAGGATTCTATATATAATGAGATTAAGTTGGAGATGGTGAATCAAATGAGTAGAGGTTTGAGAGTTCAATGCAATCAATTTGGTAGTTGAATTAGTATGAAATGATGTTCCATTAGAGGAGGTGAATTCTGGAATTTTGGAGTGAAATTGATGTTAGTATATATGTGGAAATCATAGGAATGGTTATTAAGTGGAATATGGTTCTTATATGTTCGTTAGGCAAACTCCAAGTCTAGTGGGTGGACATTCTCAGGTTTTCTAGCTTTTCAGCTCCGTTCATGTCTGTTTGGAGTGACATAATGTTTGCTAGGTGGATATTCTCTGGATACCTATATAATTGTGCAATTTTGATCATTTAGACAGAAAAATCTCACCTTAAATCTTTATGGAAGTTGTAGAACTCGAAGTCCTCTTTGAAAGCATACTTGAATGACCTTAATTTGACAACTATAGCGAAAGTTATGCCTTTTGTCCCAAAATCATATATATATAAATTATTGACTTATCAATGCTTTCCTATGACGTATTTAGGCTTGAATGAGATATTGAATAAGCCTAGTTAATGATGAATTGGGTAATTAAAGTGAGTAAGTGTATTACGTAATAAAGAATGATTGAAAGATGTCAGTGAATGATTACGAGATGTGTATTAAGGAAACGTACCTGGGATTGTCATTAAGCATGCATTGTACATAATCCACATATACATATGTGCATAAATGAGTACTTATATAATTGTGTAAAGTTGTAATGTGAGTAAAGGTGTGTTGCATGATATAGAAGAGCAATTAGAACGATAACATCTAGACATTGCCGGGACCTCGAGACGATAACTATCTGGAGAAAACTGTGAGTAATCTAGATGGTCTCATATGATTAATTGTTTGTTTTAAATTTTTTATTGAATTTTTATGTGAAAGTGATTGTGCTGATTATGGATATTGAATGTCTGAGGCATTTAAGGCATGAATGTCATATTGGAAGTGCTCATTGAATGTGAATTTGACTGAATAAGTGATACTAAACTTAATTGTTGAATTCTGGACCAAGGTCTGATGAAAAATGTGAACGTGTATATGAATGTGAATGATTAAGCACTAGAGATTGATCTAATATATGTGATGCATTTCACCACATGAATGCATGATAACATAAAGGCAGTTGTGACCGGAGTCGTCAGTGTAAAATAGCTTAAAGCTCAGAATGTGGTAAGAGCCTCTAGCTTACTATGTATAATAAGCCCTATATCCCCAACAAATAAGGGAAAATTATTAATGAGCCCAGAATCTACAATAGATACAAGACAGTGAAAAAGACACTCGGTCACAACAACTTAATAAATGAATGTGTGTCTTATGAGCATTGCATATATATTTGATATGTATGTTTTGAGTAATTGCAATGTATTGTTGAATTGTGTTGAATGAGAAATGTGAAAATTGTGAACAAAATGTTTTGGTGATGCTACATTTTGATAAATGAAATGATGTGAATTATGTGATTATATGAGTTGTGTTATATGATATGAGTGAACAATCGAGGATGGTTAACTCACAGAGTTCGCAAAACTCACCAAAATTGCAATGTTAACTTTTTAGGTTCTAGAGAGGTGACTTAGCTTATAAGACAACTTAGAAGAAGAGATCTAGTACTGCTTTTGGGATAGAAGAAATGGTTTAAAGGTCAGTTAGCTGGGACTGAAGGATTTAGATAAACTTTTTGTATAATTCCTCATGTATGTAGCATGTTTTGTAAATAGAGCTGTAGACTCTGATAGGTCGTTGATATTGTATATACATAGATGTTGTATATAATGCTACATTGTATATCATGTTTTATGAAATGAAATGAGGAATTTGGGTTTTAGACATTGTGATATTTATGTTTTTAAATTATGATGCCATGAGATAAGTGAAAGTGATCAAGCTAGCGCGTCGCTTCCATCGAGTATGTGCTCGATCGTCTAAAGGATGTACGGGCATGTGTCGGATGGGAGTGGGGCGTTACAATAGTGGTGAGAGAGGATCGTTTCCACAAAGGATCCATGACTAATTTTTGTAATAAACTAATTAGTGTAATAAGAATGGGGTTAGATGAATTCAATTGGTACAACTAAATAAAATTAAACTAAGGAAGACAAATTAAATCAAACAATTTAAATTTGCAAGGAATAATCAATAGATTAAGTCTAGTACTCAAGTTAATCTCATCCTTCATATGAATATGCACAATCAGATGTAACATTGTTCTTATACCTCTTTTTGAAACTCTCAACCATGGATTAAAGATAAGCTTTGTTAATCTCAGTTTTCCCTTAAATCATAACTAATTAAAGTAATCTCTTTAATTAGATCTAATTATCAAACAACTTAAAATAAAATTTTGAGATTTAATGTGTCAGTAATATTAAAAAATAGAAAATAGGTTAATATAAGAAATAACCATACATGTTTGTTTTATTTAACTAATTAAATGTTATTTGTAATAATGCATAACCATTAGTTTATCACAAATGAATTATGTCAACAGTAAACACAAATTGTAATCAAAATTTTGGTAATAAGTATATATATGAAGGATTGAATAGGCCCTATCTAAATTGTTCATACATAAATCATAAGCTTTACGTACAGAATAATACAATCAATTCCAAACAAGAGATAGGAACAACGTTACTAGGAATGATCAATGCATAAACATTTATCAAGCCTTTATACCTATTTTGAACTAGAAGGAAGAGGATTATCTACTTACAGTTCTTCAAGAAACATGTCCAAAGAGAGGAATCTACGTTGTATGTCTCTAATCTATCCCTTTTTATTAGCCTCTTAATTGCCTTTATAATTTATAATTAGCGTGACTAAATACAATTTAGCTATCCTTTATAACTTACAAGGATACACATTTATTGTGTGTTATATAGGCAAGGGAAATAGTTGTGTAACTCAACTACATGAGTATGTATATTTCCATACGATTGAAACAATTTCTTTGAGTTTGTACATGTTTATAATGACCTTAACGGTCCCTTACACAACTGTGTAAGTCACATACACTAGCATGTATATTTCCAAATGGGACTTTGATTCTTTTGTTTTTTGCCATAATTTTACCGTAACTCATCTCCTTTTGTTCCAAAAAGTCAAATAGGATCAAATTTCAGTATAACTACACCCAAGGATATGAATTTAGCTCATCTTGGTTCGTTATTCTCCAACTTGTAGCTAAACTAAAATTTGAACCAAAATAAGTATCTTAGATGCAACATAACATCAATAATAAGCATTAGGAAATAAATAAATAATCAATTAAGCAATTTTTGGGTTCTCTCACTCTTGGATTTTGGCCGTCTTTGGGCAAAACTATATATAAACACTTACTCTTTAACCATATTTCTTAATAATAGACGGCTATATGAAAAGATGAATATCTTTCAAAACCCACAATAAAAATTGAATATTCAATGTTATTACTCATTATTAATTAGTAACCATTTCTTTTAGAAATTGAGTAATCTAAGGGTAGACTTGCATAAGTTGTGTTTAAGAAGAGATAAATATATAAGTATAGTCAAACACCTTCCATAATCAAGACAATCCACAATTTTGCATATCTTTTTAGTTCTCCACCACTAAAGATTCATTTGAAAGACACAAAATAAAGGAATTTTCAAGTTTGTAATGGGGCCAAATATTCAGGTCATGTAGTTCAAAAGCCATTAAAACTAGTATAGTAGGAAGAACGTTCAATTGATTTCTAAGTGCAAAAATTAACATCCAATAAAATCTAGGTACCATTAGCTATGATAATTGTAAAAACTCTGTTCTACAACTTAAATTTAGGCTTTTAGACTACAAATCATATAAAGCATAAAGAATTAAAAGAAATGACCCAATAAGAATAATGATGAGCAATCCATTATAACTATAAAGAGTGAACCTTTATAGTAACTTCTCTTTTATTTACAACACAATCAAGGAACCTATTCCTTACAACTTTAGGAGGAAAAATTAACATTAATTACTCACTAAAAAAGATTTTTCTCCTTGATATATTCTTTTAATTTTTTAAAGAAAAGAAACAAAGAAACTACATTAATAGCGAAACTCATTAATAGGAAATGAAGGTCACGTTTCATTAGCTATAACCAACGCACATAAATGAGCACCCCCACACTTATTTTCTTGTGTATCCATGAGCATCATCAATCACCATTGATTCACTAACTTAAGGGTTTGTTAAGACATTTTGTTAAATTAAAGGCTTATAATATAGTTTACATAAAAAGAAATGGCTATAAAGCTTTAAGGGGCTTCGTTTATCGGAACAATCAAGTCATTAGGTAGGCTATTTGACTGTTGTAACTTAAAAAAAAGAATTCCTATATCTTTTTTATATTAATACATATGATAGAAATATTGTCTAGAATAGAAAATCAAGCCAAAATCAAAAAGTATATGTCATAAAGATCACAAAAGAAAAAAAGACAATGAGACTAATATGGATGTGTTAGTTTAAGAGGCTAAAAGTCTCACTGGCTTATATCTATCCACTAGTCATTGATATGATAGATTATTATATTTTAAACCTCAAGTGCTTGGTCTAGTTATAGCTAGCAATTACAAGTATGAGTTGATCCCAAGAGGACCATAAGTACAAGTAACAACCTCTTTCTATTATCTAATCTACAAATAGGATGATGATTTAATTTAAAACTAAACTAACTGATGATTTAATTTAAAACTAAACTAACTTAAAATTCAACACAATGATAAACTAAAATGCAAATAACACTAAGTTTAATTACTATCAAAATAACTAAATGAATTCTACTGAGAGTTCTTAAGTGTTAATCCTTTATCATGAAATATAATTATTGATTATTAGACTGTGAAAATTCCTATCTTATATTAATATCTTTGTCAAGATTATTAACAACTAACCATCAGTTGATTAACTGAAATATCTTTCTGGTTAAAACTCTTAAGATTCGATTACTAGATTCATTAATTTCACAATTAGGTTTGACCATAATCTTAAGGATTTATGTTGACCTATCTCTAAGTTTGCATATAACTCCATCCAATCTATTGATACAAAAGTCTCAATCTCAATCATATGAAATCAAACATTAAACTAATATTTTGGACATATTAATTTAAGATATAAAAATGTTTAATTGAATCGCAATGAAAAAATCAATAAGATTGCATTAAATAAAATATCAAATTATAACATTAATCTTAACTTCGGGTTTATCATACCTAGGCACTAAAAAACTTAGTTCATAAACATAAAAAACAAAATAGACATCAAAAATTTATAAGAATAATTTAAAAAGTCCATAATATATATATATATATATATATATAGTCCTACTAGTGGATAAAAGGCTCGACCTATAACTAGAGATGCTCTCCCCTATATTAAGAATCATAAATCAACTAGGAAAATAAACTATCAAATTTAATATGTATATCCTCAATAATAGCCCTAAGATACTTTACCAATCTATCTGCTAATTATAAACTCTTCCTAGTAGGTTTTGGTTCACTTAATTCCAGCATCTTAAACAAATAATAAGGAATCTTAAACAAAGAATAGGGCATCATATTAATACCAACCGCTAGGTGGACTAAAGAAAATTTTAAGCTATAAATTTGAAATGAGATAGTGAAACTCCCCATATCCTTAAAGTTCTTTGGTAGCTTACTATAAAGAATTGATGAGCATTCACTCAGTGTCACGATCACTAACTCCTATAATTTTCTCTTATTTGCTAGTAACTCCTCTAAGAACTTTGGTTATTTTGACATTTGAAAGCCTTAAAAAGAGGTAAAGTAATATGGAACTATTTAAATAGTTTAAGAAACTTATCAATCTTACGTACTATTTAAATAGTTTAAGAAACTTATCAATCTACTCATCCACGTAAGCTTTCTTCACTTTAATAGGATAAGGGATGGTAGGCTAAAATTGCTAGACTTTTGGAAGGTGCTCTTAGTTTCAGCTTTTCTTTGACTCCTGGTGTCATTTCATTTCTCATCTTAGCTTTTTTCTATTCTTGCAACTCTTTTCTACTCTTAAGGGTGATTTCCATCACACGTTCTTTAGGATTAGTCTCGGAGGTACCAAGAATACTTCCTTATTGTCTTTCAAAAAACTTATATGAGTTTCCAAGTTATGAATAGAGGCCTCTTGATTTCTAAGTGAATTTTTTATGGCTTGAATCTTGCCTTTGAATTTTGAATAAATCAGTTTATGATGTCTTCCAAGCTCATCTTCTTTTCGTAAGGTAGGTGTTATTAACATCTTGGTGGAGGGTTATTCCCTAGTTGCCCTTGATTCTCCCAAAAGATAGTTAGGTGATTCCTTCTTGGATTGTATATATTACTATAGGGATTATTATAGGGTCTAGGAGCATTCCCTACATAATCCACATACTAGGGATGTAGTGCTTAACATTCTTAACTTAGATGTCCTAGCTCGCATGCCTCATACTGCATTACTTGGAATAATTGAGGATTCATATTTAATCCATATATATTTCTGCTTATATCTTCAATATGGTTTGCCAATGTCATAACGGTATCTAAATCATATACTCTCACTGGCTTGCTAAGTTTTTCTTGAGAAGAGAACCAATGATAGTTATTCATTGTCATGTTTTCAATAAGGTCCTAAGCTGCTTCTAGTTTTCTATTGTTCAAAGTACGCTCAACTGCTACATTTATCATCTACCTTATCATTTGATTTTACCATTGTAGAAGGTCTAAATTTGCATCCATAATGGTAGACCATAATGTGGGCACTTCCTTAACATCTCTTTAAATCTCTCATATGTATCATATAATGTCTCTAAATTAATGTGGGCATACGAGGAGATGTAATTCTTCAATTTGGTAGTCTTAACTCGCGGAAGTACTTTAGAAGAAACTTCTTTGTCACTTAGTCCCAAGTGGTAAGGGATGAACTAGGCAAAAATTTTAAATATTCCTTTGCCCTTACCCTCAATAAAAATGGAAATATTCTAAATCTTGTTGCATTTTCATTAGTGCCATTGGCCTTAAAGGTATAGCAAATCTCTATAAAATTTTCTATATATATTTTAGGGTCCTTATCTCGTAGCCCATCACATTAGACAGAGTGTTGCACCATTTGAACGATACTTAGTTTAATCTTAAAATTATTGGCAATAATAGTAGGTCTTATAATGCTGGACTACATTCCCGCCAAGTCCATTCTACCATAATTGAACATGGTCCTTAATTGGTCTGCCCTAGTTCTGATCCTTTGGTATGAATATGGCCTTCTAAGTCCTCTATCAGGTGATCTAACTTGAACTCTTTAAGTTGGGTTCTTCGAAGATTTCTATGAGTCGTCTTCTTAATTTTTGGATCTTCATCAACTAAATACGATGAATTTCCTCGAATTATAAACTAATCCCAAGAATTGAAGAAGTGAGAAAACCAAAGAGTCAATAAAATAATTTTACAAATTAAAAAGAAAAATGAAAAGAAAAAATAAGTAATAATGATTAGATTAACAAAAATCAAGTGTTCCTAATATTCTATTCCCTAGCAATGGTGACAAAAACTTGGTATGATAGATTGTTATGTTTTAAAGCATAAGTGCATAGTGTAGTTGTAGCTAGCACTGACAAGTACAAGTTGATCCCATGAGGACTATAAGTACTAATAATAACCTCTTTTCTATTATCTAACCAAAGAATATGATGATGATTTAATTTAAAACTAAAAAAGTTGATATCCAACACAATAATAAACTAAAATGTAGATAATACTAAGATTAATCAATATTAAATAACTAATACCTTGGTAATGAATCCCTATAAGATTTCTTAAATACTATTTATTATGCAATTCAATTATTGATCATTAGACCATGAAAATTCGTATCTTATTTTAATATTTTTTCCAAAACTAATAACAACTAACCCTCGGTTGATTAACTAAGACCTTAAAAATCCCAATATCGCATTACTTGATTTGTGAATTTTACTATTAGGTTTGGCCCTAAACTAGGGGATTTATGTCAACCTATCTTTAGGTTTGCATGCAACTCCTTTCAATTATGGTAGATTTATTCATACAAAAGGATTTCTTAATCTCAATCATATGAAATCAAACACTGAACTAATATCCATTTCCTAAATATATTAATTCAAGACTTAAAAATACATAGTTGAATGATAATAAATCAACTTACGTTTCATCATACCTATAAACTAAAAAAACTTAGTTCATAAATATAAAAAAACAAAACAAACACTAAAAGTTCAAGCACTATGGCAAAAAGTGCTTTAGGTAATAGACAAAAGCGTAACCATAAGTACAATTATCATTGCCTTTTTATTAAGGCAATAAAATTCATATTGTTATAAGAAGTGGTGCTGCAACAAGTATAAGACAACATAATTTTTTAATTAGGCAACAAAATAAAAAATGTTGCTTTAAGTTTTGACTAAGGCAACACATTAGTTTCAAATCAGAGCAACAATATTAAATAGATATTGCAACACTTTCAAGTCTTTCTAAGGCAACAAAGTGAATTTTTTTAGGCAACAATTTGTAACAATAAAAGCAACAATTTATTTTTTTATTACCAATAGTATTTAACCTAAAAGAAAAAGTTAAAAAATAATTAAAAAACTCTACGAGATATATATCCCCGTTTCTCTAATGTAATCCCTTTGAAACTTTGATGAAAGGTTGTTTATCGAGTCTCTGAAGCAAATTTTGTATTTTTGTCATCCTAGGTTCATAATTAAGTTTTAAATTCTAATTTTTTTAGTAATTAGTTCTCCCTTATCTCCTCTTTATAATTACCTTTTCTCAACTTGATATCCTTATAGTAAGGATTTTGATGAAATCTGTTCAACTTAAATGTCTTACCTATTTTGAAAGTCTACATCTCAACTACATCATATGGAAAAATATTAGAAACCATAAAGGGCCGACCTAACGAGAATACCGCTTACTTGGAAATAGTTTAAGTTTAGAATGACAAAGAAGCACTTCTTGACCAATAATAAAGATTTTCCTTAAGATCACCTTATAGAAAGCTTTGGTCTTTTCTGTGTAGATCATTGCATTCTTATAAGATTTACTCTGCATCTCTTTAAGTTCTTACAATTGCAACTTTATATGCACTCTTGCTTCATCAATATTTATCCTGCAACATTTGATAACCTACTATGCCTTATGTTGTGGCTCGACAGGAATATGATAAAGCTTTCCAAACACCTATATATATGGGGACATACCAATTGGTGTTTTATAGGCTATTCTATAGGACCACAGTTCATCTTTCGATCTTATGCTCTAATCCTTTCCGTTAAGTTACACTGTTTTCTCTAGGATCGACTTAATTTCTTTATTGGATACATTAACTTGGCCTCTTGTTTGGGTATGATAGGAAATGGAAAACTTATACATAATATGGTACTTCATAAACAAAGCTTCAATCAACCTATTGCAAAAGTACATTCCATTATCACTTATGATGGCTCTCAGCATCCCAAACTTAGAAAAGATGTTAGATGTGACAAAAACTATAACAACTTTAGCATTAATACACTTAGTGGCTTAAGCCTCAACCTATTTGAAAACATAATCAACTACAAGTAAAACATAATGAAAACCAAAAGACTAAGGAAATGATCCTATGGAATAAATACCCCAAATATCAAAGCTACAAACAAGAATGGGGATTTGTGGCATTTGATTTCTATAGGATAAGTCACATGTCCATTTTCACTTGTCGCATGACTTATGAAATATATATGCATCCTTAAACAGTAAAGGCCAATAAAAACCACTTTCCAAAACCTTATGGGCAATTTTTTTTGCTCTAAAATTCCCTCCACAAGTGTAAGAGTGATAGAAGGTCAAAATAGAAAGACTTTTACTCTCAAGAACATACCTTTTTGTCACTTGGTCTACATAATTCCTTCAAACATAAGGGGCACCCTATACATAGTACTTGTCTTTACTCTTCAACTTGTCATTTTTATCTTTTGATAAACTTGTAGGTAACTTATTGGTAACTAGAAAATTAACAATATCTACATATTATGGAGGTATTAAATTGGTAGAAAATAGTTGTTAATTTAGAAATGTTTCTCTTAAAGGGACATCATATTCCTTTCTGACCAAATGACGAAGGTGATCAACAAACACATTCTTTGCCCTTTCTTGTCTCTTATTTCTATGTCAAACTCTTAAAGGAGGAGAATCCATCTAATTATCTTTAATTTTGTTTCTTTCTTGGTGAGCAAGTACTTCAAAAATGCATGATCAGAATAGGTAATAACTTTAACACCTAAAAAATATGATAAAATTTTTTCTAAAGAAAATACAACGTATAAAATCTTTTCTCTATTGTAGAATAATTCAATTAGTTTGAATTCAAAGTTTTAGAAGTATAATAGATTGCACGTACAACTTTTCTAACTCTTTATCCTAGAATTTGCCACATTGTATAATCATTAGCATCACATATAATCTCAAATGGAAGGCTCTAGTTCAAAGGTTGAATCATTTGTGAGGATGTCAAGACCACTTTAAGCTTATCAAACTCTTCCTTGCACTTATCATCAAACTCAAAAGGGACATCTTACTATAACATCTTGTATAAAAGAGAGGTTATTATTAAGAAATCCTTGATGAAATTACGGTGAAAACCTATATGGCCAAGAAAAGAACAAACTTCTGAACATTTCAAGGGTAAGGCAAAGTAAAAATAAGATCAATCTTAGACTTGTGAACCTCTTGTCTGCTAGAAGACACAACATTCCTTAAAATTATACATTTATCAACCATAAAATGACATTTTCCTAATTAAGAATAAGGTTAGTTTCATTACATTTTTCTAAAATAACTGCATTATTTTTTAAGAAATTATTAAAATAAGACCGAATGGCATCCTTTGGTAAACAAATGTACCATATGGGAATATAAAAGTTATTTTTCTTCATCTTTTGAAGCGATAAGACTATGAAAATAACTTGGAAATCCATCAAGAAAATAGTAATAATCATATCTAGAACATTTATTAAGCATTTGATCAATAAATGGAAGGGTAAAGTTGTCTTTATGAGTTGCAAATATAACTTCCTATGATCACTACAACCTCACTGCCTAGTTTGCACATGAGTGGGAACCATCTCACCTTCTTGATACCTATAATATCTAGAAATTCCACCCAATAGCCTTCTTGCGCTTACTTAACACACAAACTAATTTATCTTCTTGATTAGAAGTCAACTCTACTAAATAATCACTGGGAGAGTCTGATTATCTCCCAACTATACATATTTCATATGATAAGGTAGTGGTTTTAATTCCATATTAGGTACTTGTACATCAGAAGGTAACACCACATGGTGAGATTTAAGTAATTATATAGAAGTAAGTTCATAATACTTATAAGTAGGTTTTAAGGAATGCAAGGTAGCCACCATCTTAATCAAATCCTCTCCTAACTCAACATCACTGGTGGCTTCCAACTCTTAATGCTTGGTTAGAAATGTTTCTAATTTTTCTTGTAATTCAACTTAAAAAATTCATGCACTAAAGGATCAATAATATCAATAACAAAAATAGAATGATTATCTTGAGGATGTTTCAAGAAAAAATATTAAAATGAATTACTTTCCTATCAAATTCCATTGTGAGGCTACCCTCAAAAACATCTATCTTTGTTTAAGCAATGTTAAGAAATTATCTTCCTAATAAGATAGTTGTAGGGTTAGGGGAAATATCATCATCCATATATACCATATAAAATCTATAGGAAATGTTAATTCATTCCCTTGCACTAGAACATCCTTAGTCGCTCTATCTGGATAAGTATGTAAACAATCAGCCAATTGTATGATAACATTAGTTTAATTTAAAGAGCTTAAATTTTAAGAAGCATAAATATAATGAGGCATAACATTAATCAATGCTCCAAAATCTAATATGGATCTCTTAATTATAATGTTAGCAATTTTACAAGGAATATAGAACATATCTAGATCCTTACACTTAGGAGGCAATTTCTTTTAAAAGATAGCAAAAAATTCTCACCTATCATGATCTTCTCATTACCTCTCAACTTCCTCTTATTGTTACACAATTCCTTAAGGAATTTCATATACCTTGGCTCCTGTTTCATTGCATCTAGCAAGGGTGTGTTCACTTTCACCTTGTGAAAAGTCTCCAACGTCTCTTTATCCTTTTCCTCCTTGTTTAAATTCATTAACCTATTAGGAAAAGGTAGAGGGTTAGCTTTAACCATATTTCGAGATTCAAGATTTACCTTTGAACTAGGTGCGACATCTTTTTCTTCCTTGAGCTCCTTCTCAATTTCCTTTTCATTGGCCAATCTATGTGTGGTCTTTTAAGGATCCTCAAGCTTCCTAACACTCCTTAAGGTCATCACATTGATAATTTTAAGATTTAACTAAGGTTAAGATTACAATTTTTCTCCACCTTAGGTTTCTAAATGGTTAATAGCAATTGCCATTTGATTCACCTAGTTCTCCAAATTTTGAATGGTAGACCTTGTCTCCTAAATTTGAGATCATGTTTCCTACTGAAACTATTTCTCATCCTACTGAAATTGTAAAGAATTAGTAGCAAGAGACTTAAACATATGCTTCAATGACATACCTAAGTTAGAGAAGGAAGCTTGTGGTTTAGGTTGAAATTGCTACATACCCTGCAACCTAATTTAAAAGTAGTCCTTGCTACATACCCTGCAACCTAATTTAAAAGTAGTCCTGCTACTTATCCCTTGTATAACTTAGGTTCAGGTGATCTCTCTAACTTAGGTTATAAGTTTAGGTTTATTGATTGTATTATTAGGAAAAGTTTCCTCGCATAGCATTAACATATTCCATATCTCCCTCTTGAAGAGTTATACATCCATTTGTCGGATGGTTTATATTGGCACATATCCTGTGAGCTTTCATATATTCTTATCCTACAGTAAGCTATCTAACAAAAGACGTTAGATAATATAAAAATGTTCAATGGATGAATTATTTACCTCATTTACTTTATGAACATCATTTTGAATTTCAAATAATTGGAACTTTACTACCATATGGTCGATTAAAGTTCTTTCCTCCTCAAGAGTCTTTTCACCTAATGGTCCACCGCTTAGTGCATTTACTAAACTCCTATTTATGGACAGTAATCCTTCATAGAAATATTAGATAAGGAGTTGCTCTATGATATTATGATGGGTCAACCAACATATAACTTCTTAAAGCACTCTTAATACTTGTAAAGGGATTCTCTATGATGTTGCTTTATTCTACAAATTTCTTTCCTTTAGCTTGTTGTCTTTGACACTAGAAAATTCTGCTCTAGAAATAGCCTTTTCATTTTATTTTATATGGTAACACTCTCTGTAGGTAAACCGAAGAGCTAATCTTTCACTGCATCTTTTAATGAAAATGGAAAAGCTCTTAATATTATTTTCTCTTCTGCCACTCTGGACGTTTTATTCATTAATATACCACATCAAGCTCCTTCTAGAGCTTATAAGCATCCTCACCTAAAAGACCATGAAAATTAGTCTAAATATTGGTCAAACCAGGCTTAAGCCCAAAAGTAATGCGCTCAGTAAAATTAATGCATATGGGTTTTTAGTTCAAGGCATCCAACTTCCTTAAAGTTCTCGAATTGGCCATAGCTTCTTCTAAATCAATTCCTTACTCAATTCTTAGAATCTTTTTGTTTTACCTACGTAATCAATGTAACGTTCTTTTAATCTCTGAATCAAATTATAGAGGATTTTAATGAGGATACCTAGTCACTGTCATGCAAAAACACTAATAAGCATAAAAAGATCAAAAAACAAGTATAAAAACCAATTATAAATAAATATAGAAAACATAAATTAATATCAAACCCAAAGACTAAATATATAGCACTCCTAAAAAATGACATCAAAATTTTGATACATGCCAAACAAAAAAAAATAAAACCTAACTCTACGCAACTAAATTTGTAGTAATGGTGAGAAAGGATCGTATCCATAGAGAGAGTGTGATTAATTTTTTTGATGAACTAATTAATGTAATATAAATGAGGGAGGGGTTAAGTGAATTCATTGATGCATTCAAATAAAATTAAATTACGAAAGAAAAATTAAATCAAATAACTCAAATTCCCAAGGAATAATCAATTGGTTTAAGTCCAGTTCTCAGTTTAATCTTAACCTTCATATGATTGTGCATAATCAATTATAACATTGTTCTCATAGCTCACTTTGAAATTATCAACCGTAGATTAACAATAAGCTTTATTAATCTCAATTTTCTCTTATATCATAACTAATTAAAATAATCTTTTTAATTTAATTTAACTGTCAAACAATCCAGAACAAGCTCTCTAGACTTAGTGTGACAGTGATATTAAAAATCAGAAAAATATGTTAATATAAGCAATGATTGCCCATGTTTGGATTATTTAACTTGTGAAATATTATTTTTATCCCTAATGATATGAATTAGGTTGACAATAAATATGAATTGTTATCAAAATTCTACTAATAAGTCCATATATGAATGATTTATTAAGCCCTATCTAAATTGTTCATACATAAATCAAACTTTAAACACAAACTAACATAATAAATTCTAATAAAGAGATATAAACAATGTCACTAAGGTTAATCAACGCACAAACATGTTATTAGGCCTTGATATCTCCTTTGAACTGGAAGGAAAAGGATTAGTTGCTCATAATTCTTCAAAACACACTACCAAATAGAGGAATCTGCATCACTTTGTCTCTCTCCTATTATTTGCTCTTAATTTCCTTTTATTCTTTATAATCAGGGTTTCATGATTATAAATGGTAGCTACACAGCTATGTAAGTGACCATGTACAATCATCCTCTATGAGTCACATAGATACATGTTTACATTGAGTTAAATGGGTAAAGGACATGGTTTCGTAACTCACTTATATAGGCGTGTATGTTTCCATATGGTTGAAACAATGTCTTTGAGTTCATATAAGTTTACAGTGACTTACAGGGTCTCTTACATTGGAATGTAGCTCCACAATGATTTCAATTCTTTTGTTATTTATCCTAATTTCACGCTGACTCATCTCTTTTTGCTCTAAGAAAGCAAATGAACTGAACTTCAGTATGAATACACCAAGGATGTAAATTTATCTCATTTTAATTCTTTTTCCTTGAACTTTTACCTAAACCAAAATATGAACCAAAATAAGTATCTTAGACGTAATATAAACATTAATCACTAAGCATTAGGGAATAATAATTAATTAATTAAGTATTTATGAAGTTCCCCCATATTTAGCTTTTAGACATCCTCGGGCAAAACTAAAGATCAAAATTAAAAACTCTTCCTCTTTAACCTTATTTTCCTAAGAATAAATAGTTATAAAAAAAGAGGAATAACTTTCAAAACCCATAGCATGACGATGTTTTTACTCATAATCATTCAACAAGCATTTCTTCTAGAAACTAATCAACCTAAGGGTAGACTTACATAATCCGTGCTTAATAAAAGATCAATCTTGTTAGGTACACTCAAAACACCTTTCCTGATTAAAATAATCCACAAATTTGCATATGTTTTCAGTTCTTCATCACTAAAGATTCACATGAATGAAACGAATCAAAGGACTTTTCAAAATAGGGCCAAAGGTTAAAATGAGAAATATTTGGGTCATATAGTTCAAAATCCATCAAAACTAGTTAAACAAGAAGAATACTCAATTGAGCATCGAGTGAAAAAATTAACATCCAATCAAATCTGGGTACCAGTAATTATGAGAATGCAAAAACTCTGTTTTATAGTTTAGATTAAAACCTTCAGACTACAAATCATATGAAGCATAGAACTATAAGAAATCACCCATAAGAATGATGATTAACAATCTATTATAACCATAAGGAATGACTCTTCACAATAATTTCTCCCTTATTTATAAAACAATCAAGTCACCCATTCCTTATAACTTTGGGAGGAAAGATTAATATGAATTATTTTTAAAACACTATCTTCCTCCTTGATAAGTTATTTTCTTTTTTTTTTCAAAGAGAAAGATATAAAAAATTACATTAGCAAAGAACTCATTGATAGAAAATGAAGATTAGGTTTCGTAAGCTATAACCGATCTGCATATATAAGCACCACCACACTTATTCTCTAATGTATTCATAAACATTAACAATCATAAATGCTCCATTAGCTTAAGGCTTAGGGTAAGAAATTTACTAAATTAAAGGCCTGAAATGTAGTTAACACAAAAATAAAAGGCTAATAAATCTCAAAGGGGATTAATCAAAAGGAAAGATCATATCATGAGGTAGGCTATTTGGTTAATATGGCTTACAAAAAAAAGAATGACTGCATCATTTTCATATTAATACATGTGACAAAAATGTGGTCCTGCATAGAAAATCAAGCCAAAGTTAGGAAGTATATGTCATGAAGGTTACATATGAAATAAAGACAATGAGATTGATATAGATGTGTTAGTATAAGAGGCTCAAAATCTATCTGGCTTATATCTACTTGGTAGTTGCTACTTTTTTAAGGAAATGTATATTGATCAACCACAAGAGTAAAAAATGCATGCTCAATTTGCCATGAATTACTCCGATTAATATGACTCTCTAATTATAATTGTACAATCCTTGAAGTAATAAAAAAGAGAGAAAATTTTGTTTTTATTGTTTTATCAAAACATGCATAAGGAACTTAAAAACAAAGATAAGAACTAAGTTCCCCTCCCCCACACTTAAAACATACAATTTTCCCTAATGTAACCTTAAGTGTAAGAGAGAAAATATTCAACAAAAATAACAACTAAAACAATAATAACCCTATGAAAGTTTCACTAATATGTGGGGTTTGGGAAGGTCTGGTAGTACACAACCTTACCCCTAACTGGTGAAGAGGTTGTTTTCTATTAAAAAATAAAAGGAAGAGGAACAAACTCCCTTTAGGTTGCCTCCTAAGCAGCTCCTTTATTTACCATCATCGGCTTGACTTCATGCTTTCTTTATCTACTAATATAATTTGAGTCTTTAAAGACCACCAATTCCACATTCTCCACTTGCAATCCTTCATAGTAAGGCTTTAGGTGATGACTATTCACCTTAAATATCTTCTCTATATTCAAACTTTGCATCTTTATCACACTAATTGCAAAAACATTAGAAACCATAAAATGGCCGACCTAATAAGAATATAAATGGGAAATGCCACTAACATACTTAGTCTAGTGAGTTTCTAATAAGAGCTAATCATGATAGTACTTAATAAACTTTATTTAGTAAGGACTTTAAGCATAATATGATGTAATTTAGCCAAAACCTCTCAGTTAGTAGGGTCAAACACCAAACTTATCTACTTTAATTTAGAAAATGAAACACTATTTAGCTTTATATGTTCAACCTGTTATCTGGTTCTTTGTTGCAAATGAAGCTTTTATTTCTAGCTAGTAGAATTCCTTATTCTATAAAATAGTTTCATTGGTGACAATATCTGAATCTAATTGCTTATCTTAGAATAATTCTCTTATTTCTTTCTTTCTATATAGCATTAATGACATTGCATAAGGCTTCTTTAAAAATGTATATGTCTCCTTTACAATTGAGTATGACCATATACCTAACTGATTAAATGGGACCAATCTTGGACTTGACATTACAGGTTTCATGATTAAAGAATCTTCTTCCATATTGCTATAGAGAATGAATATTCAAAGAAAAGATGGTTAAGGGATTTTGAGTACTAGTTATAGAGAGTGCAGGTCTGGTTACTGAAAAAGCCAAAATTAAGCATGTTCTTTATGTCAACTCTATCTTTATTTGCAAACAAAATAATAAATGAGTATCTAAGTAGACTAGTAGGCTTTAAACTAGATCAGATCAATTTTCTCTCATATTAGCTTTAATAAATAGCTTAAAGCATAATTATGTTGAATTTACCTAAGTTATGTCTTAATCAAGTTCTCAATGAAGTTACTTTATCCTCTCTACTTGAGTTAGATTAATACTTAGACATGTCACTAAGAGTACTTGACCAACACCAGGTACGTAGTGTTGGCCAAGACTAGTTGTTGCCTTGTATAATGGAGCTAATTTTAGAGGAAGCCAGAATGTAAGACATCAGGTTTTTGGTAATAGGTTGCTTATGAAGAGGACTAACTGAGTGCCAATGGTCATACTGGAGCTAAATGATCTCTCTATTCCCCTTAATGTATTTTATATATGTAGCAACTATATCTTGTATGCTTAACATTTGTAATAAGTTCTAAGATATGTTTATTTCAATTTTAAAAATGTTATGACCTTTTAAGGATTGCATATGTATCCATTTCATCTAAAGAGATTCTTCAATGTAATGGAGCTTTTGAACTAATCAAAAGTTCTTTTGTTAATTTTCTTAGCACTCATGGCATTAGTGTTAAGTCAAGAAGACTTCACTTTTTCTATTGATTTTGATGAAAGTCACATAGTAATAATAGAAGTGTGTGAACTATTTTGATGAATTTGTTAAGAGCGTAGATAAATATAAATGGCACAGATTATCAAATTAAGACGATACTTAAGTAAAAGCTTAATAATACGAATCAAATGAAGTGAGCAAGTCTAAGACATCAGAAGAAGCATACGACTCTAAGCAAGTCAATGTAATTGAAGAATGTGTTAGAACGTCAGTTAGTTGGAGTTGGTTACAGGACTCAACTAATAACAGACTTTAAAAGACTCTACAAACAGATTTCTCAAGAAGACCGTTGGAGATTTAGGCTATAAATATTAGTTGTAGTCGTATACTTCATAAGAATTTTAAATGTCCAAAAGTATTTAGAGAAATTCTGTGCTCAAGTGCTTATGCTGTGAAAAATATTCTGAGAGAAAAGAAAAAAAGAAAGAGAGAAAATGCATCTGTAACGTGAGTGTGAAAGCTCAAACAATATCTTTTCGAGAGAAAGGAAGGCTAGAGCCTGAAGAGGCTAAGGAAGCAAATAAAGAATACTTTGTAAAAGAGACCTGAAATGGCTCTACAAGTGTAGAAATAATACTTGTAACGTTGAAGGAGATAGTGAAATCTCAGACAAACTCTGAGGACTGGACATAACCCAAGGTTAAGGGTGAACTAGTATAAATCGCGATGTCATATTCTCTAAGTCTTACCTTTTTAATTCTCTTATTTTTAGAAGAATAGATACTAATTTCCACTATTGCATTACTTATCAAAATTAAGTGCATTATTTAAATTTATAATCACCTGAATTTATCAAACAAATCAAGAAGATTTTAAAGATTCATATCTTAGACGATTTAACACAATTCAACCCCCCTTCTTGTGTATTTTACATATTATACGTGATTTCTATATGAAGAAGTGATTTACTTTAGTTGGTATCAGAGTAAGGTTTCCAAGAAACACTCTTACAAAGTGAGGATAAAGATCCATAGCTAAATCACATGTTTTTATAGTAGAAGGTGCCTCGGGCTGAAGACTACCTATATTCAATGGTGAAGATTAATATTATTAGAAGGACAGGATGCGACTCTTCATAGAATCCACACACATTAATCTTTGGGATATCATTGAAAATGGTCCATATATCCCAACAGACAACGAGGGAAAAGCATCTCTCGTGACCAATGTTCGGTTAATAAGAAAGCTCACTTTCAGTTAAACTCAAAGGCTAAGTTCTTTTTAAGTTGTGCTCTAAGCAGAAGTGAATATGATAAGGTTCATGGTTGCGAATCTGTAAAGGAAATGTGGGATAAAATAGCCATTGCACATAAAGGCACAAACCAGGTGAAAGAATCCAAGATTGATATTCTTTTTCATCAGTATGAGCTGTTCAAGATGAAAGATGATGAGTCTATTGATTAGATGTTTGGGTAATTCCAAACAATAATTAATGGAATTAAAGCTCTAGGAAGAATCTATGATAGTCAAGATCATGTCAAAAAGATTCTCAGGAGTCTTCTAAAAAGATGGAGACCCAAAGTAATAGCAATACAAGAGGCTAAGGATTTAAGCAAGCTGAAGATAGACAAATTGCTTGGTTCGCTGAAAATCCATAAAGTAGAGCTTGATACTGAAGATAAACCCAGAAGAGATAAATCTATTGCATTGAAGGCTGGTCAGAAGAATCAGAAGATGCAGAAAAATAGAAGTAGATCTTCAAAAGCATTAAAGATTAAGGAAATCAAGAATGATGATACTAGTGAATCTGATCAAGATTCAAATGAAGACGAAGATGAACTATCCTTCATTTCAAGAAAGATTAGAAGGATGTGGAAAAAGAAATCAAGGGGAAATAAAAACTTCTCTTTCAAAAAGAATAGCAAAGACAATTCGAAGAGTGAGAAATTTTTTATCGTTTGCTATGAGTGTAATAAACCAAGACATTACAAGTCTGAATGTCCTTTGCTCAAAAAAAAATTCAAGAAAACAAAAAGAGCATGATGGCAACATGGGAAGATTTGGATTGGTTTGAATTTGAATCTGACTCAGAAACATCAGAACAAGCAAATATATGCTTTGTAGCTGAAGGGGAAAGTGATGATGAGGTCAATCTAACTTTGATGATCTTCAGGATGCCTATTTAGAACTATTAGAAGATTTAAATGTTATCTTAAAACAATATAGGTTATTGAAAAAGAAATTTGTTGAAAATTGAAAGAACACAAAACTTTCAGAAGAAGAAACGTCTGCCTCAGGAAACAAGTAAACGATATGAAAAAGAAAGTAACTGTAGGTAGATCTGAGGAAATTAATCAACTGAAACAAAGGATTAATAGTCTTTCAGTGGATTTATCAAAGTTTATAGAAAGTACAAAAAGGATGAATGATATGATTAGAAGTTATAGACATCCAAATGATAAAAGCAGTTTAGGTTTTAATAATAGAAATACTATCCTTTAATCAAAATTCTTATATAGTTAAAAACAAGGACGGTTCCATGTTCTTTTCTTCCAAAAGACAAAATAATCTCTATAAAATTAACTTAGACGATTTGAAAAGTCAAAATATTTCATGTTTTATATCAAAAGATGATGAAA
>JAOQML010000197.1:37052003-37062256 GCA_027568935.1 Erythroxylum urbanii | reverse complement strand
TTTTCTTTCCTTGCATCAATTAATTTCATTACGAAAATTAACTGAACATTCCCTGTGGATTCGATCCCGACTTACCACAACTACAAATTTTATTGTGCAGAGTTAGGTAAATTTTGCAGTGCACTCGACACGCGGTGTCACTTGGCCTCTCCATGCTCTTAGCCTTTTTTTTCTCCCACTAGAAAGATGTTGTGAGCTATTGTTATAGTAGTTTAGCTCTACAATATCGCACTTCAGAATTTTTAAAGTATACACTTGAACGCTCACCAGTTGTGGAATCAAAGATCTCTCTAAAAATTATATAGTCTTTGACTGCAACCAGTATTTATAGTCTAGGTCTCCAACCGCTTCTTTGAATCTTGATAACCACTTCTTAATTCTTGATAACTGCTTCTTGATTCTTGATAACTGCTATTTAGTTGAGTTCGGTAACTAATTCCAACTAACTAACTGCTCGACGTACTCTCGTATCTTTTGCTTTGTATCGTCTGTGTTTTCTTCTGTGTCTCGCTTCTTCTATCTTTTACTTCCTCTGTGTTCTACTTCTTCTTTGTTTCGCTTCTTTTGTCTTTTACTTCTTCTGTGTTTTGCTTCTTCTATGTTTCTACTTCTTCTATCTTTTACTTCCTCTGTGTTCTACTTCTTCTATGTTTCGTTTCTTCTGTCTTTTACTTCCTCTGTGTTCTACTTCTTCTGTGTTTTGTTTCTTCTGTTTTTTACTACTTCTGTGTTTCAATTCTTCTGTCTTTTACTTCTTATGTGTTTCGCTTCTTTTGTCTTCTACTTCTTCTGTCTTTTACTTCCTTTGTGTTCTACTTCTTCTGTGTTTCGTTTCTTCTGTGTTTCAACTTCTTCTGTGTTTTGCTTCATCTGTGGTTTTCTTCTGCACACTTAAGACACTCATCAAACTAGTTCATTTATTTCAAACATTATTATTATTTAATTGTCATCAAAATTTATTATCGTAAAGTCCTCTTGACTTAACATTAACTATTTTGATGAATTTGTTAAGTACGCAGATAAATATAAGTGGCACAAATCATCAAATCAAGATGATACTTAAGTAAAAGCTGAATAAGACGGATCAGACGAAGTGATCAAATCTAAGACATCAGACGAAGCATACGAATCTAAGCAAGTCGATGTAATTGAAGAATGTGATAAATGTCAGTTAGTTAGAGTTGCTTACAGGACTCAACTAATAACAGACTTTAAAAGACTTTACAAGCAGATTTCTCAAGAAGAACGTTGGATATTTAGGCTATAAATATTAGTTGTAGTCGTAGACTTCAAAAGAATTCTGAATGTCCAAAAATACTTAGAGAAATTTTGTGCTTAAGTACTTATGTTGTGAAAAATATTTTGAGAGAAAAGAAAGAAAAAAAAGAGCAAATACATCTGTAACGTGAGTGTGAAAGCTCAAACAATATCTTTTCGAGAGAAAAGAAGGCTAGAGCCTGAAAAGGCTAAGGAAGCAGATAAAGAATACTTTGTGAAAGAGACCTGAAGAGGCTCTGCAAGTGTAGAAATAATACTTGTAACGTTGAAGGAGATAGTGAAATCTCAGATGAACTCTGAGGACTGGACATAGCCCAAGGTTAAGGGTGAACCAGTATAAATTGCGGTGTTATATTCTCTAACTCTTACCTTTTTAATTCTCTTATTGTTAGAAGAATAGATACCAATTTCCACTATTGCATTACTCATCAAAATTAAGCGCATTGTTTAGATCTGTAATAGTCTGAATTTGTCAAGAAAATCAAGAAGATTTTAAAGATTCATATCTTAGACGATTTAACAAAATTCAACCCCCTTCTTGTGTATTTTACATATTATATGTGATTTCTATATTAACAAGTGATTTAATTCAATTAGCACGCATAGCATTACCTAATGTATATCTTATCCCTGTACACCTCAACAAAATAGCCTTGTCTAAGGAAAATTTTGTCATATAACTGATATTAGGGTTACTCTTACTCTTCATGCATCTCTTCCCAAATTCTTTTGGTATGGACCATTTTCTACTGTCATTTATCTTATTAACCTATTACCTTCCCCTATTCTTCATCATAAGTCTCCTCATATGAAATTATTTTCCTTACCATACCAAACTTTACATATCTTTATGTATTTGATTATACCTGTTTTCAATTTGTAGGTTGTTCTTAGCCTGACAAACTATCACCAAAATCTGCCCCATGTATGTTCATTGGCTATTCCTCTTAATGTAAGGGTTATTGTTACTTTTATCCTCACACTTCTAGGCTCTACAACTCTTAATATGTTTGATTCCTTGAAAATGTCTTTCCTTTTGAAACTTATTCTCATCTTACCTTTTTAACTTCCTCTTCTACTATCATATTACCTCTACCATAGTCTTCAACCTTATTCCCATCATTCTTCACAAATCCCCACCTCTACTACTTTATCCTTATCCTCTCATTCTCACACAATGATCACTCACTCATATGATCACACCCATACTCATCATACCTTCTCTGATTTTATTACTTACTCTACTATCACCTAAAATCTAACTATGTCTGACCTCACTTCCTTCACCCAGGCTAATAAATTTCTGTATTAGCAAGAGGAAATATTTGATAAGTTCAATGCTCTCTATTGCAACCACACTTGGAATCTTATTCAACTATTTTTTAATGCGAATATTATCAGTTTTAAGTGGGATTTTTGTACTAAATGAAAATTTGATGGTAATATTGATTATTACAAAGCTAGTCTAGTTGCCAAAGGGAATTATCAAGCTTCGAGTATTGATTACATTAACACTTTTAGTCCTATTATCAAACCCACCACTATTCTTATTACCTTCACTCTTGCTCTTTCTCTCTCTCTGTGTGTGTAAATTGGCTATTGTCAACTTGATGTCAATAATGTCCTTCTTCATAGTCATCTCAATGAACCAATGTTTATGCCCCGACCTACTGTTTTACAAATCCACATCATCCCTCTTATGTCTGTCGCCTACAAAAACTCCTTTATGTTCTCATATAAGCTCCACATGCTTGGCTTCACCACCTTAGTCAAAAAATTCTTAACCTTCATTTTACTATTACCAAATGTGATATTTCTCTATTTGTCCACACCACTCTAACTTATACCAATTATGTCTTAGTCTATGTTGATGACATCTTAGTCATTGATTATTGTTCAACTCTCATCACTTCTCTAATCCATGAACTTGATATCACCTTCTCCATCAAAGATATTAGCCCTCTCCATCACTTACTCTAAATTGAAGCTTTTAATGGCCTTTTACTCATCCAAACTTAATACACTAAAGATCTTCTTCATGATACAAGTTTTGATAATTCCAAACCTGCTACCAATCCTCTTACACTATCCCTTCCCTTGTCCAAAAATCATAGTTATTCCCTTAATGATCCTACTGTATATTAGAGCATTATTTATGCCCTTTAATACTTTTACCTTAACTATCTTAATATCTAATTTGATGCTAGCAAAGTTTCTCAATTTCTCCATTGTCCCACCAAAATTCACTAGATGGCCATTAAATGAATTGTATGATAACTTTTCTCCACTACTTCTCATGGACTTCACTTCACCTGCACTACCTCTCTTAACCTTTATGCATATTGTAATGCTAATTAGGCTGATTTTCTTGATGATTGATACTCTTCTTTAGTTTGTTGTATCTTTCTTTATCCTAATCTCATTTTTTGGAATGCTAAGAAACAACCTACTATTGTCAAGTCTAGCATCGAAGATGAGTATCAAATTATTGCTCTTACTACTACTGAATAATGTTAGATTACATCTATTCTCAATGAAATTGGAATTCCATCTATCAAACTACTTTATGATGTGACAATATTAAGCTTACTTTTCTTGCTTTAGATCTAATCTGTAATACTCATACTAAACATATTGAGATTCATAGTAATTTTTTTCAATACTTGGTTACCTATAAGGCTCTCTAAATCTAAAATATCTCTTCATTGGACCAAATTGTTGATATTCTCACCAAAACATTATCTTCCTCTACATTTCATCGATAATTAAACAAGTTCACTATTTCTAACTGATTGACCTAAACTTAGGGTTAATATTTGAATTAACTACAAGTGTATGAGGTAGTTGTAACGAGCACAGGTAAGTGCAAGATGAATTCCACGAAGATAATGATTACTATTAATTACCATTATCTTCTTATCTAGTCTAAAAATTTGATTTTGGTTTTAATAAAGAAAATAAAACTTAAACAATTAAAATAAAATAAAACAATAATGAGCAGAGAACAAAGAAAATCACTTATAAAACAATCAATATCAAGAATTATTGTCTAGATAATGAATCCACCTAAAATTATTAGAAAATTAACCTTTTATCATGCAATTGTTTTATTAACTATTGGACTGTGAAAATTCCTAACTTATGCTAATAGCTATATCGAGACTACTAATAACTAGTCATAGGTTTTTTAACTGAATTACTTAGGTTAAAGTTTCTTAGATTGCTTTACCGATTTGTGAATTCTACTATTAGGTTTGATTCTAACCCAGAGGATTTATGTCAACTATCTCTAGGAAATCAACTCTTTTCAATTACAATATATCTATTCATACATAGGATTTATCAATCTCTATGTTATGAAATCAGATAATGTACTCATATTTTGAATCATTTAGAACATATACTAAACACAAAATTGAATCACAATAGATCAATCAAAATAATTGTATTAAATAAAAGAGTCAAACATATTGCAGAACAAACTAGAGTTCATCACATCTAGACACTAACAAGGCGTCTACTTACACATGATAGAAAATGAAATCAAACATAAACAAGAAGAAAAAAATAGAAAACAAAGAGTTAATAATTTTAAATCTCCCTTTCTCTTCTATCAAATGTTTTTGTAAGGTAAAAGTTTGAAGTTGTAATCTATTGGGTTTATTGATAGTTTCTTCACGTTTTTCAGTTCTCTGGATCAACATCGTCCCTTATGAACTTCTCTATGTATGGAATTGTCTCTGAATGTTTGCGCCTCCTATTTGTCTCTACTCACATCCCTTTATAACAAAATTTAGGATTTATAGGGCATACATGGTTTGATACACGATCAAGTATTAAACTGTGTATCTCCAAAAGTACTTCAAATTGTGACCTTACATGTTTTGCGAGACTTAAAAAGTCACATACATGACTATGTCTCCTAATCGCTTCAAATCTGCATTTTATTCCACGATTTTACCCAAATTCCTCTCCTTTTAGTCCATGAAGGCAATTATAACTTATAAATGTACTTTGAGCGAATTAAGTATTAAATATATAAAAAATTTACAAAATATCAAGCATAATATGTGTAGTACCCCAGTTCCACCAAGCACGTATCTGTACATCCTGAGGACATTCAGACACGCACCATATGAAAGCGGTGCACTAGAACAGTAAAATAGAACTTATTGTAAATTTTTTTCCAACATCACACGTATTCTTCAGAAAATCAATAATCATTAATGGCCCATTTTATTTATAACAATTTCAATAATAATTATTACAAACAATATACACATTGCAGAATTTCAGTAATCATTTGGGCCTTTTTCAATTTTGAATCATTTTCAGTCATACAGTCATTTCCTATCAGAATTATTCACATATAATGGTACAATATTTGTGGAATACATTCTTTAAAATGAAAATAATAGAAAAAAGTATGCAAACGCCAACTGATCCCAACCTCTGTCTCTTGCTCAAAAGTAGTGGTTAGACTCCAGTTGATTTAACTGGGTGTCTCCTCTAAGCCTGAAAATAATGTTGCAAAATGGGGTGAGTTTTGCGAACTCAATTGAGTAACCATCCTCGATGGTTCACTCTTGTCATACAACACAACAATTCATGTTATCATATACTTCATATTATCTCATTATCATCATATGATATCACAAAACACTTTACTCTCAAATGTCAAATTCAAAAAACCATACAATTCATCATTTCATCGCGATCATACCAAACATGTTCATCGATAAGTATTCACACATTTCATACAATAAAAGTCCTCAAAACATTGCAATCATTCAATTTATTCATATCACATATGTATGCAATGTTTATGAGACTTGAATTTATTTGTTAAATTGTTGTAACCAAGTACCTTTTTCACTGTCCCGTATCTGTTGGGGATACCAAGCTCTATCATATTGTCCCTTATCTACAGGGCTCTTTATACATTGAGCCTTAGACTCTTACTACAAATGTCTGAGCTTTAAGCTCTTTTTCACTGGTGACTTTGTTCACAACTTCTTTTATATTTCATACATTTATGGAATAAATGCATTTCATATATTTAATCACCATTTTCACTCCAATGCATTCACATTCACTTTCTCATTCACATTAACCATCGGACTTGGTCCGGCATTCAACATATAAGTTGAGAACACATTTATTTAATCACATCACAATCAAGGAACACTTCCCATATGTTATCCATGCATCAAACACCTCAAACATTTTATGTCTATAAAATAATACATATACATCATATGTATATTCAATTTAGAATCAAACAACAATCAAGGTGAGACCATTTTAGGTTACTCACAGTACGCTCAAGATTAGTATTAGCTTTCATGATCCGGAAATAACTAGATGCGGTCATTCTGTCCTGTATAATAACATTATGCAATACATATAATTCACACACATTATTTGTTGCACAATCACATAAACATTCAATTATACACATATGTATATGTGTAATGCATAATGCATGTTCATATTGACAATCTCGGGTATATTTCGTTTATCCACATCTCATAATCATTTACAAACATCTTTCAATCATTCTTTAATACCTAATACACTTTACTCACTTTAATCACCTCATTTCTCATCAACTAGGGTCATTCAAGATCTCATTTAAACCTACTTACATCATATAGAAACACCTTAGTATTAATTTGTTCATATAATAATCAAAGGACAACTCTTTACCTCCATAAGTTAGGCAACGATCATGGTGTCCCTGTCACGATCGTGACAGAAACATTTTGGGGCCCTCCTTTCCCAAAAGGAAGAACGTGAAATTCTTTTTCCTTTCTGTAGGTACCAGGAGATTGGATCTAGCTGTAAGAAGAATTCTTGGCTAATAAATAACTAGCTTCTTGGTCTTTGACCCCCTTAGTCATCACGGATTCCCCTGATTAGTGCAATGGGATGTGTCTATCATGACAGAAACTATTTTTATTAGGTCACGATCGTGGGGTGAGGGCCACGATCGTACCCTACAAAGTTCCTCCTCTATTCATCCGAATTCAATACATATTTTAACACCATGTTCACACCAATTTCTCCAGAATTCACTACCTCTAATACAACATCATTACATACTAATTCATATACCAATTTGATTGCATCCCTTTATCAACTCTATTTAATTGTTTAGACATCTTCAATTACACATTCTCATTCATGAAATCCATAACATCACATTCATAGCATCAAGCAATTTATCCACTAAGTTATGTCCTCATTTTAAGCCCAAATTAAGTCCAAAAGTATCATAATTATATAATTCATCCTTAATTGGTTCAACCCTTGCATAATCAAAACGTTTTCATGAAAAATCACTACCCATGATCGTAGCCTCCCCTACCATGATCGTGACAGCAACAAATCTCCCACTTATCCTGCAGTTTTCTAGTTTTTCTTAGAACAGATTTTTAGGTCAGTTTTGTATGACCATTATGACCTAGAAAATGATGTTTTTAGGCAACACCTTCTTCTAATAAAATGTTACTCTATGTCTTAAGTTTCTAATGACATCAAATTAATACATTTTGGTTCAGTATCATGCAAGTTATATGTAAAAAATTACAGACTATTCTCATATCTTGACAGAACACAATTCTCAACTTTAAGCAAAATTTCAAGACTCTTAAGGATAGATTTCAAATTCAATTTCTTCATGAAAAATGTAGCAATATGTTATAGCTTACTCTAAATCAAAATTCATCTAATTTGGACATTCACAAATCAAGTTATGGCCAAAATATAGATGTATGTTCAGTAAAACACTGCATATAACATACTCCAGCACGGTTTTAACTTCATTTTCATCCAAGTTCATCTCTTTTGCTTAGTCTATCATTTCTAACTCATGTCCTCATTATTTCCGCTTCATTCTTACTTCCACTTTAGCTCAATACTATCACAACCAAAAACATAACATTTATACATATACTTTCATCATCAATTTTTTGCACATATGTTTTACTCCATTATCACCTTCATTCCATTTCTAAACTATCAATCCTCCCTTAAAACAACTCATGGATGCCATTTATACATTAAAATAGAATAAACACCTATATATTTCAACATCAACATGACACATTCTTTTAACTCCTCTATCATGGTCATTTACCACTAAACTATCATCATACATGCTTTATTCAACAAATAATGAAGAGTAATGCTTTATACTCGCTTGTTTACTTCAAGCTCTTCAAAATCTCACTTAACCCTAGCTTCGCCCATGCATCCCACAATCATCATCTTGCCAAGGTAAAATAGGTGTGTTTTTTATCAAAAAGAAAAGATAGAAAGAACTTTGAAGTAGCTAGTGATGGAAGAAAGCAAGGTTCAACTTTGATTCTTGAAGAAGAGAGTATCGTGAGAAGGAGAGAAAGATGAAGAAAATGAAGAAGAGAAGCACTTATAAAGAGAGGAGCAATTAACAAGTGAAAGATCAAATGAGAGTTGGTTTTTAATTTGAAAAAAAAAATCATGGGATATAAGTGGTGTGGCAAGTGACAGCAAGTGACACTTGTCACTTGCCACATGTCACTTTCTCATGGTTCCATTTGTCCCTCCTTTAATAACTAGTCTATTTGATTCCAATTTCTATTCCAATTGACTCTCAATTTTCAATGACATATGTCATTATATCCCAATGTCATTTATAAAAATTTCTACTACCATCTGACACTTATTTTTGCCACTATTCATCAACTGTCTCGCTTCTTTGTATTTTTCTAGTCCAAAAATACCTTTAATTTTTAAAAAATTCTTAAATTTAACCAAAAATTCTAAATCACTAGTTAAACACAAAAACTCAATTTTCAAGACACATAATCCATAATTCACATATTAATCACATTAAAACAATCATTTATACCCGAAAATGTCAAATGAGTGCATGAACAAATTATTGTAATGTATACAATGATCAAATTCACGTGTGTGTATACTAATATTATACATGAGTATGAAATGACTTTTTCTAATCTCTCAATAATATTTCTCATATGCGGTATTCCCAAGCTCTAAACCTTATATAGGAACGGGATGTTACAATATGTCAAATATGGGTGTATAAATATAGTTAAATATGTATCTATCAATATCCCTCATGAGCTTTAGGACTAGATAACTCAATTTAGTTTTGATTTGTCTCCATCTTGCATGTATTCTCCTTATCATGAACCTTGTATAACTTGTATAAATTCATTATACAAGCTTCATAAGGAACATAAGAAAAATCATTACAGACTATAAGTTTATCATTATTTTTAACATTCAAAAGACAATGCAATATAGGTGTATAAATATCAGTTTGTTTTTCCCATAATTATTTATGTTAGAGCCATTTATGGAAGAATATAAATTGGCATTAATACTTTCCCACCATAAGCTGAATTTTGCTTTATGTTAACACAATCTTCTCTATATTTTAAAGTCACACAATTTACTATTTGTAAAGTGAAAGACCAAAAAATGGATTAAATTCATATTTTTATATTTAACCCAACTTCTATGGTTTAAGATGTGAGATGACTCCTCTTATAAAATTTTAAAAAAGACAAATTTCTTTTCATTTATTAGGAATAGTTTCATGTACTTACTATCACTTATGACCTTAATGCATGCCGACGACGCCGGACCTATGGAATTTTGATAGGAACATTAGCAGGGATATGATGGATTGAACTTACAGGGTATGTGGTTCACTTGCTAGAATAAATAAAGAATGAAATAGTTATCCTTAAGAATATAATAAATGAGGAATAGAATGGAATGAGAATTACTTAGTTTGGTTTATTTCCAAGAAATTTTAATGATAATGTATGTCAATATTTGGTTTGAAAATATAAATTTGAAATGACAAAAGAATAATTAACAAAAAGACCAAAATATCTATTATAGTTCCTACTAACTACATTCTTCTTCTTCTTCTTGTTGCTGTTGTTGTCGTTATT
>JAOQML010000197.1:37019034-37029286 GCA_027568935.1 Erythroxylum urbanii | reverse complement strand
GCCAGCCTAGCTGCATGAGGAGAGAATTGGCCTCTCGAATAGCCAAATATCTTGTTTTCATTTCTGTCTTAATCTATTTCTTTCTGTGTTGCCGATGAAACAGTAGTATATCTGTTGTTAGGTAAGTTACAGCTCAAGGAGCATTTGAATGAAGATTTTTTCTTCCTATAAATCAGACTAGTTTTGCATTTGTGGAGTTACGAAACAGGGTTCTTAACACATATTCAATAATTTTTTTAAAAAATTAAAATTAAAATTACCAATTTAAATAAAAGTATTATATATTAAAATATATTATAAAATTTCTCAACAAATTGTCTAAAATATATTATCAATTTATAAAATTAATTATAAAAAAATAGGACATCCGTACGAAAATGCCGTTTGCCAAAACAACTGCATATTTGCAGTAAGTGTGGGGTGACCGCAAAATGCAACAAACTTATACAATTCGGTTGGAGTGAAAAATGTGGATATTTACTGCAAATTGCAGTTCGGTTGGAGTTGCTCTTGTGATGTAATAACTTTTGGGGCAGCCTAGCTACATGAGGAGAGAATTGGCCTCTCGAATAGCCAAATATCTTGTTTTCATTTTTGTCTTTCATCTATTTCTTTCTGTGTTGCCGATGAAATAGTAGTATATCTGTTGTTAGGAAAGTTACAGCTCAAGGAGCATTTGAATGAAGATTTTTTCTTCCTATAAATCAGACTAGTTTTGTACTTGTGGAGTTACGAAATAGGGTTTCTAACACATATTCAATAAATTTTTTTAAAAATTGAAATTAAAATTACCAATTTAAATAAAAGTATTATATATTAAAATATATTATAAAATTTCTCAACAAATTATCTAAAATATATTATCAATTTATAAAATTAATTATAAAAAAATAGGACATCCGTATGAAAATGCCATTTGCCAAAACATTTACATATTTGCAATAAGTTTAGAGTGACCGCAAAATGCAGCAAACTTATACAATTCGGTTGGAGTGGAAAATGTGAGTATTTACTGCAAATTTCTCACTGTGATGGTTTTTCTTGTTTTATCTCTGCTAGAAACAAAAGTAGTTGGATCAATTTGTACTTTTGAGATTGACAGGTCAAATGTTTAAACAAAGTTGATGGAGAGGCTAATAAAAAAAAAAGGGCGAGATACAGTGGCGAGTAGAAATTGAAGAGGATCTAAAGGCATCATCAGGTAGGGTTCAAGCGGATTGGGTCAAATCCTGAGATTTTGATGGGTTAGATCCAATTTCGAGCAAGCTTCTGTCTGTCCAAAACCCGATCAAGTTTGGATTCGGACGATACAAGTTAAACCTGATCAAACTTTGGCTCAAGCTCGGCCTCCCCCATTCTAAGATGATCGGCCAGGCGCTAATTGTCATTCCCAACATTGTTTCATCTATTCCCGTTTATTTGCCACTGGATCATTAAAACAGGAAATGGAATTTTGGAAAATGAAAAGCTAGAAGTCCCAAAGTTGGTGCATAAGCATAAAACATAATCATCAAATAATGTTTATTAGCACTTAGCCTATTCTGGAGACTCGTCGTTAATTCATAGTTGCATGACTCCAGGGGAGGGTCAAAATAAGATGAGCTGGAAACATTCATGAGACAAACAAAGATGAAAAGCACTGAAGCCCAGCATGTGTTTATAACAGTAGTATAATCTTCCTGATAACACGGGAATCGGTGTCACTAGGAACGAGAAATTGGATGCCTACTAAGAAACCTACTAAATTTGTCCCTAACCATACTAACCATGGAAGAAACTTGAAACATTAAAAATTTTATTCAACCATCCTATCAAAATGCCTAACTTCCCATAGGAAATTCTCAGTTTCTTAACTGCATGTGTATCTGTTTCGCACTTACTGAGCTGATATCATAGTCCTTCAAGTACCTGTGACAACAAAACAAAAAGTTAATAACTGTGTGGAAAGAACAGATCAGAAAAGCCAAACGATTTTATAATTACAACAAAACATGACATTCCAAAAGCAAATAATGAAAATAAACAATGATTTGAACAACCAGAGCTTGGAAAATAACAGCTATGGCCACTGTAATGGTAGCGTATTGAGCTTAATGTCTCAACAAACAGAAAAACAATTCTAAATAAAGAAATGAGAATTTCAAATCCTAGATTCTGGAATATTTCACAGAGTATGCGTTCTGCACAAGACATCTAGCGAGAGCATATTTTGTTTCTTCTATTGAAACATAAACCAACAATGAACAGTCATATATCATGGTTCATAAGTATGAAGCAATTGAGTAAAAATATAAACCACAGGTTCTACACATTCAACTTGAAAATAGCACCATGTATAATCCATGTAAAGATGTGGGAACGTGAAAAATAAAAATGCATTCAGATCATTTTTATGGCAATACAATACTGAACTGCTTTCTTAGTACAAAAAGCATTTGCAAAATAATAAATGTTGATTCAACTTTTACTATGAATGATGAAACAAGTTCACTTCTTGTTTAGTATTCACTATAGTGACGTTTGGCTTCACTGTCTTGCATTCTAAAGAGCAGAGAACATAAAAACAAGAAACCTACAATTGTGGGCCAATGCAGCTCCTTTAGCTGAATGCAAATCCACGTCCATCACCCGTCTTTTCCATTCCATCCTATCAATCCCAGCCTTTCTTATTAACCAATTTTTAAAAAGCTTGGAAGGAAAAAAATAAAACCAGTTTGTTGGAAGCTGATTTACCAAACAAATATTTGACTACTTAAAGAAAAACCAAACAAAGAGTTCGTGTTTCAAATTAAAGTTATTCAAGCAAAGGTTTGTGAATAACAACAGTTCAAAAACATTGTGCTCCTATTCTGTTATGCACCCTACAAAACATCAAGACTCGCAAAGAGACCACTAGCGATCCTGACAAGAACGACGAAAGGTACCGTGAGACAGCTCACAAAAAGCCCGCAAGTTAGAATTGAAGCGTGATGTGAGGTGTGCTGAAGTGGACATGCCATGTAGAGGCAACAACGATTGCGCACATCCAAGTTCCCGAAAGTTCCTTGAACACAAACACGAAAAGATAAATCCTTTGTAAAAACCAACACACAACAAGAAACCTCAGAAAATCTCCAAATCCAGACATAAAACTCTCACTCAACTGTATCTCACATCAAATTTCATCGATTCATAATATGTAAGAGAAACAATTGATCTTAACAAATTTTACACTAAAATAAATCTATTTATCTACTCAGCCACTAAAAGAACTGTTAACATATTTTAAACCTCAAAATTTTGCAGTTTTCTGCCAAAATTTTTTTCCTTTACATAATTCAGAGTTTATGATAGTCTAATAATTGGAAGATTGAAGCTCCACGGTAGCTTGCATCAACTATACTCAATCTCCATTTCCAATTGAATTACAATGTAATACAAAAAAAAAAGAGACTGTAGAACTAAATCACACAAGATACCTAAACTTCGAGCAGCATTCCAGACTAATAGAAAGTAAGAGTTTTTAAGAACCTGGAAGGAGACAATGAGAAGCGGCGGGATTGGCGGCGGGAACTGGTAGGCGGGCGGATGCGAGGAAGCGGCGGGGAAGAACGAATTGGCGAAGACCTTGCGGCAGAGATAATAGAGCGAGACAGCGATCCTACACTGCGCCAAGCCATTGTGTCAGTGATGTTTCAGTCTCTTTGAAGAAGCCAAGTCTTGGGAATTGAGTGCGTGGGGTTTTTTCGTCGAGGGTTTAGACGAGTTTCAGGGAGACGAGATAACGAGATCCGTTAGATTGGGTGTATAAGATAAGGACTAAGGTTTCTGGCCGTCCGATTGTAGTAATCCTGTGTGACTGTTTTCGACTCGCATTAACTTGCCCACTTTATTTTTGTGGTTTAAAATTTCGCTAGCCGTCTGAGGCAGGTTAAAATAATCTTTAAAAAGTATTTGATACATCAATTTGGTAGGAAAGGGTGAAATTTGGATTTGCTCACGTGCATTTCTCTCTGCTAAATAGTTATGACAAGACTAAGCCATAAAACATTCTCGTAAGAACCTTAGGAAGGGTAAGATTAAGGTAGGAATTTATTCAGAGACTTTACTAAAAGTGCAAGAGTAATATCCTGATTCTCAAGAACCAACCAGCTCAGGAACGGAGCTTGAGTATACACACTGTAACTTTGAATTAAATTTGTAAATTGTGTGTGGCGACAAGGTGGCTCTTACGGTGTTTCCTTCATAATGTATTCTATGGAAAGAGCTTTGGTCCTTCACCCGGAGACTAGCTTCTAGCAGATACCCTTCTTCCCAGCATATATTCACTGTCAAACCTCCTCGCGCCTTTAATCCTTTGACGTTTCCATTTGGCCATTTTTCCTTGGGCAGCGCAGGAAGTAAGAACAAATCCTGTAATGTACTCTGCACCAGCATTTCTGCAATTGCAGCTGTAAACCTGAAAACAAAAAGTTGCAGGGGTACTGAACATATAGATGCACCAAAGTGTTATTTGGCAATAGTGCCCACCTTTCTACATTAAGTAAGAAGGGTTTCTGAGTTCTAACTACAAATTGAAATATATTTTGGACTTGGAGAAATTAGGTTACTAGTTCAGTAACAAACAAGGATGAGATCACTACAGGTACTTGAAATAAAAAGATGGACAATCCAACAAACAGAATCATGATAGATGTAATGAAGTTGCTATTGCAACCTTGGCTGATAGCTTCAGGTCCATGCTTCTCATTCAAATTCCAACTAGTAAGCAGTAACTTTTAAAAATTTCCAAAAACATGAAGGTCTTGGCTGTTTTATTGGGAGGCTAAACAGTTGATCTAACTGAATGGGAAAATATGATTGAAAAATCTGTTATAGATGTGACTATTTTATTTGATCTAAAGACATCGAGCATTCTCCACCAACATAAAAACATAATAAAGCTGTGGATCTCTATAAGACAAGCTGCCTGTTACATTTCCTCTTCTATATTAATATTTAAGGCATGAATAAGTCAGACTAAAATATACAAGAGATCGAGCTTCGTCAAGTTAGGAATGGAATTAATTGCTAGTTAATTGGTGCATGTTCATTGTTACAGTAGTACAAGTGATAGTCTTACCCGAAATTGCCATCAATCTGGAAAGGAGGGTGTGCTGTAAATAAGTTACTGTACACACCACCTTCAAAGCCAACCTCAGCCTCAGGAGTTGCCAACTTAATCAAATGTTTAACCATCTTGTAAGCATGTTCACTATTTCGTAGACGGGCCCATAAGGCAATTTTCCATGCTGTTGACCATGCTGGACCATCTTCTCCTGCTTTCATGAACCAAAGGATGAGAACAAATATAATATGACTATAAAATCCAAGTAAATAAAGTTAATTGAGAGCCTCAATTTGCTTTTACACAATAAGAAGAAACTAGGTACAATAACCAATTAGATAAATCATTGAGTGGGTTATGACAAATTAACTGATTTAATGCCCTTCAGGAAATAAGACTCCCATGGAAATTTGCATATTTGGCGCCTTGGAGAACATGAAGGTGCAAAGTTCTCTAATCGAAATTGTCAAACATGCAACAAAAACTCTTTCTTATGCATGTTGTTCAATTTGGTGACACTACTGGCCTCATTTTTTATCTTTGCATTTCTAATCACAACCTAGTTTCAAATGAAAATGCATATACCCTTGGGAGTTGCATTGATATGACACTGTCCGAGGCAAGGATTTTGTTTTCTCAGGGTAAGAAAATATTATCATAATCTACCAGCTATGGAAGAAGAGCTATTGTTTTTTAATGAATAAATTGCTAATTTGAAACAGCAGGAATCCACTCTGATATCCAAAACCAGAAGCTAGTTAGTTATATAAGGGACAAACAACCACTTTAGCAGTAACTGTAGACATACCTCGTTTATAAAGGGTTTTCTCTGCTGCTTTACAAAGGTCTGGATTTTCCTCAGGGGACAATGTATGCCCCGGAAAGAGACCAAATAAATGTGAAAGATGTCGATGGTGCACCTCTGAATCCTTAAAATCTTCTGCCTGCTCTACAGAAGAACTATGAACAAGTCAATTTCAGCAGCTATAAAAGAACTTCACTCAAACAAACATATATAAGACCTCTCCGGAGAGAATTGATAAATCAGTATGTAAATCAATTGCATACCCATTCCATGACAGAACCATCTTGAGCAATTCTTATGGGACGAAGCCTTGCTTGAGCCATTTTAACTTTCTGAACCAGAGGATCCTCATGTCTTCCTAAAACCTGCTCCGTAGGTAGGTTTAACAAGAAAGCCAGACAACCAACACACAGGATTATCATTATAGTATCAAATGTAGAATAAGAGCCTCACCTCAGAAGCAGAAACAAGTCCATGAAATACTTCTTTTATGATCATTATGTCCATGGTTGATGAGTAGCTAACACTGGCACCTTTGCCATCTGAAGTGATAAAAGCATGTTCAGGAGAAGTGGATGGATTGGTTACCAGATATTTCCCATGCCCTTCAATCAACCAGTCCAACAAAAATGATGCACATCCTTCCAACAGAGGATATGCCTTTGCTTCAAGAAAGTCCTGGAAATTTATGAAAAATTAGCAAAGGGTGCACAAAAACAATATCACCAAGAGTGGGAAGCTTCAGCAGAAATGAAGTGGTAATCTTCAGTCATGGATGACCTCATGAAATTGTACAAGTTCCAGACACAGGACAGAACCTAGTTACTTCAATCCTAGAATCTCACGTTTCTCAACTAAACCAGTAAGAAAACGAAAGTAACTTATCTTCCTAAATCCATGTATTGTGTTCTTATAAACTAAAACTGTTGTGAGAATTATAAAGTAATGTACGGTATAAAAAAGAAAATACAATTCTTTACATTCATCTGCATCAGCAGATGTTTCTCCTCATCAACTATGGTTTAGTTGGAGAAGCCATCAACAGGTTTTTGTTTCTATTTCTACAGTTTTCTTAATTTCTTATTTTAGTCGGCACTCAATAAAAAGGGAAACCAATCTTTTTATAATGTTAAGACTTGAGCATCTGAAAATACACATGGTGGAGAATCTCTTCGTTTAGTGTTGCATGAGATAACGGAGAAAAAATGTAAGACAGGTGCCAACAGTTCATTATAATCCAACAGTATTGCAGAAAGATGCAAGCTTTTGTCACAGGGAGGATATACGTAGGCATAAATCAAATGAATGCAAGATGAAAATTCAGCTATGGATCACAATCTTACTTTTTCAACTGTGAAATTATAGTGCTCCCAAAGATGTAAACAAAGCCATGCCCCACCCATTGGCCACAGTGCATATGTAGGATCAAGTGTATCTGCTGATGATTTCGCCCAGATGTCAGAGGAATGATGCACAACCCACCCATGTGCTTTGTAATTTACCTATCAAATTCTGAATCTAGATAAGAAACATAGGAAGAAATAACAATTTGAGGAATTAAGGACTTGGGGAGGGATCTTGCTAGTTTAGGCCTTCTCTGACATGGGAACTTACAAATCATGAAAATACAGTTCAGTAGTCTGTTATTTCGGAACTTAAGATGCTAATTATGGCATCTAAGGTTTCTTAATTCTTCTCTTAAAAAAGTTAGATACTCCTTACTTTCCATAAATCTAGCAATATTATCAAATTAAAGCTAATAAAGAACTAGATCATATCTTTAATGTATTTGATAGTCTCATCAGTGGGATTGGTTCTTACTTGTGCAGTTTTACTTCCATTAACTGACAAAGACTTGATAAAGTCAAACAAGGGCTCTTGGCATTCACTAAGGTTGCAAGGCAAGGAAGGCCAATAATTCATTTCAAGATTGATGTTCAAGTGAGGAGCACACCTGAAAACAGAGATAGATGCACTAAAGATTGAATGCAAGAAATATCCTTCTCTTTTTCTCCTGTCCTCTCTTTTTTTATAGAATCTCTCCTTTTCTTTATGAATGGAGATACAAACGTTATATTGTTAAAACGAAGAGGTAAAACCCATTGCTGAATCATATTTAATCATCAGGTTCTGATCCCCATTCCATTTTGAAGTTCATCAAATTATGTTCTGTTTTAAAAGAAGACCAACAGGGTAAATATAATCAACGGCAGAATTACAACTGCTTGAAATTAAACCAATAACATTAGCTTGTCTGTCAATTATTAACACTACAACAAAAACCGTACACCTGCTAGTTCCTGCTTCAATTCTATGTTAAAAGTGTCAGAGTATTTCATGGATATCAATCAGAAGCATAATGGAGTTCATTCTTAGTAAAATGGTATTATGAGAATCTGTGAGGACCTTGGCAACAATTAATAAATAACTAAGAAGTATTGAGAAGTAACAAGATATAACAGACTAAAAGAACGGGTGCAACAAAAAACAACCAACATACTCCCATTTTGGCTGAGGATCCTTGTTCCATATTCCCTGCAGATTGGCCACCTGTGTTCCAGGGCGTGAACAAGAGATAAGCAAATATCGGCCAAACTGGAATAGAAGCTCCAGCAATGATGGGTCTTCATCAGATTGAAAAGATTGTATCCTGTCTACAGTTGGAATCATAACATCATTTTCCTGTTTCACTTGAAGGTTTTTTACAGAAGGCACAAGGTTCTTGGTCTCCAGGGACTCATCTCCTGTAAATCTGTTAGAGCTTTTACGCAAGTGCAATGAAACACGGTGGAAAAGGTTCTGATAGTCATCCAAATGACGTGCATAAAGATCAGAATAAGACAGGTTTGATACCGACTCCAGCACACGTAAAGATGCAGAAGTAGGATCTCTCTTTGAATCTGAAGGGTTAGTGAAAGGGCCATCAAATGTAGATGAAGCCACTAAATGCAACACTGTCCAATCTGAACCTTCAACCTTCAAAGTCTTATCATCTAAAACATGTATCACACCTATGCCATCACTAATATGCAAATCAAGAACAGCAGAAAACCGTATCCCCATTGGATCCTTGTTTCTTTTATCTCTTGCTGGATACTCATTTTCCTTCGCATTCCATGGGATCAATTCTCCAGGGCAACTTCCTTCCATTATAATCTGACTCTTTCCATTAACATAAGCATGATTATCTAACTTACTGTGTAAGGACACTGTAAAAGATAAACACCCTGGTTTGCTTCCCGAAAATTTCATCACAAGCGCTTGATCAGGATTAGATGCAAAATGTTCTCGTGTAAATTTCACCCCACCAACAGAGTACTGCACCAGTGCAGTTGCAGTATCCAAGTCCAGCTCCCTATAATATGTTTCTTCAACATAACTAAGATGGGAATCATCAAACTCTAACTTTATATCACCAAGTAGTTGGTAAGCCTTAATCATAAAAAGCACAATATTAGGGCAATATTATTGAAAGGAAAACAAAAAGGGCAGCAACTCTAAATGGCAACATACATTCTTACGAGCACCGAGCAAATTGACAGCTTCTGCAGTAGCTTGTGTATATTCACCCTCGTCAACAAGATTCCTCACGACACTTAAAGCCTCAGGAGCATTAGGGTTTGTATAGTTCCCTGGAACTCCAGTCCAGAGCGTGTCCTCTAGAAGTAAGCTCTAATCATAATTAACATCGTACCATTTTCAAGAAACTATTCAATTTAAAAGCTTATATCCTTACAATAGTTACCGTTAAGCTGAATAAGTTCCGATGAGACGCCGCCCCACACCATGGCACCGAGGCGGCCATTTCCGATGGGAATGGCATCCGTGAAATGCTTGGCAGGCTCGCTGAACCCAATTTTTAACGGTCTTGCAGTCACCGGAACCCTCTCTCCGCCTTCCATCGTTATATGTGAAGATTAAATTCACCGTTAGAGAAGACACTAGTCCACATATACATAGGCCTGTGAAAGCAGCAACGAGAAACGCGTGGCGTTAACAGAACTTCTGATGAAGTACGTAGCATGTGAAAATTGGTCCTAATCTAATCCTAACGAATGTGCCTCATACAACAATGATATACTTCCCATTATAACGTCGGCTAATTCATTCTGACCAACAGACATGCATACACCTAGATCTGGCCTTAAGTAAAGTTCTCCGAATAACAAAATGATACATGCTCATTATTTGGTTCCAGGCAACCAATGTTTTAAAAACCGAACCAGATATCAAACTGCTTGAGGGGAAGATTTAAGATTTAGAAGTTTAACCGGTAGTGAACCACTATAAAACTGGTATATAATAAATAAGAAGTAAAACTTATAAGAATAAGTAAAAATAAAATATTTTATTGAAATAAA
>JAOQML010000197.1:37006090-37018129 GCA_027568935.1 Erythroxylum urbanii | reverse complement strand
ATCCCCTTTCTCTCAATTGGTAGTTCCTAGGTTGATTCTTGATTTGGTTGTGCAATTGCTATCTTGTTTATAATTTCAATTTTAATTCTTGAAATTGATTGCTTGATCGAATAATTTTCTGCCTTCATTGTTTATTTTGAATTATTGCAAATTTGAGTTGAGCCTTAAATTTTAGGAATAGATTATTCCTCCTTGTGGCATTGACACATTAGATACTACGCGAATGACCCATGTGCTTGTGGTATAATCGAGGTTAAAAATATTAAAACTTTCTGATATAGGAACCTGCGATCCATTGACCCTTCAATACTATAAAGTATAACCTGTGTAGTTGCGAATTATTGAGGGTTTTATATATTGTAAAACTTGCTTAATAAGTTTTTGGCGCCGTTGCCGGGAAGGCATAGATTAGTTTAATTCCTGTAATCTAAGGCTTTTCACCATCTTTTGTGAAAAAAAGGAAAAAAAGAGAGAAACTGGACATAAAACATATCAACTTGGATATCACCATAAAAAAATGGAGAATCTCAAGCCTTGAACGCTAAAAAGAGATGGAAAGAACAATGGTGGAGGAAATACATCATGGAGAGCGACAGACCCTTATGGACATCATGAGGCTGCAACTCAATGCCCATCGTCAAAGGATTACGTGACCAACGATGTAAGTGAATACGTTTGAGATCAAACCATCACTACTAAACATGTTGCGAACCAACGTACAATTATATAGGTTAGTCAATGAGGATCCCAATCCTCATTTAACTAATTTCTTAGAAATTTGTGACACCTTATGATATATTGGGATGTCAGAAGATGATGTTAGGATGAGGCTTGTTCCTTTTACACTTAGAGATCGAGCCAAGGCCTGGTTAAATTCTCTCCGCCCATCTAACATCACAACTTAGGAGTAGTTGGTGTGTGTTTTTCTAGATAAGTATTTCCCTCTAAACAAAACAACAAGGCTAATAAAGGAAATTATCAATTTCTAGCAAAATGACAGGGAGTCTTTATTTGAAGCGTGGGAGCAGTATAAGGAGTTGCAAAGGAGCTGTCCTCATCATAACCTACCCAACAAATTCCTATTGCAAACCTTTTACATTGGAGTTAATCAACCCAAAAGAAGCACCATAGACACAACTATTAGAGGATCACTTATGAGGAAAATAGTTGAAGTAGCACACAATTTGTTAGAAGACATGCCACACACTAGTTGTCTTTGGACATCAGAACGAAGTAGACAATATTCAACCTTTTGGGACCCAGGAGGAATGATTGCTACAAATTCAATGACAGCATTGTAGGCTGAGATCGACAACCTAACCAAGTAATTTAATAGCCTAAAGGCCACCTCTTCCTCTCTAGTCACAATAATGCAACACGAATATGAGTTATGTGGACAAGGGAGCTATATCGCAACTGATTACTTCTTAGAAGAAAACAATAACGTGAAGCAATTCAACTTTAATGGAGCACAAGTTAGTCAGGGAGATAACAATCTTTATTCCAAGACATACCAGTAGGGGTGGCATTACCCCCTAAATTTTCATTGGTCTAGCAATACTGAGATTCAATTTAGAAATTAAGGGTCACATGGATATCAATAGGATAATTACAATGACTATGATTTCGAACTGGACAAGATCATGGACAAGCTCACAAGCTTGAGTAAGGCCTAGAAGAGATTAGAAAAGTAGATTGACTAAGTAACAAGGGCTCATGCCTCTTCTATTCTCAGCCTGGAGGTTCAAGTGGAACGAATTGCCAATGCGTTATCTACAAAAAGTGTGGGAAGTATTTCACGTATCACAGAAGTATATCCAAGAGAGCAAGTTAAGGTTATCATACTAATGAGTGGAAAAGAGTTAAGAGAACCAATAGATAAATTAGTTGAAACACACTCTGTAGAAGACCAAGAGAAGTAGAAAAAGGATGAAGAAAGAAATGAGGACCCTCCCTATGTTCCTCCTCCGCTTACACACAAATAATACCATTCATAAGAGTTGATGGTGTCGAATCTTCAAGGGAGCATGAGAAAGAAGAACAGATGACAACAGACATCGAGTTTGAAGAAGTTATGAAAGTTTTTATTCGTGAAGAAAAAGAAAAAGAAGAAAAGGGAGTGACTAAGCAAGAACAAGAGTAGCTTACCCTTTCACGAAACAAACTGCTAGACTTAATAGAAGATTTAAGGAGTTTCATTATTCTCAATTTTATCGATAATTTGTTAGCGAAAAGGACATTACTAAAATTAATTAGTTTTCTCAACTTTATCAATATTGTCCTTCTGATCATTTTGCAATTTGTAGCTGACTCATAAGCTACAAAATTCATATTAAAGGAGAAGGGTGGAAGCAAGCCATTCATAGTTGATCCTGGCTGAGCTTTAAAGGGTACAAGGTTAAGCTAATGAACCTAAATTAGAACTCTTAGTAGTTAGATTTAAATTGTTGTGTAGTTATGTTTGTTTTAAATTCTAAAATAAGTTTGTAATGATGTGGATTGGTTGGATTGCTAACTCCCTTATTCTCTTTAAATCATTATAAGAAAGGGAACCCAGTTCAATGTCAAGCTCATTGGGTCTCCATCTCTGACACCATCCCTACGTTAATCACCCTATTGAGTTCATGTTCTGTGTTCTATGTTTTTTGTATTTTGTGTTTTATTTCTCCCTGATGTGTTTGTGTGCCCTTCTTATATTGAGGACAATGTGTTGTTCAAGTGTGGGGAGGTTGTGTGTTTTGCTTTGAGTGTGAATTTTTCATATTGTTATGTTATTATGTTTAGGTTGCATATTATGAGTTGTATGAGTGTATCGATGGCATAGATGGAATGAAATCGATTTAATTTTTAACATAATCTAATAGGTTGTGAAGATTCATTAGCCAATGAAACTAGTGATCTGGGTTCTTTGGACAAAATATTCAAGTTAATTAGGATTTGATGTTAATTTATCACCCTATAAGTTGGCACATTTATTCATAATTTTTAAGTCTTTTGACTAAGTAACTTTCCTAGTATTTTTTCATAAAAACGAGTAGCTAAAGCAACAAGGTAGGCATTAATTAAAAAAAGAAAACTGGTTGTAAATTTTAAATAAATAACTATTCTGTTGGCCTTTGGGTTATGAATAGAGCTAATAGCCAGTTGAGAATATGATGTAGCCAAGTACTGGATCGATGCACATCATAATTATGTGCCTTCACATCAAAGACTATAATGATGTTCTAACTAAGCAACTTACTAAAAACATGACTTAGTCGAGTAACCAAATCAGCGTTCGTTACCAATGTTTTCCTCTGTGTAAAAAGACTAGGTCTATGTCCATAAAAAATAACAAAAAAATATTTTCTAATAAAATCTACCGAACTTATAAGTAGCTTAACTTCTCATGAAAACGTACTTAAGAGTAGTTCCAGAGTTGATTGACCAAATAGTTATTAATTTGTGTGTATAATTGAAAGGGGTTAATAAACTTGACATTTAAGTTTTGATTAATATGTATATTTATTCCAGAGCTCTTAGACGTAGATTTTACATGTTAATAATTTGGAGCAAATTGAATGATTATGTTTAGAGTTAAATTTGTTTCATGAAGTTGAAGTTATTGTCTCATTATTGCATTCTGTGCTTTGTGATCTTGTGTTATTTGTTGTTTTGTTTGCTTGAGGACAAGCAAATGTTTAAGTGTGAGGATGTGATAAGTGTAAATTGCATCATGTTTTAGGGCATAGTTTGACATGTGTTTAGCCATTAATTTGATCATTTAGTATGTGTTTAGGTTAGAATTGTGTTAGTTTGTTAATGAAGAGGATTGATCTTGCAATGAAGAGGATTCATCTTATATTTTGATAGATTTTTCAATGATTTCTTCGTGTTTTCTACTTCTTTGTACCAAAATAGTCCCTTCTGATGTTCTCTAAACTTGGAAATTGCCTCCCCAAGTCTCCTCCTTTCTTCTGCCCATGAAACGTCAATTTTATATTAAATTCTAGGTTTTTAGGTTATGCACGGTCGTGTGCATGACCATTTACAGGAACGTGCATAATCAGAATCTGTTAAGTATTGCGAAAGTGCACGACCTTGCACTCCTTCTATATTTTTTATTTTCTGTTTTACATTGCTTTTTCGTCCAAATTTGTCTCCTTTAAGTCCATTAAGGAGATTATCACCTGTAAACACACCTAGAACAAATTAAGTACCAAATATAAGATAAAATACATCAAATATGGGTGGTAAACTATAGTCAAATATCCATCTATCAACTGGGGAATTGAGGGAACAAAAAGGTGACAAAAAAAGTGTTAAAGAGAAGAAGGGGTTGAATATGGGAAGAAAAAGTTAGGAAAGCAAGGAATGAACAGAGAATCAAGGTAAAAGGTCATGCATGAAGAGAGATGTGTAAAGAGAAGCCAGAGCTTCTCTCTTAAGAATCTTAAAATCCTACTTATAAAAATCATTAATAATAAAACAGAGCAATACTAGGTATAAATTACAATAGATAAAAATAATTTGCAATTTTTTCAGTTTAAAAATTATCATTATTATTATTTTAAGAATAGTGTCCCAAAATTTTTTATTTATTATAATATGCACCTTAAATTGAATATTTTATCCACTTATATGATGACTTTGCTATATTTTAATAACTTTACATGTCTTTTTTATTAGATATTATTTTTTGAAGGTAGCATTTAACTTTACCAATTTATTATTATATTTTCCATATAATTGAATATTTTATTCTTATCAACTTACTTCTTATAAGTCTAGGCATTCAATTTTTATTGATCTTGTTTTCTCCTATATTGATCAAATTTTCACCAAGATCTGTATGAGAAATGAATTTATCGTATCGATAAGTTCATTATTTTGTAAAAAAAAAACTTAGATTGATGAAGAGAATATATTAAATATTATGAAACATCATAATTTTACTATCCTGTCAATAGTTGAATTTTGATGCACTATTTTTACTAGTGAATGAGTCTATTTTTTGATGATTATTGGACTCTAGCATTTGATGATCACTTCTATGATTTTTTAAAGAAGTTGGACAAAGAGCAAATAGCGTGGTCATGTATTACTTAGATATTATTATTTCTTTTATAGTTTTATTTAGCTTTGAGCAATGCTTAATTCTCTAACATTTTTAAGCTTCATGGGACTATCACAAGTAATGGGTTGAATCTCTTATGATAAACTTAGCAATCATGAAATTAGATATGACCCTAAAAGAAAACTGTCCTCTTAACTATACTATTAAGACTTCTACAGTGGTAATAAACTTTATAAAAAATGGGAGTACTTAAACTGTAGATCATCATAAGGTATCATATGGAGAACTCTATATTTGATATCATTCTAAAAACTAAGAATACTAAGGAATTTCTTAAAGTCATTAGTAAATATTACAAGAAGTACTCCAAGAATAAAATGAATAAACTCTTGAGTACTTTACGTTCCACTATTTATAACGATGTTAGTGGAATTAAAGAGTATATTGACAATATTATGGCTTATTATCGTAAGATTAAGTCAATCATTATAGAATTTGATAAGGAATACATTATATGGTTTACTAAAATGACTCTTCTATCTTAGAATGTCTCCATTAGGTCTAGTTACAATGCTTATAAAAGTAATGGAACATAAAGGAGATGTCTATCAGCTACTGTCAAGAGTAAGATTATATACAGAAAGGAATGATAAAAAGTGTGGAAATGGTTACAAACTAGAATTATAGTGGTTATAAAAAGGAAGCCTCCACCAAAGAGTACCAATATTAATAAGCCTTTCCAAAAGAAAAATATAAGTAGTAAAGGGAATAGGCAAAGAGTAGCCTTAGCTTCCTATACTCATAAGAATAAGGGCTTTAAAGGAAAATGAAATTATTGCCAGAAATTTAGGCACTAGAAGGCAAATTATAGCAAGTTTAAGGCTAAAATAAAAATAAAGCAAATTTTTTGTAATGGTTATATAGAATCCAATACTGATGATATGCCTTCTAATACTTGGTGATTAGACACTAGTGCTGCAGTTGATATTGTCGATTCATTCCATTAGATGAAAAATAAAAAGACGTCAACTAGTATAAAGTAACATATATATATAGGATAAGGTATAATTACCAAAGTTGATTTTCTAAGGACAAACAAGTTATAGCTATCTATAGGACATACTTTGGAGTTATAAAAAGTTGCATTTAAACCTTAAATTAGGAGAAATTTAGTTTCTATATATGTTTTAGACATAAAGTTACATTTTCTTTTTGGATCTAGAAAAGTGACTTTATACTATGACTATCTTGATTGGAAATAGAATTATATGTGATAATCTTTACAAGTTTGATTTGGTGGATGAGTGTCTTCTTACTTCTTCTTATTCTTCTCTTAATACTGTTGTTACCAAAAATTTATTGAGGTTAAATGAAAAATTTTCTATTTTATAGTATAAATGTTTAAGTCATATTTTTAAATAGAAAGTGGAAATATTAATGAAGGATGAGATTTACAAGACCTTTATTTTTTGGACTTTGACATTTATGTTGATTGCATAAAAGGAAAATTAATTATTAGTGTTAGAAATACTAATCTTAATAGGTTCACATAACCCTTTAGGTTTGTCTATAATGATATTTGTGGGCCTTTTACTCTTCTTATTATGAGTGGCTACAAATACTTCATTTCTTTTATTAATCATTTTTCTTAATATTGTTTTTTTGAATTCATTTATGAGAAGTTAGTGTTTTAAAAGCCTTTAAAGCTTTCAAAGAAAATGTTGAACTTCAATAAAGAAAAAGGATCAAAGTTGTTTTTCTAATAGAGGGAGTGAGTATTAATTATAGGAGACATAACGACACAGGACATATTCTTGGACCTTTTACAAGGTACTGTAAGAGTGTGGCATTGATTTTGAATACATGATGCCCAACACACCTTAGAAACATAGAGTTATAGAAAGGAGAAACATACTTCTTAACATTTTGCAATGTATATTGGCAAACATTTCCTTACTAGAGTTCCCATGAAGTGATGTTTTAAAAAATGTAAGTTATATTTTGAATTAAACGATTAGTTGTCTTTTTATAAGCTATGCTCACAAAATATGATACCTTATAACTTAAAATTTAAGAAACTTGATTATAAGACCATTAGTGGCTTTTTTTTGCTTTTATTTCAGATCAAGGGGCTCTAGACTCTACTTTCCATCATATACCATCAAAGTTATTAATTAAGATTAGCCTATCTATTTTAAAATGACACTGATATAAGCCAATGACCTAAGAAAATTATTTTTAAAGAATGCCTAATAATTATTCCTATACCTGACACTTCTACTCCTATAATTGGAGTTATGGTTCATTAAAATCAAATAGATATTTAGGTGAAATCATTTGGCATATAACATAAAAGGCTCCAAATATAGTTATGGAAGATGTGAATTTAAGAAATAAAATAGGGTTCACAAACTTTTTATCTTTGTTGACTGCATTGTGTATTTACAAGAGCCTGAGTTTGACATTGGTAACACCTTAGATCTGACTACCTACAATTAAACATCTTTATTTCTTAATATAATTTTTAAATGGATTCTATAAATGATAATATGAACTTTATTTCATAAAAGGAAATATAGAGCTTAATAGAGTTAATAAAATGTTGAAGGTATATTGGATGCAAATGGGTGCTCAAGAGTGATGTTAAAGGTCAAGTGGACAGGTATAAAGGTTAGTAGCTAGGGCCTCTAGTCAACAAGAAGGTATTAATTATAATGAGACCTCCTATAACTATAAAGAGACCTCTTATCTTATTTCTACTAAGGATTATGTATGAATCATTATGGAAACTCTGTCTCATTTTGACCTAAAGCTTCACTAAATGGATATGAGAACAAATTTCTTAAATGTAGATTTAGGTGAAGATGTCTACATAGTTCAACCTATTGGTTTTGAGGTAGTTGGGAATGAAAACATGGTGTGCAAGCTATGAAAGATAGTTTATAAGTTGAAACAAGCTTTAAGGTACTAATATCTCAATTTTGATGAACTTGCCACTGGTAATAACTTTAAGGAAAATATTATTGATTAATGTGTATATATATATGAAGGTCAGTAAGATGAAGATCAAAATTTTGGTTTTATTTATTCATAATATCTTGTTCATTATTAATGAAACTGATATGTTAATTAGGATAAAATAATTATTGTTTGTCCATTTTGATATACAAGATTTTGGTGAAGCATCATGTATTTTAGGCATAAAAATTGTTTATGATAAGGCTGATGGTGCACTCAAATTATATTAAAGCACCTATATTGTTTGTATCTTAAATATTTTTAATATGTAATCTTGTTATTCTGTAAAGACTCTAGTTATGAGGAATGATAATTTCTCTGAGGCCTAATGTTGATTGCAAAATAAATACACTAGTTTTACGCTCAAAATTTCAAGTATACAGGGTGTAACTTGTAGTAAAGAATAGATATTGATCCCTCAAAATTGTGTTTAGATGCTACTTAATTCAGGCTGCTTTGTTTGAGAACTAATTTTAATAAACATAAATTGAAAAATTAAACTAAATCAAACAACTAACAATGAAAAAATGATTAAGCAAAATTGCAGAAATTTGGAATTCAAGATTTAACAATTAGAGATAACTTTTTCCCTATCTTGTCTCCCTCCTACCTTGTTAATTGAATTGTGCCTCACCTAATATTTCCTAATGTATTAACTACACTCTCTTAAGGTGTAATTAATTGTCCCTAGCCAAATTAAATTGAAATAATTAAGCAATCTCTCAATCTACATAATTAGTCCTCCAATTCAACTAGTTATGAAGTTATCCTATAGGTAATCAACTGATTAGCCAAGATCTATCTCTGATTAGCCAAGATCTATCTCTAGCTAATCAATTAACTTGATGAATGTACGTCTATAGATTGTTATTTTCATAGTATAGCCTTACATAATTTACCCAACTCAATTTCTCAAGATATTGCAAGGTATAAGCTCAAAATTCATCAAAAGCATCATTCATTCAAATCAACAAAGTAGGAGTTCAATAAGTAGTACAAAGTAATCTCTACAAATAATTTAGCCACTCGTAATGTCATTAACAACCCCAACAACTAGAAAATCTGTAATAAAGATGCTAGAAGAGAAAAATGAAATAAGAACTAGATGAAGCAAGCTCCTCCTCTTCTTTGCCCAAATATGGAAAATCTAGAGTTAGTGTGCTTTTTACCCAATTTGGAATGGAAATCTTAGTTCTCTACCTCTTTTTAGGCTTTAAAAATGTTTCTTGGCTCAAGGAGGTAAGTTTTCACAACACCCCCTTCAACCCTAAGGATTTGTGCCCTTATATAGTCACAAGAACTTAAAAATAAGTGAAACTAGTGTGTCTCTTCGGGTCAGGGATCCCACGATCGTGGGAATTAGCATGAATCCCACGATCATGGGTTCTTGTCTTACAGCTCCTCCACTTCTCTTCTCCTCTCTTGGTCCCTAGCTCAATTACAAAGGTGGCCAACCTCCATTCCTACATCAAAATGATCAATTCTTATCCTAAGTCAACATCAAACATAAAATAACAACCATAAAGATCAAACTAAAAAACCATACAAAATAAGTCCTAAAACACAACAATAATAACCTATTATGCATGCAACACATGCCAAATACTTAGAAAAACACACACTAATGCATAAATATCAACTTCCCCACACTTAAATCTTTGTTTGTCCTCAAGTAAAATCAAACACAACTAATCAATTCCATCAATTCATTTTCACAATGATCAAAGCATACAATCTCTCAAAGTTTGGCCAACTCAAATGTCAAGCTACTACACATATCATGACTACTTTTCATTAGTTTACACAAGCAAACTGAGCTTATAGCACCATCACTCAAAGATACGTATAAAAGTAAAATGAATCTTCCTCACAGTTTCACTCATTTCTCTCAAATGTTTGATGGTTAGTGTTTCGCTTAAGCTCCTTATAGTAAACTACGCTACCATAGGCTTATTAATACACCAATTCTCCTTTACAATGATTACATGCATAAATAGATTAAAAGGACTTACTTTGGCTTGTAATGTGGTAAGGGTTAAGGTGGGTCAAACGATGTAAAGGGTTTAACACAAGCATTCATAAAGTAATAAGTGAACAAAGGAACAACAAAACATATTTTTTTAGATACACAAATATAAATATACTACTACTCCATACTTATTGATGCTACTAAAATTTTCTTCCATTTTCTTTTTATTTCCTTTTTTTGAACAATTGAAGAAACAGTGAACAAAATAGCAACTAAATGTAATGTGATCTAAGAGTAGAAGTATCAGTCAACTCATCTCAGAAAACAATGTAGCAAAAATCCCAAACTAATGCATCACTTAATACTCTACTAAGCTTGTGAATGGGTAGGCTAATAGGGTTTTGGGTTTTAAAATGTGGGGTGTTTTCAAGAAATAGAAGGGTTAAGGCTCAACGGGGGTAGTAAGGGATAATAAAAGGTATGTCATTTAAGCCAAAGCTTAACATGAAAAAGGCCTTTATCATCTCTACTAAGCATACACCTAATAGACTCAAACTGATTTAAAGCAAGTTCTGAAGGTAATAACCTAAGGAAGCATCACCCAAATAAAGAAATAAAATGACTATAGATGGAGTCATATAGGCTCAATCCTTACATTGGCTTAAATGAAAATTCATTATATGTCTGTACACTACCTCATTGCTCAAGTGTCAAATTCTGAGTAAGCTTATGGAACCAAATACTTTTCATCACTCAACATGGTTCACTATTTACTCAAGTAGCCTAATTCATGTTCAAGCATGCATTCAATCTCATTCCAACTAGCATGACAGAATCTCATGGCAAATAAATCAAAATGATTCAAGTTTGGTTTCATTGCTAACATAAAACAACCTAATATGCCTAAAACATGCATCCTAATTAACAAAATGCAAATAGTGACAAAGATAAACTAAAACAATGCAATTGACAAAACAAATGTCACCTCCCCACATAGACAACACATTGTCCTCAATGTGAGAAGGCAACCACAAAAGGAAACTAAAACACAAAATACAACATTAAACAAACAATTAAGTAAAACAACTAGCAAGGTAAATAAAATAATGTAAAAAGGTAAAGGGTAAGAAAGCTTTATGGAGATTATGGTGGTGAAGGCGTAGGGGAAGGGACTTCAATGCACCAAAAAAAGAAAAGTTCCTTCCTAAACATTTGTTGTTTTCAATTTTGTTAAAAACAATTAGACATATAAACTTGTGAAGAAGTAAGTGCTCGGTGCTATGAATCAAAGTGTTGGGTGTATTCTTAAGAGTCAAAAGTGTTTTCACCCGTACGGATCTGCAAACAATCATCCACATTAAAATCATCATGGTCATCCAAAACTTTGGTGTTAGACAATTCAAAGAGCAGACAAATGACAGTATAATCTAGCCTATATACATGGCCACCTATCCTAAACCAGAATGTGTCTATTTTAGTATTGTAGCGCATAGTGGTGAAAAAATCTATAGTCATTATGGGGTATGTTAATACATCACAATGAATTAAAAAACCCTAACTAATATTTGCAATTAATCTTTTAATATTACGCCTTAGTCCTGGAAATTCTAACATGTTAAAATCAAAGTACCTAGGAGGCAATAACTCTCTATCATTAAAATCCCAGAATCTCATACCTTATTTTTTCGAAAAAATAAGGAATCAGTGTAGAAAGTGGCCGTCATATCATGTTTACCTTCTCCAGAGACTTGTAGGCGTAGTTGGTCAGTTGATTTACGGGCTAGAAGCTTCCTTGGAGCCATTACAGGAGAAAGACCTGCAAAGAGAGTCAAGAGAGAGATTAGCACGTGTTTTAGAGAGAAATAGAGAAAAACTTACCAAATCCTTAGATTCTTTAATGGGTTATGTGAAATAAGTGCTAAAGGAGTGAATAATGATGGAAAAAGTGGAGAAAACACCAAGATTTGGGGGAAAGATGAAGGATTTGTGAGGTTTG
>JAOQML010000197.1:36976578-37005990 GCA_027568935.1 Erythroxylum urbanii | reverse complement strand
GTATCTTTAAATTATTAATTAGGATAAAAGAGTAAAAGACATAGGCTTTTCATATAGTTTTACGTATTTTTTAAAATTTAAATTTAAAATGATTTTTATTAAATATTTATTGAATTTTTATATAAATTATAATTAGAATCAACTTAGAGCAATTATGTGTACTTAATTAATCGCAATAAATGAATAATTAAATAATTTTACTAAATTAACTTGTATTTTTAAAAATTTTATAGTATCAAAAGGGAATTTTTTAATAATTTATATTGACAAAATTTTTTATGTTGATAAAATTAGGGAACCTTCTATTCTAAATTTTTAGTACTTTTTTTTTTCTACTTCGAGTGCAAAATTTTCAATAAAGATGGGCTATAAACCTCTGGGAGCTGAGTTCACTGTCTAGCCCAACACGATTGAAGACCATGAAGAAAGCGTTAATAGTATACGGCGAGGTTTTAAGGCTGGTGAGGCTATTGCCCGCGGACACTAGGCCTTACTACGCCAAGTACGTCCGCGAGAACTTCGTCAACTACCGAGACGTCGACGGCAGAGACAGTAATGCCCTCGAAGAGCTCTTCCATCGAGCTTACAACCATTCCCTCTGGGTTCTTAACAAGGTTAATTCTGTCGGCATTTGTTTCCATATATGCAAGTGCATGCATTCTAGTGGTGTTGATTGTTGTTGTCGTTATTTTTTAGTATTCTGTGGATGAATCGGCTGCGAAGAGGTTGAAGGAGATTTGCTATTGTTAAAGACAAGCGCCTAGTACTACGCGTATTAGGTGCTTGTTATTACGCCCAAACGAGTTGGTCGCCACTTGCGTTCTTTTGTTTTGGACCCTTTGGATGGTTTATGCATTATATAGCTTCTTTTGTAACTTGTAACTTTTGTTTTGAACTAGGAGTCTATATTGGATTTCCCATCATGAATGGCAGTTTTAGCCTTTTAGGCTTGAAGAACTATGATTCTGCAGAGTTGCGTATGATTATTAATTACAATAAATTTGAGTCAGTGTTGGATCCTACAGAATGCTCTTGTACTGTAAATTATAAAGTCTGAATCGTTTATGTTATCTTTACTCTTGGATTCTTTAAATGTACAGCTCTTGCAGTTGTTTTGCGTTCTATGAGCTTGGAATTCGGAAGTTATGGAGTTAAAACATAAATTGTGTAGTTTTCGTTGTTTGTAACGAATAGCTTGGAATTTTCTATTGGAAGCTAATGTTAATTGTTTGTGATTCGTGCTCCTTTGTGGCTGTCTTGTTTTTACCATTCTGTGGTGAGTAGTAAACCATTCCATATATATGGGCGCCCATGTAATTGCTGGAAGGATGTGATTAAGTATTCGTCTAGTTAATTTGCTCCTGTATCTTTAACCTTTGCTTAATTGAAAAACTCGGTTCTCGCGTTAGTGGAGTACAATATTCCGCAACTCAATACGAGCTTGCTCAGCAATAGTTTAGCGTCGACAATGATAACAATCAGGAAATACTAGTACAGGAGGCCCACCTTGTTGGGTTTTCCTAAAGCATCGAATAAAGAGACCAAGCCAACAACGTAAGAAGGTATTGGAAAATCCGGTCAGGATTCGATCTTGACCACATAATGAAACTCTTTTGTAAACTTTGATGTCTTGTAAATCAAGATCTTTTTAATTCTATAAAATGATTATCACAAATTATAATAAAGCGAAATCTTAATTCGTATTTTATTCTGAAACTTAATCATTTTTATTGTATCTCTTGAACCGTTTCTGAAATTAATCTTTTTCAACTATTGTAATTATACAAATATTCAACCTTTAATGATATCCACATAATAAATTGAGAGAATTTTATAACACTTGAGGATTAAGAAAAAAGTGCTATAGAATTTAAGTCTATTTATAATAAGTATTGGACATTTTAGTAATTTAATTGAAATTAAATTTTAATTTCAATTAAACTTTAATTAGAATAACAAATAATTCTAATTAAATATAAATTATGCCCAAATAAGATTCAGTATCTCATATTGATCCTTATTTATTAAATATCTTATATTTAATCACAAAGTTTCTCAAACTTTACAATTAAGTCCAACTTGATTACAATATCTTTGCTCTCTTCAACCCAAATATATGTGAGACCTATTAGGTTCTCAAATATATTGGCAATGGTTTTAAATTCTAATTCTAAGTCATAGTTAGAATTAGATAAATTAAAACTCTTTTAATTTATCTTTAATTATCCAATTAAACAATTTATTATCATATAGCAGGCTTGACGTCTAGTAACGCATCATGACCACCTAAACATTTAAGAATGTTAAAGTGATTTTGACTAATTTTTCTGCGCATGATTTTTCTATATAATTCAATTATCTTATTATACAATGTTCTGATTAGACATAAATCATGAAATTAATGTCTACTCTATTTTAAGTCTAATCATATTAGTTCTTTATCATTAGCTATCGATTCAATTAATGACATCTGTAAACTATTTACAAAGCGTTGATCTACATTGGTTAAGGATTTCCTAAATCAGTACTAATAGAGAATATCGGAATATTTTTCGTAATTACTTTAAAGTGATGAATCCTATCTTGCTTATACAATGACCTTCATATAGTTCCTACTACGTCTAATGACAACTGATTGACCGACCCATGATTAAATAAATCATAAGTATAATCAAAATATAGCAATTCCTATATAAGATGACTTTGGTGACCTCAAGTTAAAGGATCACTTATACAATCATCACAAAGAGAATTCCATAGACATACATGCAATATTTTAAATGAATTTCTCATATCGGGTTTGCTCAATAAACTTGTTCTCTAACAAGCACCTACATGTTTGTTAAAGTATCTTTATCCTTTAGCCTATTAGATCGACTACTCCTTTCATAAGGAAAAATATAATGTGTGCTAGTCTTTTTACATTCTATTAATGTCTAGTGTTAGTAGGACAATGACTGAGAAAAATTTAGAAATAATAAATAAATGCAATATGAATCTCATAGTTATAATTTCATTTGCAATGTATAATTATCTCATAGACTTTATCATACACATTTAAACATGTACAAGATAAATAATGTCTTTAAATACTTGTCACTAAAATACAACCAAACAGGTTGGCCGTAAGGTATAAACCAACAATTTCTCACTTGCACTGAGCTAATCATTTAAGTATCTCATATCATATCACTGTATGACGATTATACTACTGCTGGGACATTGGCTTAATGAGAGAATTCTACAAGATTCCCTATAGTGATCACTCACTTAAATCTTACAACATTCATCTTAATTATAATCATAATTAAGAAAATTTTCCTAAATATATACTTGAATCTTTGATGAGACCTTATCTCCTTTTGCATGCCTAATTGCTCAAATGTTCCACAGTACATTACTGTCTTGAACAATGCAAATAATTATATCAAGTTCACTAAAGAACTTATTGATTCAATTAATCATTTCAACTAAATGAAAAATGTACTATGGCTAATTAGCAATGATTGCTACATTAGAACCTTTCCAATCCTAGATGATATTGTTCTATATTGTTCTAAGTAATATAACTTAATTAGGATTTACTTGTAAAGTGAATATCCTTATTTCCTTGAACTCAAATATCAACTCATGCATAAAGTAATAGATATCTTTAATACATCTTAAGTATCTGATATCTAAAATACTAAACATCTTTAGAATATTATCTATGTACTGGGACTTAGAATAGGTGAACAACGTCCAATCCATGTTTATAAATCTAATTCCCAGAATTAAGTTGTTACTTTTTCCTATCTAACAAGAGTTGTTCTTGAACAACTATGCTTTCAACAGTTTGAAAATTAGAATTATCATTCTTCATGAGCAATATGTCTGTACATACTTAAAATGAAGAGCAAAACTATACTCCCACTAACCTTCTTGTAGACATGATAAATTCGTAATCATCTCCAAGATAAACATTTTGAATTAATCATAAAAGTGAATCTTTCAATGTCTCATAGCCTTTCAACTATACATCAAATGTAAAAATAAAGGCAATAGTTTCAATTTGATGCATTATCATGAGATTTGAACTTTTCAAATCTCACCTTACTCCTAATACTTATCTTGAGAACCATCTCCTATAAGTATACATTGAAACAAATAATTTTGTCCAATTTAGCTCTAAACTTAATGGATAATGTATGCTTCAATCAAGCATCACATCATTGAATCATTAAATTTGACTCTCTCAAAGATTTAACATTTCATATCTAAAATGAAATCATACTAATTGTTTCAGTTGAAATTATTAAAAGTAAGTCATTATACTGAATATAGCTATAGAAGAAATAAAATTACATTACATAATATCTCATATCATATTTTCCTCCTTTCATATATTCATATTCGTATAAAATTTTGTTATGAAGGTATTAACCAAAGAATCTCATTCCCTATAGACAACTGAAAGTTTAAAGCTCACTATAACGATCTCACCGAAATGCCTTAGCATTCTTAATGCTTAACTTCTACTTAGATTTAAATAATTTGAATTTTTCAAAATTTTAAATCATCATTTCATTTAATACATATGACTATATCACATAACTTCATTAGTAATATAATAAAATATAAATATTATCCTTTTATGAATTGTTACTCCATCCAGTACATCACTTGTATAAATTTAACGATTTAATACTATCATCGTCCTTTCACTGCATGTTGATTTGGTTATTCAACTTGATAAGTTTCATATGATTTATAATCAAAATGATACACATATCCTTGTATGTAACTTTATGATTCTCGTTATGTTGATTTAACTAACATGCATAAAAGGATAGTCTCGGTTATCCAACCTTTTATTCTTGCCACTTATGTTAAGTATAAGTCTCTTTTGATCCAACATATATAAACTATACATCAAATGTAATGCCCCAAGATATTCCCTAGAAGTATTATAGCATTTGTAGGGTGTATTAACAAGTGAACATAATGAATTAAGTACATCTAAGTATAGTAAGAGATATAATTGTACTTAATATAAAAGACAAGGGTAAATGGATAATTTGTTCACTTCGGCGTGGACATACATACTTAGATGTGAAATATGTGTGGAAAATTTTGATATTTTTTCTTGGATTTATGAATGTGATGTGAGGGGAATTGATAAAAGAACTATTCCATAAGTAAATAGGATGTTTTTGGTTAAATTGCATGTATTTTTGTGTTACTTTTGCATGATAAGACCAAAGTTAGTTAAATTGGGATGTGTACCTCGCTGAATAGATAGGTTCCAATGAATAGTCTTCTATAATTTGGCCATATCTTATTCTGTAGACCTCCAAATTGGATATTAAACTAGAGACCTAGGTATAAAACTTTCATGAGGAACCAAAATTTGATTATGCCTCTAAGAGTTTTGAATTCTATTTTGAAGTTGAGTTCTGACTACTTTCTTTGTTTTCAAACAGCCTATAATTTTGGGTATAAATCCTGATATAATTAACCAAATTTCTTGAAAGTTTTGCCATTAGAAACTTAAGACATAAGGGAATGAAATAAATTGATAAGATTATATGCTAATGTGGGAATTAAAGGAAGAAGTAAGACCAATATGCAATTTTCCTAAAGTCAACTCATGAACCAATAACGTTAAAGCTTGTGTGTCGAGTAGAATTGTAACACATGGTCCAATATAATTTTAACATATGGTCCAATAAAATTGTAACACATGGTCTAATCAGATTGTGACATGTGGTCTAATCGGATTGAAACAAGTGTTATGACTAGAAAATTCATGAAAAGGCATATGGAGAGGGGAGATGGACGAAACTTTGATGGCTTAACCTCAGATTTTTCTCCTCTCCATTTCACCTTCTTCTTCCCATCGGTTTTCAATTGGTGATTCAAGCAAAACCAAAGAGGAAGGGAAGTAAAAGAATTAGAAGAACTACTTTGTCAATTTTAAGGTTTGGGACTTCACTTAGTTAATTTCTATATTTTGTACATTTAAATGTGTAAAAAGATTCATTTGTATATGGAATGGTTGCTAAGATGATACTTTGGTGTTATTTTGGTGCTATCTTATATAGAATTGGTTGAATATGACAAGAGAGTATCATGTGGTGGAATTCTGTTTAGGGTTTGTTTGAGTCAATCACAATGTTTGAGTTATAACTAAACCTACAGCCTCCAAATTGTGTGATTTTAGTTGTATATAAAACCTAAGACATTGAGCTAAACATCTCCAGAAGGGACTCTAACATAGTTCTGGCTTTATGATATTAGAAATTGAGATCGAAAATGGTGACCTGATGCTGCCTTTATTTTGGAGTAGCTTGTGACATTTGGTCTATATCTCATGAGTTAGAATTCCAAATGACTTGATTGTTAGTGCTATAGAAACGAGAGACATAAATGGAGAAATTTTTAAAAGACCTAGAATCCCAATTATGATCTTTTGTATGTGAATATTAAGGAACAATTAGTGGTATCAATAGAGAAAGTGTTTGTCAAACCCGTGACATTATTTTCATTTCTGATTTTTACTGCACCTTATTTGAACCTTTATAAATGTGTATGAAAAATTTTAAACAACAAGAAATAAATGAAATAGGACTTACCACTTGTGCATTAATAGACTAAACATTAGAATATAAGATTGATCATAATGCATTCCAAAGAAAATTTCCATGTACAAAAAGGATTTGCATGCATATTCATTATTCATACATAAATAGTATGATTATGCAAGTGTGATTTTGATACCTTTCTAATGGTGATAAGTTATGACGTTCATATATGAAAATAGATACTAATTTTATGACTTGAAATGTATATCATATGATTTGTTAATATATGAATTGCAAAATTTACAAATGGTTAAAGAAAATGTTATATTGTATGCTCTATTATCTTGGTTGCGGATAGATAGGCATGCTTATAAGGTTATAGTACAGTTGCTACAGTTTGACATCACCTGTGTCCATAGTTCAATACCTTTGGGTATCCATAGTTTGATATGTTTGGGTATCCACACTTCAATACCTTCAAGTATCCGCAATTTGATATCTTTGGATATCCACAACACTTGTTATCTACACCCACAGAAAATGTGTAGGCTTAACACAAAAAGGAAACTTAATAGTTATAAATAAGAAATATAACATGACAACATGAATAATTGGTATTGATGAGCATTTGTATTGGTTGTAATGATGTGCAGTTATATTGATAATTTGTATCAATGAGTGTTGAATCTCAATAATTGGCTTATATATGTTCATTTTCGGTATATGGATAATATGTTGAAGCACATTTATATTATGTAGTTTGCTTAAGTATGCCATCATTGTTTACATGAGCATTGAATATCAATGTTTGGTTCATGAATGTGAATATATGGTATATGAGTTGTGATATTTTTGAATGTATGTGCTTGGTGGATAACTGCTGTGAGTGGTCATCAAAACTAAATATTTTCTCTACTAAGCTTTCAAGATTAGCACGGGGTTAATCCGTGTAAGTCCAAGTCATAGGAGTGAGGTACAAGGAACATCTTCAGGGACCAAGGCCAACAAATAGAAGAAAATTACTTTTGGAATGTGTTTTTAGTTATAGAAAATTGTACGTGTAATGAAGAAAGGAAATTGTATGTTTTCTTTTGGATTACCATGTAAATGTAAAGATGTATTACTACTATTAAATGATAATGTTAAGCAATGGGGAGTTTTGTAATGTGTATATGTATAGCATTAAATAGAATTGTATACCTTGAATGCTTGTACATGAATTTGGTTATTATGTGTGTGGATGGTTGTAGGTTCTATATAGGGGGTGTTACACTTTTCAAATCTCATCTTACTCTTAATACTTATCTTGAGAATCATTCTCCTATAAGTATACATTGAAACAAACAATTTTGTTCAATAGGTCTGTAATATTATATCCAACCATTTGGATATCTCCTAACCTTTTATTATACAATTTAGCTCTAAACTTAACGGATAATGTATGCTTCAACCAAGCATCATATCCTTGAATCATTAAATTTGACTCTCTTAAAGATTTATCATTTCATATCTAATATGAAATTTTACTAATTGTTTCAATTGAAACTATTTAAGGTAAGTGTAACTCACCACTAACATGACGCATATACTCGAACATCCAGAGGACATTCAAGAACATATCCTATGAAAATGGCATGTTAAAGCAATTACATTAACTTATTATGGCATCATACAGAATATGAGTAGACATAAAATTAACTCTTTCCATTTCATTCCCAAAATGAACCTTACATTGACATTACATATAATAATCAATGTTCATAACATTTGGGAGTTTAAAGTTCTATACAAAAAGTTTAACATGAAAGGAGAAGCTAAACAAAAGTATTATATCTAGACTATACAGGTATCAGCTGACCAGGCCTTTGAGCCATTCTTGTTTCCAAAATTGAGAGTACTAGACTTCTAGTTTGCCTTAGAAGCTAAGTCTTCCTCGTACCTGAAAATTAACATTGCAATTTTGATGAGTTTGCGAACTCAATGAGTGAACCATCATTGATGTGCTCACTCATGTCAGAACATAAATATCACAATTATAAACCAAATTCACAATATACCTCATATCTCAACACTACATAATAAAGTTTAGACATTTCATATATTCATTTCGGAATATTCAGATCACTTATCTTACTCATTCATATCATCAACATGTATACAAATATTGCATATCTCTAAATGAACTCAATACAGAAATACTTAACAATCTTTCACATGGTACATGTAAAAGTATATATAAATACAAATGCACATATGACTCACATTTATTTTTACTTTGTTGTGACCGAGCGCCTATTTACTGTTCCATATCCATTGTGGATACCGGGCTCATTTCATTTGTTGTCTCATACTTATTATGGATACAGGGCTCATTAATAACTGAGCCTGTGGCTTTTTGTGCACTTTTCTCAGCTTTAAGCTCTTCTTCAAACTGGTCACTTCGGTCACAACTCCTTTATTTGATCATGCACAGCAATGTGATCGAATACATCAACTCACACAGTATGCTATCAATCACTTTCAGTCAATGTGCACAATGATTCATCATATTCATCGATTATGAGTCTGGCATTCAACATTTAGTTAAGTACACATATTTTCTATATTCACATACAATTAGAAAGCACAATCATATCAATAATAGTTCAATAACTGAAATTTAGACATAACAAATTAGTCCTAGTGGGAAAACATCTAGGTTAACTCACAGTACGCTCTAAATAAGCTATTGCCTTGTTGACCCGGCAATGTCTGGATGCTGACGTTCGACTTGTGCTTCTTTAGTTATGCAATACACACATATTTTACACATTACTAAGTTGATCAATCATATAAGTATTCAATTATGCATATGTATATGTGTCATTTTAAATGCATGCTCAATTGACTTTCCTGGGTATGTATCCTTAAATCACATATCTTAACCATTCAGCCATCATAACTTGGATATAACTAGTTTGCAATGATATTTATACCTTACGTATACTTAATTAGTCTAAATTTATCAATCATACATTCACTAATCCTTTTCTAGCATTATGTAATCACATAATAACCTAATTCTCATTCATTCATTCCTAATGCATTATTCATATCCTTTTGGATCACATTTGTATTCATAAGAACACATTTATTCCTTTAACACTCATAAATTCTAAAGTTTAGATTCATTGATATCAACAATCCTCTCCTTAAGTTATAACATTAATTAACAATTTAAACTTATCAAACCTTTAACTAATTAATCAAGCATCAAACTAGGTTCATTTTATGCCTCAATCAAGTCCAAATGCACTAAAACAAAGTAACTTATCTTTAGTTAATTTGATATTAAAAAAACATAATTTTCTTCACTTCAAGGCGTTGCCTATAATCGTGTACACGATTGTGGGATGAGTGAACCGAAAGTTCACCATCCATTTCCTTCAATTCTTTTCCAGATTTTAACATCTTTATACCAAATTCAAAACATCCTCATAATAGTCCATTAATTATACCTCAATTATACCTCAATTATACTCTAATTGTCTATTTCATCTCGGATTCCAACTCAAATTATTCAATTAGCAACTCATAAACTATTGTCTTTCATACATCAAAACAAAACATTCACTATCATACATGTAGCCCTAGTTCTTTCTCATTTCAAGAACACTACACTAGCAACTTTCTTTTACGTAATTCACCTTTATTTTACTTTATAACTCAATCTAATTCATGTATATAACAACCTAAAACCCACATTTTTATACATCAAGAATGAAGCATAAAAGTATCCAAGTTCATCCAACATATTCCAACACACTTCAACATCAACATCATATACAATCTCTCTTAATTCAATCGTTAAAACATGCCATTGTTGAGTGTAATTTTGCAAAACAATATACTTATTTTATGCTTAAAAATTGCAAGTATATAGGTCATGACTTATAGTTAGAAAGCAGATATCAATCTCACAAGGATTAATGCCCAAACACCACTTAATTCAAATCAAACTTTGTTTAAGAAATGAAATTATTTAATGGAAATTTTTGAAAAATTAAATTGAAATAGAAAAACTAACAATGAACAATAGACAATACCAAAATGCAGATCATTGGAATTCAAGGTTTTAATGACTAGAGATTACTTTCTCCCTATTTTGTCTCCCTCATAGTTTATTAATCAAATTGTGCACCTAAGATGTTCAATTTTATTAATTACCCTCTCTTAAGGTGTAATTAATTGTCCCTAATCAAATTAAATGAAGTCAATTGAATGAGCTCTCAACCTACCCAACCACTCTACTGATTTAACTAGTTGTTAAGCTATCATATGGGTGATCAATTGAATTAGCCGAGATCCCACTTCTAACTAACCAATTAATGTGATGACTGTAAGTCTATAGGTTGCCAACTCTCGTTGTACAATCCTACACAAATAACCTTACTCTCTTAATTTATTGCAAGATATAAATATAATCAACAATCATCAAAGACAACTTTCATTCAATTCAATAAAATAGGAGTTTTACAAAATAGTTCAAAAAAATCCCTAAAAAACAAATCAAACACTCATGGTCTCCATAACATCATCAATACTCAAATATCCCATCTTACAAAGATTAGCAGAGATAAAAAAACAGAGAATTGAATAAAAAACTCCTTCTCTTCTTTGCCAAAATTTGGAATTATTGATGTTGATGTGCTATTTTCCTAATTGTTGTTGATAATCCTTGAATCTTCACCTTCCTCAAGACTCAAAACTTGTATTCTTCATTCAAAGAGGCTCTTTTCTACAGAGGATTTCGTCCTCCCTTCATTTATGGAGGTTTTATATCTTTTACAGTCCAAAAAACCTAAAGTTTAATTAAAACCCCGCATAATGTCTCGAATTAAACTTCCCACTATCGCGAGTATTGGCATGATTCCCACGATCGTGGGATTTTGCAACAGAATGTCTCCTCTTCTCTTCTCCTCTTTGCTCTCTAACTCAATCTCTAAGTTGCTCAATCTTTATTCCTATATAAAGATAATCAATTCTTAACCTAAATTGGTATCAAACATAAAATAAAAACAATGAAAATCAAACTAAATGAAAACATACAAAATGAATCCTAAAATACAACAATAATCAACTATTATGCAAGAAACACATTCCAATTACTTAGAAAAATATAGACTAATGCACAAGTATCATCATCCCCATATTTAAATCTTTGCTTATCCTCAAGCAAAATAAATACAACCAATCAATTCTATCACTTCATTTTCATAAAGATCAAAGCATACAATCCCTTAAAATTTAGCCAACTCAAATATCAAGTTAATACACATATCATGACTACTTTTCATTGGTGTACATAAGCAAATTCAATAAATGGCACCATCACTCAAAGATAAGTATAGATGCAAAATGAATCTTCCTCACGGTTTTCACTCATTTCTCTTAAGTGTTTGATAGTTGGTGTTTCGCTCAAACTTTCTATCAGAAACTACACTACTATAGGCTTGCTAATACACCAATTATCCTCTACAATGATTGCATACATAAATAGATCGAAAGGGCTTGTTTAGGGTTGTAATGTGGTAAGGGTTAAGGTGGGTAAAGTAGGTAGAAGGTTTAACATAAGCATTCGTAAAGTGAAAAGCAGGTGAAAAGGGATAACAAAACAAAATTCTGAGATACAAAAGTGTAACTATGTTAAAACTCTACACTTATTTGTGCTACTCAAGTGTTCTTTCCTTTTTATTTTCTTTTTCTTTTCATTCTTTTTTTCTTTCTTTTTTTTCTTAATATATGGAAGAACTATTAATAAGATAGCAATCACATACCATTTGATTAACAGGCAAAAGTATGCTCAACTCATCTTGGTAAAAAATTTCACAACAATCCCAACTAATGTATTACTCCATACTCTACTAAGCTTGCGAACGGGTAGGTTAATGGGGTTATGGATTTGAAAATTTTTGGGATTTTTCAAGAAACAAAAGGTTAAGGCTTAACAGGGGTAGCAAGGGATAATCACAGGTGGCTCATTTAAGCTAAGGGTTAACACAAAAAAGGTCTTAATCATTTTTATTAAGCATGCATCCAGTAGACTCAAACTGGTTCAAAACAAGTTCTGAAGGTAATAACCTAAGGAAATATCACACCACAAAGAAATGGAATGACTATAGATGGAGTCATATAGATCAATCCTTACATTGGCTTAAATGAAAATTCATTATTCATCTCCACACTACCTCATTGCTCAAATGTCAAATTGTGAGTAAGCTTATGTAACCAACTACTTTTCATCATTAAACATGGTTCACTTTCTACTCAAGGAACCTAATCCAAGTTAAATCATGCATTCAATCTAATTCTAACTAGCATGAAAAATCTCATGGCAATACTAATCCAAATGATTTAAGTGCAATTCCATTGCTTAACACAAACAATATGATATGCCTAAATATGCATCCTATTTAACATAATGCAAACAGTGATTAACACAATGTAATTTACAATGCAAGTGTCAACTCCCCACACTTAAAGAACACATTGTCCTCAATGTGACAAGAAAACCAAAAAATAAAGAAAATGACATCAAACGAAACACAAATGACATCAAACCAAACAAAAAATGACATCAAACCAAACAAAAAACATTAGCACAAATGAAAAGTATAGGGTAAGAAAAGCTTATGGGGATTGCAGTGGTGATGGTGTTGGCAAAGGAACTTCAAATTTATTCTGCTGGAAGAATTTGAGGAATTTTTGCTTCAAGTAGCACTACTCCTTGTGGACTTGCCACATTTAGGTGTTGAGCTCATTGAGTTGTGATGTCATTTGCTGCTTGGAGGTCATCTAGTCAAGGATTTGTTGAAATCGGTCGACCTCTACTGGTACCTCTTTTTCTAGTTCTGGGATTGCTTGGGATGTGGAAGGTTGGGAAGAGGCTGTATATGTGCCCCTCCTGTTTTTCACTGCAATACATATATAAGGATTTCGGAGTTCCCTAGAGTAGAACTCCAAAATCTTGGGGCGCCTCAAATAAGATATGTCAAATATATCGTATGGAGTTGTACACACATTTTCCACATCGAGGTTATAAAACAAGGTCAAAGCAGTTACAATATGAGACATTCCAAAATAAGAGCTCTTTTTATTCACAACACTCACTATTGATCAAAAAATCCTAAAAGTTGTATTGATTTTTATTTTTTGATCCATGCTCCACAGAAAGAAAAGTTCTTTGGCCAACCATTTATTACTTTCAGTTTTATTAAACACTATTAAGTACATAAATTTATACAAAAGTAAATGCTCAGCACTAAAAATTAAGGTGTTCGGTGCATTCTTAGGGTAAAAATTTTCTTCACTTGTTAGATTTTTCTAATAATCATCCAGATAAAAGTCATCATGATCATCTAAAACTTTAGTGTTTGTCAAATCAAATAGTACACGAATGACATTATAATCCAATTTATAAACATTGTCAACTAACCTAAACCAGAAACATCTATTTTAGAGTTATAGCAAACTATGGTGAAAAACTCTATAGTCATCATATGGTAAATATGCACATAACAATGAATGAACCTATTCCAACCTATATTCGCAGCTAGTCACTTAATTTGTCGCCTCAATCCTATGGTTTCTAACAATTCAAAATCAAAATAATGAGGAGTGATTAATTCCCTATCTCTAAGGTCTCATAAATGCATACTTTCTTCCTCCGAATAAATGGGGAATAAAGCACAAAAAGTTGCCACTACCAGAGACTTGACGGCACAATTCGTCGATCTATTTATGAGTTACCATCTTCTTTGGTGCCATTGGAAAATGAAAACCTGCAAAAATAAGAGAAAGAGGTAAAATCATTTTTTAGAGAGAGAGAGAAAACATCTTACCCAAATACTTGTATTTTTGAATGATTAATATATGAGAAGAGTAAAGGATTGTAAGATTAATGAAAAGACATAAAGAAAATAACAAGAATCTAGAGGAAAATAAAGGAATTTAGAGAGTGGGAGGAGAGTTTTTGTAGGTTGGAGAGAGAAGGTGTGAAAGTTTGGAAGAATGAATGAAAGAAGAGAGGTGAGGCAAAATTAATATTTCCCTCGGATGGGATTCCCACAATCGTGGGAATACCCATCATTCCCACGATCGTGGGATTTCTCTCTAGAAACATTTTGGAGAGATTTCCTATGGTCATGCGAATCACTCTAATTCCCATAATCATGGGTTTTCTCTCTAGAAACTTTCTTGAGAGAATTCTCACAGTAGTGCGAATCATACTAATTCTCACGATTGTGGGATTGGGTAATTCTTTCACTTCTGAACTTTTTTCCTAGCCTAGCATGCATACTTCATGATCCCATAACCTACAAACACATCAAAACAATATTATCAACAAGAATTTCAAAGAGAAAAACAAGTTGAAATTTAAACAAAATCTAAATTAACATCAATCAAACTCAGTTTAAACACAATCATAACTGAATAAACCAAAAAAACAAGTAGACAAAGATAATCAAAAGAAAATAAATATTTCATAGGTTGCCTTCCATGCAGTGCTTCTGTTAACGTCGGTAGCTCGACTCTCCTTTTTGCTCATGGTGGCTCAAATAAACAGTGCAATGGTAATGCAGAAACTAATCTCAAACTCTACATTTGAGCTATACTAGTATGGTTTCCTTCCTTCCTTCGCCTTCTCCTACACAATCGTTTCTTCTTGAATACGTTCTGAGGATCCTCAATATCTTCCCATCCTCCTTAGGGTTCAAGTTCCTTGATATCCGTTGGGGGTAAAGGAGAACGATAGTCTTTCTTTGAAACCTTGAATGTGATTTGCTCCTTTCCTATTCTTAGTGTTAGTACACCAACATCCAGTATATAAAAATTCCTGGGAAAGATGAATCTATTAATTTGTATTTGCACGTTCTTGATGATCCCCTTCAGTTGGTGCACTATTCTATCTACTATTTTCATCGATATCTTCGTGGGCTGTGGCTCTTCTAACCCCAACTTTTGACTAAAAGTGTAGGGCATCATGTTGATACTGGCCCCCAAATCTACAAATGCCCTAGCTATGTTAACTCCATTTATACTGCACGGAATGAAAAAGTCCCCTGGGTCTTCTTTCTTTTGTGCTACATTTGGACTTCCTTCTGACATATGCCCCTTCACCTCTTTCTTGACTGGGTCCTTTAACGTAAGCTTTGTTTGGAGTTGATTTGTTATATCTTTGATCTTGCTTGACTTAAACTCCTTACAGTTCTTCATTTCCCTATTTGAGCTTTACTTACTCTGAGTAAAGATGGGATATGGAATCCCAGGTTGAGGCTCCTTAATCGATTCACTTGCTAACTCATTTGGAAGGACTTCCAAAACTATTTTTCCTTCTCTATTGTCCCCGTCTTCCTTCTTATGTTCACTTTCCCTTTTCTGAGTCTACATGATTAGCCATGATCTTTTCCTTCAGGTTGATTTCATTGTTGCTCGATAGACTACCTTCAATTCTAGAAAATAAGGTATTAGTGAGTTGACTTACCTGAACCTCCTAATGGTGGATGGATGATGCATGGTTCTTCACAATCTCGTTAAATTTTGCTTCCATCTTCTTTTGACTCTCTTTTTGGCTGGCAAATATCCTTTTTTTATTCTCCTCTTGAGCTGTCAGTTTGGAACCCAAAACCTCTATCATCCTGTCCATTTTGCTATCCATAGCTCCAATTTGATCTTATTAAAAACCCGGAGGTCCTTGCGATCTCGCTTGGCATCCTGCATTGTTATTACTCCAAGAAATATTCGGGTGGTTTCTCTACCCCGAATTATAGGTATTTGAGTACGATTTGTTACCTTTCTGTGTCTACCACCGGCTCCTAATAGAAAACACTTAGCTGAGCCATGGTTATTTTGCTTGCACAGCTCACATTGCTTTTGCATCGCTTTAGCTATAGAGGCAGATGCTCCTTGCATGTTGTTCAACTACTTTGTAGGGGCTGTAATCTGCCCCTACAAAGTAGTAACCAGTCAATAGGTATCATACTTTTTTGTTCTTTCTGCCCCTGTCTACTCCTCTTTCTAGACCACATGCAACTATTGCTCGCCAACTCCTCCAAAAGATTATGAGCTGCTTCCATAGTCTTTCTCATCAACAAACCTCCAGTAGCCACATCAATTGTTCCTCTCATGCTTAGATTCACGCCATTATAAAACGTTTGCAGCAGGAACTCCCTTGGCAGGCTGTGGTATGGATAGCTTCTCTATAGTTCTTTAAATCTCTCCTAAGCTTCATAGAGAGATTTCCCATCGTTCTGCTGAAAATTCGTGATCTCCTTGACGATCCTCGTCGTCTTGGTAAACAGAAAGTACTTCATAAGGAATGCTTGGGCAAACTGTTCCAAAGTAGTAATTTACCCGAAATTAAACTAATTGTATCACGCCTTTGCTTGATCTTTCAACATGAAAGAAAATGACCTTAGCTTAACTGCATCGTCAGACATTCTGTTGAATCGGAAAGTATCGCAGATCTCTAAAAAATTAGCTATGTGGGCTTTCAGATCCTTATTGGATAGCCCGTAAAATTGTACCCTATTTTGTAAAATATTAAGGAGTGCCAATTTTATCTCAAAATTGTTTGCTTGAACCACCAATCTTAGTACTCCTTGAGGACTGAATCTTGGCCTCATAAAGTCCATCAGTGTCTTCTTAGCTCCTCCTTGCTCTCTTTATCCATATCTCTCTGTGTGAAATTTAGACGCTTAGCTCTTCTTAACTGTCTTTCATGTCTCTTAATATAAGGAAACTTATCTTCACTAACTTCTATCGCTCTTCACGTACTCCCTGTGTTCATGCACCTACAAATACATAAGGAAAAGTATCAAAATAATCTAAACTAAACAAGATGTTAAACAATCAAACCCTAGCAATGGCGTCAAAAACTTGTGGAGTGTAATTTTGCAAAACAAGCTACTCATTTTACGCTCAAAAACTACAAGTATATGGTTCGTGACTTGTAGTTAGAAAGTAGATATCGATTCAACAGGGATTGATGCCCAGATAGCACTTAATTCAAAACAAACTTTGTTTAAGAAACAAAATTGTTTAATGGAAATAATCTAAAAAACTAAACTGAAATCAAAAACTAACAATGAATAATAGACAATATCAAAATGTAGAAAGCTGGAATTCAAGGTTTTAATGACTAAAAATCACTTTCTCCCTATTTTGTCTCCCTCCTATTTTATTAATCAAATTGTGTCTCTCCTAAGATGTTCAATTGTATTAACTACCCTCTCTCAAGGTGTAATCAATTATCCCTATTCAAATTAAATGAAGTCAATTGAATGATCTCTCAACCTACCCAATCACTCCACGGATTTAACTAGTTGTTAAGCTATCCTATAGGTGATCAATTGAATTAACTGAGATCTCTCTTCTAACTAACCAATTAATGTGATTATTGTAAGTTTATAGGTTGGCAACTCTCATTGTATAATCTTGCATAAATAACCTTACTCACTCTCTCGATTTATTATAAGATATAAATATAATCAACAATCATCAAAGACAACTTTCATTTAATTCAATAAAATAGGAGTTTTACAAAATAGTCCAAAAGTAATCCCTACAAAACAAATCAGCTACTCATGGTCTCCATAACATCATCAATACTCAAATATTCCATCTTACAAGATTAGAAGAGAGAAAAACGCAGAAAATTGAATAAAGAAAAATCTTTCTCAGCTTTTCCAAAATCTGGAATTTTTGATGTTGATGTGTTATTTTCCCAATTTTTGTTGATAACCCTTGAATCTTTACCTTCCTCAAGACTCAAAACTTGTATTCTTCACTCAAGGAGGCTCTTTTCTACAGAGGGTTTCGTCCTCCCTTCATCTATGGAGGGTTTATATATTTTAGAGTCCGAAAAACCTAAAGTTTAATTGAACCTCGCATAATGTCTCAAATTAAACTTCCCATGATCGTGGGAATTGGCATGATTCCCACGATCATGGGAAGTTTAATTAGAGTGTCTCCTCTTCTCCTCTTTACTCTCTAGTTCAATCTCCAAGTTGCTCAATCTTCATTCCTATATAAAGATAATCAAGTCTTACCCTAAATTAGTATCAAACATAAAAGAACAACAATGAAATTCAAACTAAACAAAAATATACAAAATGAATCCTAAAATATAAAAATAATCAATTCTTATGTAAGAAACACATGAATTACTTAGAAAAATATAGACTAATGCACAATTGTGAGCCATAAAGATCATATTTCTACTTACAATTTAAGCTCAAATTCCACCTCAATACCTCAAGTTAATCTATCCCTCCAAGCTTGCCAGATTATCACAAACAGAAGGTGAAAATAAGGTGGTTTTTAGCAGGTACAAAGATCAACAAGCATCTGGTTCTTTAGCTATCTTGTGAAGGGTAAAAGTATGGATTTGGTGTGGCAATTTAGCAAGACTTGAACCAAAATACAGAGCTATGGGTTAGAAGCAAATTTTGGTGGAGACAAGGAGAAGAAGATGGTGAATGTCCCAGCATAAACTTTTGCTATATTTTCCTAATTCAACTAGGTACAAGGTGTCGACATGCTACCTTGACATATGTCATTAGTCATGTAAGCCACTTATCTCCTCTATAAGCTGCCAAATGTCACCTAATTACTAGTCCATTTGTTACTCACTCATGCTACCATTTGTCAATTAATTACCTAAGCCAAATGTCACTCATTTATCTATGCCATTTGTCACTTATTTCATAGATTTAGTCATCTTAATTTTTCATGTGTCAATTTGTCTTGCCATTTATCTTTTTTCCTAGTCCAAATATACATATAAATTCATCAATCTCCCAATTGTAACAAATAAATTCCAAATTATTAATTATAATCCATCAAACCAAAATTCAAGACTTAACACTACACAATTCACATCATGATCATTTTAAACTTTTCATACCTCGAAATATGTCAATTAAGTGCATATATTATCTTTGCATTGTGTACAAAATCATAATTCATGTGTGTAAGCTAATTATATGAATGTGAATGAAATGCATTTCCTAAATTCTTAATGATATTACTCATATGTAATAGTCTAAGGTTCTAATCTTTAGTATAGAAAATGGGCTATTACAATTCTCCCTTTTAATAAATTTTGTTCTTAAAATTCTTACCTGATTAATCAAAGAGATGGGAGTATTGTTTCCTCATATTTTCCTTAGTTTCCCATGTAGCTTCTTCTCTCGAACGATTCCTCCAAAGGACTTTAACCAATGGAATCATTCAGTTTCTCAATTGTTTAATCTGATAACCCACTATTTTAACTAGTTCTTCAACATAACTTAAATTACTTGCAATTTCAACTTGCTGTGCTAGTAACATATGTGTCAGATCTAATCAATATCTCTTGAGTATACTAACATGAAACACATCATGGATCTGAGTCATTTTCACTAGTAATGTTAACTTATAAGCCAATGGTCCAACTCTCTCAGTAATCTCATATGGACCAATGTATCTAGGGTTTAAGTTACCCTTTTTATCAAACCTTAGCACTCCCTGCGAAGGTGATACTCTCATAAACATCTTATCTCCCACTTGGTACTCCATATCTCTTTGGTGTTGATTTGCATAACTTTTCTTCCTATCTTGAGTTGCCTTAATTCTACTATAAATCAATTTAACCTTATCAATAGTATCTTGAATCAACTCTGGGCCTTTATCAACCCTTAGACCCTTTTCATCCTAATACAAAGGCAAACGACACTTTCTGCAATTTAATGCCTCGTACGGAGCCATACCAATACTATTATGATAATGATTGTTGTATGCAAATTCAATAAGAGCTACATATTGATCCCATGCTCCTTAGAACTCCAAAACACAAGCTCTGAGCATATTCTCAACATTCTTAATAGTCCTCTCATTATGTCCGTCTGTCTAAGGATGAAAGGTTATACTAAAGTTTAATCTTGTGCCCAAACTTGTTTGTAAACTACCCTAAAATTTTGGGGTCTTGGTTCGATATAATGGACACTGGAACTCCATGTAATCGTATACCTTATTCTCATCCTTCTAGGCTAATTGGTCCAGTGTATTATTCTATCTCACAAGTAAGAAATGGGGTCAACAATGACCTATATGGCATTATGTTTCCTCGGAGTCCTCGACAAGCTCATAATGAAATCCACAATGATCCTCTCCCATTTTCAGTCTAGAATAGGTAATGACTGTAACTTTCCAACTAGAGCTTAATGCTTTGCCTTAATCTATTTGCATGTCAAATATTTAGCAACATACTCTGCCGCTAGCTTCTTCATCCCTGGCTATAAAAAATGTTGTTTTATAGTACTGTACATCTTGGTAGTACCAGGATGCATAGCATAGGTTGCTATATGAGCTTCCTGCAAAATTTCTTTCCTCAAATCATCCACATCAGTTACACATAATATCTACTTCAACAACAATGTATCATTTCTCAACTTAAACTTAGAATTCGAGTTCTGTTTCAACTTCTCAATAATCTTCACCATTTTTGGGTTTTTGCTTTGAGCTTTCCTAATCCTTTCATGCAATACTGGTCTAAACTTTAACGTAGCCAACAATGTTTCATTCTGCCCTAAATTCAGCTCAACATTTAATGCTCTCAGTTGAACTAGTTTTGGTAACCTCAATGTCTGAATTTGGGCCATACTACTATTGGTTTTCTTGCTTAATGCATCAGTTCCGACATAAGCTTTATTAGGATGGTATTCAATCCTACAATCATAATCCTTAAATAATTCAACCCGTCCCCTTTGTCTATTCAATCCTACAATCATAATCCTTAAGCAATTCAACCCATTGCCTTTGTCTCATTTTTAGTTCCTTCTGACTTAACAAATATTTCAAACTTCTATGATCAATAAATATCTAAAATGGTTCACGATATAGATAATGCCTCCAAATCTTCAAAGTAAACACCACTACAGTAAGCTCTAAATCATGAACCGGATAGTTGAACTCATGAGACCTTAACAGTCTCGATGCATATGCAATCACTTTGCCATACTACATCAAAACACATCCTAGCCCCTGATGTGAAGTATCACCATTTACTATATATCCTCCAGATCCAGATAGAATAGCTAACACCGGTGTTGTAGTTCATTGGTGTTTTAATTGTTTAAAGCTCCTTTGGCATTCATCACTCCATCTGAAAGGTACATTTCTCCTCAGAAGATTTGTCAAAGGGGCTGAGATCAAAGAATCCCATCAACAAACCTCCTGTAGTAACCTATTAATTTAGGAAAACTCCAAATCTCAGACACATTTCTCAAGGCTTCTCACTTCATCACTGCCTCAATTTTCTTTGGGTCTACTTATATGCCCTGTCCATATGTTATATGACCTAAGAACACCACTTGATCAAGCCAAAATTTACACTTACTGACCTTAGCATACAATTATTTCTCTCTTATTATCTGTAAGACTAAGCTCAAATGCTCATAATGTTCCCCTTTACTCTTCAAGTATACAAGAATATCATCTATGAATACAATCACAAAATGAGCCAAATAAGGTTGGAACACTTTATTCATCAATGCCATAAAAGCTACCGGAGAATTTGTCAATATAAAATCCATCACCAAAAACTCAAAGTGCCCATAACTAGTTATAAATGCACTCTTTGGTACATCAGCTTCTACTATCTTCAAAAGATAGTACCCTAATCTCAAATCCAATTTAGTAAACACTTAAGTTCCCTGTAAATGATCAAGTAAATCATCTATCCTCGGTAAAGGATACTTGTTCTTCATTGTCACCCAATTCAACTGCCTATAATCAATACAAAATCTCAAAGTCCATCTTTTTCTTCACAAACAAAACTAGAGCTCTTCAAGGTGACACACTAGATCTGATAAAACCTTATCCAACAATTCCTATAACTAGTTCTTAAGTTCAATAAGTTCCACAAGTGCTATCCTATACGGAGGAATAGATATAGGAGTAGTACCTAGAACAAGGTCAATAGTGAACTTTTTTTCCCTATCTAGGGGTAAACCCGATAATTCAGTAGGGAACACATCCAAAAAATCCCAATCAACAGGAATATTCTGAATTGTTTGTTCATTTTGGGTATCCGTCATATAGGCCAGATAAGCCTCACATCCACCTTGAATTAATATTAAAGCACTCAATGATGAAATTAATATAGCTAGTACTGCTTAACTAACACCTCGAATTCAATAATCACCTCCTTAGTGTTGCAGCTCATCATAACCCTATGTACAGTAAACTAGTCCACACCCAAAATAAGGTCTATTTCTTTCAACTGCAATACTATCAGATCAGCTTTCAATTCCGCCTGATCAACATAAATAATACACTCTTTACACACTTCTCCAATCATTGTAGTACTACCTACCATTGTACTCACGTCTAAGTCACATTTCAACATCTTTCCCTCACAATACAGTTCAGATGCCAAATATGGTGTGATAAATGAATATGTAGATTTTGGATCTGACAATGCAAATGCCTCAAAATTAAAGACATGTAACATACCCGCAATAACATCTGGGGAGTTCTGTGCCTCCTATCTGGTGATAGCATAGATCCTTGCCTGGGACTGCAGTTGGTTACTTCGCACCTCAGTCCTGACACTAGGACCTACTGAACTTGTTCTACCTCTACCTCTGTCGCTCTGTCTTAATCCACTAGCTCTATTTTGTTGGACAGTCATGTCAGTCACTGATCCCCTCTCACTCTAAACTGTGGTCCCAAAGTCGAGGGACAGTCTCCAATATGATGCTCAAAAGAGGCACAACGAAAATAAGCTCCCAATATCTTCAAACACTCTCTGCCATGTTTCTTTCCATGTTGCTCACAACTAGGCATCTGTTGTGGTTGCCCTTCTAACTGGACCTCTACTACTACCATCATAAACAAAATTGCCTTTTAGTTTAAATGCTGACTGTCTCGATCTAGTCTGTGATAATGATCTATTATGGCATTTACTGAATCTCCTACCATAATCAACTTGAGACTTACCATGTCTCTTCATTCTGAACTCCTGCCTGTACTCTCCTTGTCCATCTTTTAATAGCTGTTCAATTTGGGTTGAGGTAGATCTCAACTCAATAAAACTACTAAAATTAGTGATAGCCAACCTCGTTTTAGTTTCCATATTTAGTCCATCCTCAAACTGCTTACATTTATCCTCCTCTATCAAAATCAAAGCAGTAGCATATCCCATTAATTCATTAAATCACACCTCATACTCAGCTATAATGAGATTGCCCTATTCAGATCTAGAAATTCCTTCATCTTCCTATCCAAATAGATATTTGGCATAAACTTCTCCTTAAAAACGTTTAGAAAATGTTCCTATGACAATCTACAAGGTCGGGCGGAACTGCGAAGAATAGTCTTCCACTACTACTAAGCCGAACCTTGAGTAGTGAGACAGCATAATCAATCTTCTCATCAGACTTGCAGTCCATCTGATTAAACACCTGCTCCATTCTTTCCAACCAACATTCTACCTCTATAGGGTTTATACTTCCATAGAAGTCTACAACCCCCTGCTTCCTAAGTTTATCATACCTCCTCTCTCTCCTTTCAGGAATTCTCAGAGATATTTGCTCAAACTGAGGTACTGGAGACTCTCTATTGGCTCCTAAAGACTCAAGGTCAGCTGACTTTGTGACTCGATCTCCAATAGCAGATGACCTATAATAAATAATAAGTGTGATCACTATACGAGTCTCTCACTATATATCATATCTATATGTTCTTATATTTCCCTATGAATGCCAAACCATGCTCTGATGCTAAAAATGTAACGTAACACTACCATAAAGCATATGCCCGAACATCTAGAGGACATTCAAGAACTTGCCCTATGAAAATGTCATGTTAGAGTAATTACATTAACTTATTATGGCATCATATAGAATATAAGTAAACATAAAATCAACTTTCTCCATTTCATTCCCAAAATGAAAATTATTCACATTGTCATTACATTTCATAATCCATGTTAATACATAACATAACATTTAGGAGTTTAAATTTTTATACAAAAAGTTTAACATGAAAGGAGAAGCTAAAAAAAAGTATTCTATATAAACTTTGCAGTTATGAACTAACCGGACCTTTGAGCCATTCTTGTTTCCTAAGCATAGAATTTGCTTTTGATTCAGATGTGGCATTACTGATCTTAACAACATCCTTCGAAGATGAATAGGCTTCTAGTTTGCCTTAGAAGCTAGGTCTCCCACATAACTAAAAATCAACGTTGCAATTTTGACGAGTTTGTAAACTCAGTGAGTGAATCATCATCGATGTGCTCACTCATGTCGGAACACAAATATCACAAGTATAAACCAAATTCAATATATACCTTATATCTCAACATTACATCATAAACTTCAGACATTTCATATATTCTTTCGGAATAATCTGATCACTTATCTCAATCATTCATATCATCGACATGTATACAAACATTGCATATCTCTATATGAAAACAATATAGAAATACTTTGCAATCTTTCACATGATACTTTTAAAAATATATATAAATGCAAATGCACATGTAACTCCATTCATTTTTACTTTGTTGTAACCGAGCATCTATTTATTGTCCCGTAACCATTGTGGATACTGGGCTCATTTCATTTACGATCTCATACCTATTTTAGATACTGGGCTCATAAATAACTGAGCCTGTGGCTCTTTATGCACTTTTATGAGCATTAAGCTCTTTTTCAAACTGGTTACTCTGGTTACAACTCCTTTATCTAATTATGCATAGCAATGTGATGGAATGCATCAAATCATATAGTATACTATCAATCACTTTCAGTCAATGTGCACAGTCGTTCATCATATTCATCAAATATGAGTCTGACATTCAACATTTAGTTAAGTACATATATTTTTCCATATTCACATACAATTAGAAGGAACTCCTAATACAATCTTGAATATCAAACTCCTCAGACTATCAATGTTCGGAATTATCACGATCATATCAATAACAGCTCAATAATTGAAATTTAGACAGAACAAATTAGTCTTAGCGAGAAAACATCTAGGTTAACTCACAGTACGCTTCAGATAAGCTATTGACTTGTTGACTTGGTAATGTCTAGATGTTGACATTCGACTTGTGCTTCTTTAGTCATGCAATACACACATATTTTACAAATTACTAAGTTGATCAATCATATAAGTATTAAATCACGCCTAAGTATACGTCTCATATTCAATGCATGCTCAATTGATTTTCTTAGTTATTTATACTTAAATCACATGTCTTAACCATTCACCCATCATAACTTTCATATAACTATATTGTAATGAGATTTATACCTTATGTATACTTAATTAGCCCAAATTTATCAATCATACATTCACCAATTCTTTTATAACATTATGTAATCACACAATATCTCAATTCTCATTCATACATTCCTATGCGTTATTCATATCCTTTGGATCACATTTGTATTCATAAGAAGACCTTCATTCCTTTAAAACTCATAAATTCTAAAGTTTAGACATTGACATCGATAATCCTTTCCTTAAATTATAACATTAATTAACAACCTAATCTTATCAAACCTTTTACCAATTAATCAAGCATCAAACCATGTTCATTTTAAGCCTCAATCAAGTCCAAAAGTACTAAAATAAATTAACTTATCTTTAGTTAATTCAATATCACACAAAAAATTTTTCTTCACTTCAAGGCATTGCCCACGATTATATAGGCCTTCCCATGATCGTGGGATGAGTGAACCGAAAGTTCACCATCCATTTCCATTAATTCTTTTCCAGATTTTAACATCTTTATACCAAAGTCAAAACATCCTCCTAATATTCCATTAATTATACTTCAATTTTACCTTAATTATACTCCAATTCCTTATCCACTTCATCTCCTAATCTAACTCAAATTATTCAATTAATAAATTATAAGCTATTTTCTTTCATGCATCAAATCAAAACAGAAACTATTATTCATTTTCATACATGTAGTCTTAGTTCTTTTCCATTTCAAGAACACTACACTAACAACTTTCTTTGACAAAAATTCACCTTTACTTTACTTTATAACCCAATCTAATTCATCTATATAACAAACCATAACCCACGTTTTTATACATCAAGAACAATGAATAAAAATATCCAAGTTCATCCAACATATTCCAACATACTTCATCATCAACATCATATACAATCTATCCTAATTCAATCATCATAATATTTCTATTGAAACATGCCGTAAAGATAATATTTCTACTTACTATTTAATCCCAATTCAATAATCATATACCCCGGAATATGTCAATTAAGTACATATACTATCCTTGCAATGTGTAATCATAATTCATATATGTATGCTAATATGTAATAGTCTAAGGTTCTAACCCTTAGTATAGAAAACAGACTATTACAGTAAGTCATTGTACTAAACATAACTATAGAAGAAATAATATTACATTACATAATATCTCATATTGTATTTTCCTCCACACATAAATTCATAGTCTTATCAAATTTTTGTTATGAAGGTATTCACCAGAGAATCTCATTCCGTATAGATAATTGAAAATTTAAAACTCACCATAATGATCTCATCGAAGTGCCTTAGCATTCTCAATGTTTAACTTCTACTTAGATTTAAACAAATTAAATTTTTCAAAATTTTAAATCTTCATTTCATTTAATACATATGACTATATCATATAAAGTCATTAGTAATATAATAAAATATGAATATTATCCTTTTATGAATTGTTACTCCATCCAATACATCACATGTATAAATTTAACAATTTAATACCATCATCGTCCTTTCACTGAAGGTTGGTTTGGTTATTCTTTAACTTGACAAGTTTCATACAATTCATAATCAAAATGATACAAATATCCTTATATGTAATTTTATGATTTTCATTATGTTGATTTAACCAATATGCATAAAAGGATAGTCTCGGTTATGCAACCTTTTATTCTTACCACTTATTTTAAGCATAAGTCTCCTTTGATCCAATATATACAAATTGTTTGCATAAACTTAGGTCAATTATCTTTACGTAACAATATATTCCTTATTATTCTTTGAACATTGTAATAATATTGAATTTAAATTCAGTATCAAATACTCATAAACATGAACTAGAAATGTATATGATCTCTATCATATCTTGTATAGGCAAGAAAATTGATGCAATCATTTGCTTGTAATGATAACTATTATCATACTATATCAAATTCCTTTAATTGATGTCTATAATTATGCTTTTCATTGGCTAAATTAAGTGGAAAAATTCTAAAAAGGTACCATACCTTTTAGCTTTACTCTTTGCAATCTCTTCGTGCTATCATGGTGTTGACATACATCTTACATATTGTCATCAAAGTTTATAAGATGTTAGTCAACTCAAGATGACAATACATTTTGTCACCTAAATGATTTTGACATATTTCTAAAACTTTGTCACTGATTCCTCAATAGGATTATAGAAAACTTTCATAATAAGCATACGATTTTCTTTTCTAACTTTGAGAACTCTTCTCAAACATAACCTAGGTCCAAGAAATTGGGTTCATTAACTTAGTATCAACTATATTAAACAAGGTAAATTCCAGTTAGAACAAAATATAAAATGTAAGAAAAACAAGTAATTAATTATATGTCATGACTACTAAATGAGATTAGGACTTCAATCATGTATTTGGTTACTTTGACTATTTTATTTGAAATAATAGTCCTCACTGCTATTCGGAAAAATTACTCTAATCTTTCTAGTGGGCTAGGATCCCATTCAAATATAGTTGCTCTTGATTTTGCTCAACAAACTAACTAAACTTAGATTAGATAGATAACAACTTTATCAATCACATCTCATATGAATCCTAAAGGATTCGTCAGGTGACAACTCTTACTAAGACATATATAATATGTTATTCCTAACCCTCCCTCTAAATTCTTATGATTATGAATTTACTCATCCAAATCACACAAATTTAGTTAAGTAAAATCCACTGTCATAAGACTAAACATGTTCGGGTTAAAACGACTTTAAATTTGCTCAACAAGCTTATAATAAAGAGAACTCTGGTTTATTCTTATAACAATGGAAGGCAGCAATCATAGTCTTAACATGTACTTAATATTTTAATAAGGGATTTTAAATTCATTCATCTCATAAAACAGAAAATTGTACGCAAAATATTACACATATAAATATAAAACATACAATTTAACATGCATCTAATATATATATATTAACCATATAAATAAAGAATGCATCTTATCCACTCACAATCATATATGCATAAAACATCAAGCTTCGTGTGACTCTAATTATTGATCTTCATAATCTAAAACAATATTTCCATCACCTTGGAAAAATAAATTAGATTAACCCATTGATTCCTAAATAACCTAAATTCCTATTCCAAATAGAAATTTAATTTGATTTTAAACAATTTTTAAATCCAATTGGAAACTATTTCCAATTTATCTTGACTCCTTTCATAAAATATAATTGAAATTTTTTTTCAATAAATTATTGTACTTACTTATTATCATTGAGAAAAATCCTTTTTCAAAATTATATAAGTAACATATTCTAATCTAATTAGAAAAATGTTCCTAATCTAATTAGAAATTACTATTTATAATCTCATTAGAAATTACTTTTTCCTTAATTGGGAAATTATTTTCTAATATTAAAGGAACCTACTTTCAAAATTAGATGAAAACTTTTAAATTCAATTAAGAAATTCATTTATATTATTTATTTAGATATCAATTTCTTATTATAAAATATTTATTTAATAAATTAGAAAAATATTT
>JAOQML010000197.1:36963060-36976478 GCA_027568935.1 Erythroxylum urbanii | reverse complement strand
AATTTCTTAATTAATTAAGAAAAATTTATGGAGAATAATTCAATCTAATTGAAACTAATTAATCATAATTTTAGAAACTAATTTTCTAATTAATTTGGAATCAATCTAAATATTAATCTCAATAATATTACGAAAAATTGCTTTAATATTAAAGCTAAGATCTTATCTTAATTAATATAATCTCGTTATATTTATAATTTTAAACATAATCTAATTATTAAAAAAATTATTTAAAACCACGACTTGATTCTAACTATTGATTTGATAACTAATTGAATTTAATAATTCAACTTCTTGAAAAATGAAAATAAAATTCAAAAATATTCCCCGTAAATTTCCCCTTTGAAAACAATTTTCAAAATTGGAAAAGCACAATTTCAATATTATTAGAAATTAAATTAGTTTAATGATACCAATGAAGGGTTTTGAGGGAGCTTGGGGAGAAATTAGACCGAATCTAAATGAGCCCGTAGACAACTAGGATGTTATATCTCAACCTAAAACCTTAAGGCACTGGGTTATGAGTCCTATTATTGTATATAACTTACTTTGTCCTTATATCTCTTTCCAATATGAGATGATTCCACTTGTGAATTTCTAATATCTCCCCCTCATAAGTGGAACTATCCATATCAGACTAACTCCCTCTCAACCGATAGCTAATGCGAAGCCATTTGAGTCACTTTGACCAAATCCATAAATCTTACTCATCAAACTTTGCCAACCTAGCTCTGATACCAATGTTGGGAAACTAGGTTAGGATTCGATCTTGAAAGTAGTGGAATAATTACAAAACTTTTTTTGTAAACTTTGATTTCCTGAAAACCAAGATCTTTCTAATTCTATAAAATGATTAACACAAATCATAATAAAGAAGAATCTTAATTTGTACCTTATTCTGAAGCTTGATCCTTTTCTTGTCGTATCCCTCAAATCATTTCTGAAACTAATCCATCTCAACCACCATAAGCACACTAATGTCCAGCTTCTAACGATATCTATAGAATAAGTTGAGAGAACTCTATAACACTTACAATGAGAGTTAAGCAAGAAGAGCTAGCTTCATAGAGCTTAAGCTCATTTATAATAAGCTTTGGATGTTTTAGTAATTTAATTTCAATTAAATTTTAATTTCAATTAAACTTTATGATTGTTTGGTGCATGCAACATACGGACCAGAGGAGATGGAACATCGGCGCGTAGCACATGTGCCACACATGTCAGAAGGTTATGGGGTGCGTGGGTGCGCATGGTCATGAGGAACACGTGCCTGACACATTTGAAGGCATGTTAGGCGAGGAGCATGCAATGCACACTTCATAGGCTACTTGCTCACCCTAACATCTGTGACATCATGCTGACGTTAGCTATAGTACAAAAAAAATCAAAAATTTCATAATCCATATAAAGATTCCCAAATCATTTCGGGTCCGATGAATTCATGAAGTGAATTGTTTAAATTTTTATGGATTTATCACATTGGTAATAAATAAAGTTTAACTTTAGAAAAAGGAAATTAAGGTTTCTAAAGTCGTTTTAAGTGAATTTCATGCTTTGGACTAGAAATAAATGAGATACATATGGTTTTAGTAACTTATATGGATTTTTAGTGTTCAGAATTACTTTATTACCACTCCTATTAGGATGTTCTTATAATGAAGTCTCAAATAAAGTTAATTGACATTATTTTCATCACTGATATGTGATAATAGGAATGTGTATGTGGATTTTGCATTTATTAATGGTATATTGTCACATATAATATGCCCATATGCAATGTGAGGACAACATACAGTTGTATCCCTTATGTTTGTGGATCTATTTATATACTAATGAAAAAGTAGTCACCACAGTGGCCTTTTAAGTTAGTATTCAGATTGTTCCAGCTGCTTCTTTGAAAATGCCTCTAGTTTTGTATTTAGCTATTTTACATACAGGTGTTTGCCTTATATAAGATTTTAAGATGTGCATAAAGGCATTAGATGGAGGAAGCCATTGCTTGAATGATAGATTCACCCACAAGTGGTAGTGTCATAAGAGTTGGTGGTGTGTACTCTGATCACTTTTATATAGAGGTCTAATTTGAAGGTATTATGTATTCAGCCCGCAAGTGTTTCATGATATGTGTAATCAGATTCTTGGTACAGATACTATTTTATGACTTTTAATAGTACTATTTTCCTACATTTTTGTTGATCTTTAAATTGTCAATTTTACAGTCACCTTCTCTGTAAACAACAAGAGCGTCATTATTGAAACCCTGACTGGTTTCAACTTCAGGAAGTGGAAATAAGATATGGAGTTTGCAAGATTACCTATCCGTAATCAATATGGCCATGATTACAGATAGGTAATATCCACATACATCCATCAGCTTAGAGGCTAATAAAATAGCATATGCAACCTAGGATCGGTCAAATAGGATGTGTTACTTGACCATTAAGAGATCTGTTTTGGACCATCAGCTTAGTGGACTTCTGAAGAAAAACATAGCGTGGGATTTCCTGGATAATGTCTCTTAGAGGTACATGGTCTTTTCTAATGTAGAGATAAGTACCTTGGTAAAGGAATTGTTCTCCATGAGGTTTACAGAGATAGAGGGAGTAAGAGAATACATTATTAGGACCATCAGCTTAGTGGACTTCTGAAGAAAAACATAACGTGGGATGTCCTGGATAATGTCTCTTAGAGGCACATGGTCTCTTCTAATGTAGAGATAAGTACCTTGGTAAAGGAATTGTTCTCCATGAGGTTTACAAAGATAGAGGAAGTAAGAGAATACATTATTAGGATGGTCCACCTACTAAGCGAACAGAAGGCTCTAGACATTGTCATCCCTGAAACATGTATTGTTCATCACGCTCTAACTTCTCTTCCTTCAGAGTTTGGTGTTTTGGTGAAAGCATACAACTCCTTGGATGAGTCTTAGGATATAAATGAACCAATACTGTTATGCCAAAATAAGTTCTAAAAATTCTTAGGTTATCCTACTCGCAAGTGTAAGAGATAGTTGTAGTTGATTACACAAGGTCGTATCTGAAGAAGTTGAAATTGGTTCACTCAAATTAATCTTAAACTAAAGTAAAAAAAGATGCAATCTTAAACATTATATCCCGATTTTTTGAGTGAAGGCTTTAAATAAAATCACACAATTAGACTAAAAAGTGAACTAATTTAACTGGAAGCAAAAAGAATTTGATTTACCAGTATGGAAAGCTCTTGAGAAATTAACTTTACTAATTTAATCTCCTATGTATGACTAAGATGAATTGATTGGATAATTGTCTTGCTAAAATTACCAATTAGGTTCTAAATTAGTTCAAATAATAAACTAAATCTAACTTTCGTATTCGACAAGTAATTATCCAAATTAATTATGGAAACCTAACGAATAATCACCCACTTAAGTTAATATAATTCTAATTCTTAACCCAAGCATTTATAATTTCTCATTCCAATATTAAACTTCTTCTCTTGATCTTTCATTTAATACCTAAATGATGCAAAGGTTGGCCACACTGTTACTTCCAATAAGCTTAGAAACTATAACAAATAACAAGACAACAAAACAGTAACTCAATCATGCATAGTTAACTAAACTAGATTTATTAATTCTCAAGAAAAAAATAAACCCATAATGGAATAAACAAGTTTCATCATCTAAATATACTTCAATCCCACAGTTAACATTAATAGAAAATTCTTAAAGCAATAACAGAATAAAACTGAAATGGGATATCAACTATAACAAGAAAACATGTTCAATAGAGGAGTCCCACAATGTAATAGAGATGAAATAGAGATAGCAAACAAATAGGTGGTCGAATGAGGATGTTGGCTTCAGCTTTATCCCTCTGCCTCTGTTTACTATCACCCAAAAGAATGAATGCTCCCCTAGTTCTCTATATCTGCAGTTGTTTTTCTTCTTCTTCCCCACTGATTGATCTTCTTTTCTCCAGCCTTTTCTTTTCTCTCTTTTCTTTGTTCTCTCTATCTGTGTGTCTTTGTACCCTACCTCCACATTCTTGGTTTTCTATTTGTATTGCGAGGCTAGGTTTAGGTTTTCATGTCGTCAACTATACACATGACACGTAATATTAAGACAATTAAAGAAAAGTTTATCATACCCATGACTGTGGGAGTCATAAGTGTGACTACCTTTGTCACACCTGTGACTTGGTGTGATAGTCACGAGTGTGACTCCATTACATATTTTAATTAATTAATTTTACTTGCATAATTCAAGTCCATATTAATTCTTTCATGGAATATTCACAAGACAATCCATTTAACATTCATGCAATATTCACACCAATTTCAATTTATTCATCTCAAATTTGGATTAAAACATTAGAATTTGTAACCAAAATAAAGAAACGAAGGCAAGCAAAATCAATAGAAATTAGACATTACAATTCCCCCGCACTTATCTTATACTTGTCCTCAAGCAAAATAAAGAACAATAGACTATATAAGAATAACCAATGAAAACAATGATTTTCCCAAATAATAGTGAAAGATTTCAACGATCATTTTAATAAAGATAACATGAGATCTTGAAACTCATAATACTCCGTGAAAAGACTATTCTCCGTATGCTTAACCAAAATTAACAAATTCTTCAACTCAAAGACCATTAATAAGTGTGATAGACACTCACTCCACTCTCTATGCTTTCATGCATTCAAAGGTAGGATATATTCACTCATCGTTCATTTTATGTAAGGCATCTAGCATAGGCATGCTTACTAATCTAATCTTTACTACTTTTATCAAATAGAAACATCAATTCAACGGTCTTTATTTTAGTTGTAATGGGGTTGGGCTAAACGTAGGAAAAAAGAGAATCACATTTTAAAACCACAAAGCAAATTGAGCATTTAAAATAATACATAACGAGCGACATAAAACACTCAATTATTTCCTCTCGTTTAACAAGGTTAGCACTCCCCCTTTCAACGTCTCTCCTTTTTCTTTTCATTTTCTGGCCGTCTTCTCTTCCCTTTGTTTCTTTTCAATTTTTCTTTTCTTTTTTTCTTTTGTTTGTTTTTATTTTTATTTTGTTTTCTTTCTTTCTCTTTTTTTCAATGATTTATTTATTTATTTAAAACAAGGAAATCAAGAGAAGAAAATTATAGAGGAGAGATGATTATTACAACCATAACCATTCTTAACGTAATAGAAAACTATATGTTATGATCCCCTACACTTATTCAAGCAATTACTTCTTAAACCCAAGAATACCATTTCAAATGCTCAACTTGTCTTATATTAGGTACTACAAAGAGCATAAATAATTAAGGTAAAGGCTCATATTCTGGGTTTAAAGAAAGAAAAGGTTCCATATTAAGCTCAAAGGAGCTTATTAAGGGTAACATTATGGTAGCTTTTTAAGCAAAAAGGGTAAATCCTAATTGCCTTCATCATTTCAACATTTGCATAATATTATATGATCTCAGCTTGTATTTGCAAACAAGTTCTAGAGTTCCTTAATCATGAAAGAACACTTTCAACAAAGAATACTTGAATTTGGTGTTAAATATTTCAAAAGGCTCAATTTCTTACCAAAGAAAAGTTCCATTCATCTATCACAACAAACTGATGTCCTTTTAATCGAAATCTAAGTTAATCAGTGTTGGGGAGCTATGGATCCATGCATCACATACATAGCAAGGCAGTGGAAGTGTCAGAATCAGAATTCCAACCCTACAACATCCCCATAAAATCCAGAATCTATGTGCATGTATAAACAGATTATAAGAACATGAAATTATAGCATATGTACCTTGCAAATACTCCTCCATTCTTGAATCTTCTCATTGTTTGGGTTGTAGCAAACACCAAACACCTTCTTTGGCCTCTAAAGAGTACGCAAAGATGAAGAAAAATCGGTGTGTAAGGGTAGTTAGAGCACTAAACAAGATGAGTTAAAGTAGATGCTCTAGTGAGAGTTAGATTAAGATCAAGTTTCGTGCAATTAATCTCATGCAACAATTGCCTAAGATTGCATGAATAAATCTCAAGCACTCCTCTCAACTTCTAGAACTCTTCTAGACCTTTAGCCTCTCTATTGAGTGTGTTTTATGGTTAAAATTTGTGTGTACATAAGTAAAGAACTCACTTATATACCACTTATTATTAAGTCGGCCACGATCATGGCTTGCTTAATTGATAGCCATGCACACTATATTTTTCATCCAATCTTTTTATGTGTGACACTTATGTTGCCAGTTATTTTGGTCACTTGAATTAACTCTTAATACAAGCAAGTCATAAAGGATTTTATGATGCCAATTTATCAGAATGTAAGTTGATTAACACTCGAACTCTTCGATAGTTAATTATTCAACTTACTAAACTTTTCATAGTCAATTACCTTGCAATTTGTCCTTTCACCATCCTATACCCTACTTGGTTTAGAATATGGGCTTGTGTCAACTCCCACTAGACTGACCATGTCAGATCTAGTCCAAGTGATGTTAGTTCTTATCCTGGGATCTTATTACTCTATGTGTCATTGAAGATTCTCTTCATGACATATCATTGCTCTGGTCAAAGACTCTCACGTAATGTCCATGACAAGAGGCCATGGGTATCATCTCCTTCTATCAAGAATGGTGAATCCTTTATTAGTTACCTAATTACCTTCGAATATCAATAGTTATACCTAATCACCACCCTATAAGCGACCTTATCTTGAGGTAAGAAGGAATGATGTCAAAGCATATGATCAGTATCCAAGATATCCTTAGGTACCTCAAGTATAAGGATATTTGCATCATTGCTATGATGAAAATAATCACTGACATTTGAAAGATCATCCATAATATAATCTCATAGCAGGTCATTCGATGTACTTACTACTCTTAGTAAACATCCACATATTAACTCTAAACATCTCATTTTACAGTTTATGAGATCAATTGCTCAATCAAATCAAGGAGTATAACATGTGCTAGTCTATCCAGATTAACAATGTCCTGTCTCATTAATCCTATAACTAGGGATAATTTAGATACTAACACAGTTGCACATAAAAGGAATCTCATTATCATGATCTCATAATGATTTCCTTCATGCTATATTTTGTATCATGGACTTCATTAATTCGATTTAAGAAAGACATCAATTCATAAATAAATGAACATCAAATTAAAGAAAATTTCCTTTAGCTTTATTGATCAAAATAAAGTTTGTACAAAAGTGCTAAAGGTGATTTCCTTTAGAGCACTACTCTAATAATCTCCTATTTACACTAAATCTAATCGCCTTTGTATATAATACCATAAGCGAGTACACTATAATCAAATCTCATTTGAGGAAATGGCTTAGTTAAAGGATCAACGATGTTTCAGTCTGTGGGCACTCTCTCTATCTACACATCACTTCTATCAATGGTCTCCTTGATCAGGTGATATCTTTTAAGTACGTGCTTGGACTTCTGATCAGACCTTGGTCCCTTGGCTTGAGCAATAGCCCTATTGTTATCACAATAAAAAAATATCGTGTCTATAATGCTTGGTACCACTTTAAGTTCCATAATGAACTTCTTGATCCAAACAACTTCTTTTACCGCTTCCGCAGCTACAATGTACTCTGACTCAGTCATTGAATTTGCAGTTGTCTCTTGCTTGGATCTCTTCCAACTGACTACTCCACCATTCAGTGTGAACATATAACCTGACTGGAATTTTGATTCATTCTGGTTAGATTGAAAACTGGCATCTGTATGCTAGCTCGCTACAAGATCTCCATCTCCATATACCAAGAATAAATCATTCATCCTTCTCAAGTACTGTAGGATATTCTTGATAACTACCCAGTGACACTCACCAGGATTCGTCTGCTCATAACACTTAATGCATACGATATATCGAATTGTGTACATAACATAACATATATGATTGATCTTATAACCGAAGCATATAGGATCAAACTCATGCGAGTCCTCTCATCTTGCATCTTGGACATATAGATTTTGAGAGTTTTATCTTATAAGTCATGGGAAGAAACCGTCTCTTGGGCTACTTCATGCTAAACCTCTTTAGTACTTTATCTATATATGTAGACTACTAAATACCTAGCAACCTCCTTGATCTATCTCTATAGATCTTTATTCCTAATAAATAAGTTGCTTCTCCAAAGTCTTTCATAGAGAATTCCAGGATAACCAAATTTTGATAACTTGCAAACTGGAGACATCGTTTCCTATTAGTAATTTATCATCCACATATAACAAAAGGAATATGATAGCATTCCCACTAACCTTCTTATACACACAAGGTCCATCCAAATTTTGTGAGAAACTAATCTCTTTTATTGTCGCATCAAATCGAATGTTCCAACACTTAGATGCTTGCTTCAATCCATAAATGGATTTCTGAAGCTTGTATACCTTTTTTCCATCTTTGGATAGAAAGCCCTCATGTTGTATCATATATATATCCTCAACTAGGTTTCCATTTAGAAAAGTCGTCTTCACATCCATTTTCCATATTTCATAATCACAATGAGCAGCAATGGCTCGGAGCATTTTAATGGATTTAAGCATAGCTACGGGGGCTAAAAGTCTCGTCATAGTCAACACCTTATCTTTGACGATAACATTTAGCGACTAATCTCACTTTATAGGTAATCACATTACCATCCATGTCGATTTTCTCCTTAAAAATCCATTTACACCTTATGGATTTTAGGCCTTCGAGTGGGTCAACCAAAGTCCAAACTTGGTTTTCAAACATGGAATCCATTTTGGACTTCATGGCTTGAAGCCATTTTTTAGGTTCTAAACTCTTCAAAGCCTCTTTATAGATTGTAAGCTCATCATCCTCTATAAGCAATACGTCATTATATTCACTTACGAGAAATCCATATCTCTCTGAACATTACGTATCCTACTTAACCTACGAAAATTTTGTGTGTCAAAAGGTTTAAATATTGTCTCATCTCTATGAACAACAATCTCAGGTTCAGGTAGTTGAGTTGCATCTATTTGATCATTGTGAACTTCAACAAGTTCAACTTTTCTCCCACTGTCTTCTCTTATAAGAAACTTTTTCTCCAAAAAGAAAGCATGTTTTGAGATAAACACCTTTTGCTCTAAAGCATTGTAGAAAAGATATCTATTTTTTTCCTTAGGATATCCTACAAATAGACATATATTTCGCTTCAAGCTTGTCTGATTGAATCCACTTCATGTAAGCCAGACAACCCCAAACTTTCATATTAGAAAGATAGGGTTTTTTGTTAGTCCATATCTCATATGGAGTAATATCAACTACTTTTGAAGGGACTCTATTTATCATATAAATAGTAGTCTCGAGTGCATAACTCCAAAAGGATTTCGATAGATCTACTAAGCCCATCATTGACCTTACCACATCCAATAAGGTTTGGTTTCTCCTTTCAGTCACACCATTATGTTATGGTGTGTAAGGTGGGGTCCATTGGGATGCAATCCTGTTATCCCTGAGATAACTTAAAACTCCTCCTTTAAGTATTCACCACCTCGATCTGAATGAAGTGTCTTGACACTTTTACCGAGCTATGTATCTACTTCATGTCTAAATTATTTGAACATTTCAAATGCTTCAGACTTGTATTTCATTAGATACACATACCCATATCGTGAGTAATCATCGATAAAGGTAATGAAGTACATAAAACCACCTTTGGCATAAATGGACATCAGACCACATACATCAAAATGTATTAGATCTAATAACCCATTCGCAACTTCACTCTTTCCTTTAAAAGATAATTTAGTCATCTTCTCTAACAAACAAGATTCATATGTGTCAAAGGATTCAGAATCAAATGAACCGATGCTGCCACTCCTATGTAGCTTAGCCATGCATCTCCCACTTATATGGCCAATTCGACAATGCCAAAAGTAAGATGATTTTAAGTTATCTTGTTTTTGTCTTTTATTGTCATTGATATTTAAAATTGGATTGCATATATCTAATATGTAAATACTATTGAATAATGTAGCAGTATCATACAACATTTCATTCAACTTAATTGAACATCCATTGCTTGAAAAAGTTAAATGAAATCCTGTTTTTATTAAGACCTAAAACAGATACAATGTTCTTTGTCACAATGGGTACATAATAGCAATTATCCAAAATTAACCCTAGCCCACTAGGAAGATACAAAACATAGGTTCCTACGGCTAATATAGCAACTCTTACTCCATTTCCCACACGTAGGTCCATCTCTCCCTTCTTAAGCGGTTTACTATCCCTGAGACCCTGAAGTAGACGGTAGAGTATCTAATGCCTTCTTTTACTTTAGTGACTCTAGATAGTTTTTACAGTTCCTCTTCCAATTCCCTTCCTTATTGCAATGAAAGCATATTCCCTTTAGTGATTTCTCCTTTGCATTCTTCTTGGCTACACCTCCCATTGGCTCTTAGACTTCTTCTTCTTCTTTCAGTTCCTCTTGCGAGAACCAGAAGCAGAGTCCACCAGCATCATAGCCTTATTGTCCTTCTTGATGGTTTGCTTAGTTATTTTGAGTAGATTAATCAGCTCAGGTATCGACGTGGATATTTGGATCATTCGATAGTTAAGTATAAACTATGAATAACTATCAGACAAACTAGTCAAGTTAAGCATAAATTATGAACAACTATTGGACAAACTAGTCAGAATTAAGTCTATACTTAATTCATGATCCATTATAAAACCCAAACTGGCTAACCTCTTAATGTATCCATTCATCTTCAACTCGTACTGCACTAGAGATGATCCCTCAACCATCTTAGAGCGAAAAAGCAACCTTAAGGTCTCGAACCTGTCAAACCAAGCTTGCTCATCAAACAGTTCCCTTAGATGGTAGACTATGGTATGAGCATCCATAGCCTCATGCTACTTTTGTGGTTCTAATGACATAAAAGCCAACATAATACAGCTAGCCAACTTACTATCATCCAATCGCTTCTTGTAAGCTTTCTAATCCTCATGAGAAGCATCGGCAGTAGGAGGACCGGAAAGTGGCTCATCTAGGATATATCCTAGTTTCTCATATTTAAGAACCATTCTCAAATTTCATAGCCAATCTAAGAAGTTTGGTCACATAAGTTTGTTGGAGTCAAGTAGAGAGAGTAAGTTCACATTGGATGAAGACATCGTGGTGAATTAATAACGTAGAAGAGTGAGAGAAAGCATTAAAATGTACATAAATTCATATTGATAAGGACTTTAATCACATTCATTATGAGTCCCACCATTTTATCCAAATTCATAGGCCTCACTACGAATCCAAGAAAATTATAATTTTCCTAATGGGTCGATATCCAATATCGCTAGGAATGACCTTGGGTTTGCCTAACAAGCCACCTTAAGTCAATCGGTAGGTATCATTCATACCAATTGCATTCAGTTATGCAACTATCGACTTGTGCCATCAACTATTGATTTAGCACACTCATTGGGTTATCAACTCTTGATGCATATACATCTCATGCATACTACCCAACTTTGCCTTTGTCCATATTGACCTTGGGTTTGCCCAACAAATCATGCTTCCAATTAGGACCAACCCATTAATTCAAAAATATAATTTCCATGGCTTGAACATATTTATGTAGAGCCCCTTAGGTTTGCCTAACAACGCAAAACTAAAAGAATTCTAGTTCTTACGATATCAATGGAAGGCGTAAGTCCTAATAATTTGTTTGAGGGATTTATTCTTAGGTCTCATAAATACTTAGATGGTATTATATATATATCACATAAATATTCAGATTATGGACCCTTCAAATGAATCTAATGCATGTAACATACAAGGGAGGTTTAATTTAGGTTGTGAATTGACTATGCATCTAAAGTTTGTGATTCGATTTAACTCTTGAAACAAATCAAGTACTAGTTTTAGTCTCCAATAATTCAAATTATGAGTGTAATTCGATTAGGAACCCTAAAATTCAATTATTTTGATGTCCAAGTTAAACACTTTAATTCTAGTACATATGCCTTTTTCTAGTCACACTAGAAATGCTATGCACTACTTGGATTAATTCCAAATTAATCCCTAGGGTTTCCAAATTTCCTGAACATCAATTAGTCATCTAAAACATCCCTAGGTCATCTCAAATTTATCAAGAAAATTTCGGTACAAGCCAAAAAAATATCTTCACGACCAAAATTATCAAGATAAATGAGTTAATCTACTAGACACTAAAGAGACCGATTTGATTCTGGAAATGTTTCAGACCCTAATTTCGAACATATGCACTTAGCATGGTACTAGAATCAAAATAATACATTTCATATCTCATAAAAAATTTTAAGGTCTTATAACCGAAACTCATACACATAAGTTATCAAACAAGTCAGCCCCATTAGCTTTCAAAAAGCTAACCAGTGTTGACTTTGACTTGATCTATTAATTGAATCAAGTTCAATTAATTCTGGAAAATTTCCAAAGTCATATACACATTCTATATGTGCCTAAAAAATTACAGAATCTAATTCCTAGGAATTCTTTATAAACTAAGTGGAATCAGCCAGTACGTCATATGTCCACTAACACTTGTCATACACCACCATCATGCATGTAAAATCGAAAATAAATAATCAATCACTTCAAAAATCGTATCATGCATCTCACACACGTGGAAACATCATATATGGATGTTCATGAAGAAAATTCATAAAAACAAGTTTTTATAAAATTATTCTGGAATTTTCAAGCATGCATGTTCATCAGATTTCCAGAATTTCCCAGAACTTCATACATACATCATGTTGAAACTAAAATTGTATTAAAATAGAAAATGACATTTAATTGCATTTTCCTTTGATAGAAACATAACATAATACCTTATCAACATTTTTGTGAAATAAAATTAGAAAAAAAGTTTTCTAGAATTATTAAGAAATTTTCAAAATCAGCACATACATTTGTTTTCCAGAAATTCCAAGAAACCAACAAATGAATAGACTAGAGATTAATTCATAATAAAATAGAGAATGACATTCAATTGAAATTTCCTTTGAAAAAAAAACAATATAACATATTATAAACATTTTTGCGAAAGAAAATCAGAAAAATCATTTTCTACAATTTATACGAATTTTTGAAGTCAACATGTATGTCAGTCACATCCTAGCAAACAGTTTGCACATGTTAAATAAATCACCTTATACATGCATAACTTACTCTAATACCACTGTAGGGGAGCCATGGATCTATGCATCACATACATTGCAAGGCACAGGAAGTGTTGGAATCAAAATTTCATGTAACACCCCCTTACCGTAGGGTACGCATCGGGACGCCCGTAGGTTATTCCGGTACATATCTTATGATAAGGGAGCGCTACGTGCAATTACTACAGTTACTCCACATGGCATCACAATAATTTGAATAATAAAACATTAATGTAAACCACAAGATTTTTAAAATCA
>JAOQML010000197.1:36938645-36961545 GCA_027568935.1 Erythroxylum urbanii | reverse complement strand
ATGCATTTTTCCCGGGGTCAACACTTATTGATTTTTTTTAATGATTTATCTCAATTTATGTACGGAGGTAAATTAAATAAATTTATTCGTTTTAAGTATCACTGGTGGGGAATTCCTCCCCCGTAGGCCATGGGTCCAGATGTCACGTAGGACGTCGGGCCGTGGACCCGCCCGGGGAGGGGTTCCAGCAGTCTCATCTCTTTTTTTCAAATGATCTACTAATCTTTGCTAAGGCCACACCACAGCAAGCAGTGATTATTGATCAAGTCATATGTCATTTTTGCATATACTTAGCTCAGAGTATCAGCAGAGAAAAATCCTCTCTATATATTTCAAGGAACACACCACAATGCATAGTTCAGGTACTGGAAAACATTTTACAAATAAATGCAGTTCCACAAATAGGGACATAATTAAGCACGCCAATCATTCATGGTAGGATAACCACAACTTTATACAAAGACACAATTTTGAAACTTCAAAATAGGGCACAGAAGTGGGATGCACATAAAATCTCAATGGCAAGTAGACTGACTCTATGTAGATCCATTCTATCAGCAATTCCTACTTATTTGATGCAAACCACTTGTTTCTTTAACACTACATGCAAAGAAATGGAAAAGATATGTAGGAAATTCTTATAGGGCTCAAACAACTCCAAAAAGAAAACTCCCCTGGTAAAATGGGGTGTGATTTGTCAACCCAAGCAAAGAGGAGGTTTAGGTATACACAAAGTAAAAGAACAAAATATGGCACTTATCCTAAAGCTGGCTTGGGACTTGGCCTGAGGAGAAGGAAAATTATGGATAGAGATCTTTAAGGCCAAGTACAATATGAGAGACATTCCTCATAACTTCCCAGTAAACAAAAACTCACATTTATGTAAACAATTCCACAAACTCTGGCACATCATACAAGATGGCATCAAATGGGAGCTTAGAGTTGGCACTACAATCTCATTCTGGTAGGATAGGTGGCTGCCATAAAATATTATACTACAGGAGCATACCATAGGAACCATACCATTCGACCATCAACAGGCAAAGATCAACCACTATGTAACATAAACAGGTAGATGGGACACTCAAAGGCTACAGGAATTGATACCTTAACAAGTCATACAGCAAATTCTAGCCATACCCCCACCAAGATCAGAGCATGGCAAAGACATAATATCATGGAGGTGGTCGTCTAATGGCAGATTCACATCAAGCTCAGCATACAATAAACTCTGCAACCAACAGTGGGACTCAGAAAATGAGGAATGGAAACACATTTGGAAACAATAAGTCCCAGAAAGGGTCAAACTATTCATCTGGTAGGTAAAAAACAATGCCTTATGGACAAATGCAAAGAGATCATCAAGGGATCTGGCTCCGAATCTAAACTGCCACATTTGTGGCAGTGAGAAAATAATATTACATATGTTCAGAGATTGCACCAGATCTAAAAACACCTGGTTACACATCAAACAGAACCTCCCGGCCAAATTCTGGGAGGACAACTGTCATAACTCATGGATCTCATCTAACATTGTCTCCCCTTTATTACAGGAGGACATTAAATGGTCCACATGGTTCACAATAACATGCTGGTCACTATGGACAGCAAGGAACGAGGAGATATTTCAGCAGAAGGAACACACGCCATTTGGATTACATATCAGAATCAAAACAATGGTCAAAGAAAACCACCGTGCATTCCAGATCACAAACAGAGGCAGATCCAGAAGAATATCAAACCTGAAGAACTAGGCCAAGGGTGGCCTCTTTCATCCAACACCACTCATCATAGGGTCAGAACAGATGGGGCATGCAAAGCACCCAACCAGATCAAAGCGGCAGGCGCTATACTCCAAGATCCAAATGGAAACTAGATTATAGGCATCGCCATGGCCATCGGATCCTGCAATCCCCTACAAGCTGAACTACGGGGCATCATTTTGGGACTCAGGATAGCAAAGATGGAAAAAAAATCAAATATTTCTAGAATCGGACTCACAAGAGGCAATCGAACTACTTACCGGTTAGAAGCCAGCCCTTCTCGCCGTCCAGACCCTCATAGTGGACATCAAAATACTAGTATCAGAGTTTGAAGGGATAACCTTTAACTACATCAAGAGAGGGTTTAATACTCAGGCAGATGCCTTGGCAAAGCGAGGTCTTGGGATAGAACCCTAAGATCCAGTGCTCTTTTTCTCAGATCCAACCCAAGCACATCATCCACCATAGAATAGAAGGCACCAACCTCAAATCCAGGTGAAGGAAGAGGACTAATACACATCTGGACGCCCCAGTAATCAAAGAAGACAAGAAGACCACTGTCCAGATACATCCGAAGGTGTCAACGAGAGTCACTCAGATCCAAGAGACGCAGAGCAGAATTCAATGTGCCAAACAACACATTCATTTCACGCGGGTGGTTGTTGCCCCCATTTTTACCCGCCCTAAGGACGTTTTAGTCTTCTCAAACCGGTGCCAGCTGGCACCCTCTGATGTATAAAAAAACAAGGGTATAAAGAAAACACACGTGTGCATTCAGAAAAAGGAAAAAGCATGGGAAAAAGGAGCAAAGTTTTCTTCTTTTCTGTTGTTTCAAGGATTTTCATACTACTTCATATTATTGTAAGAAAGTTTAGGAAGTAGTAGCTTTGTATTTGGAAATTGGAAGTAGGTACTTTCTCTTGAACGATGTATTTACAGTCTGTATATTTTGTGGGTTTTAAGAAGTTATCAACGTAGCTTTTGGGAGGAGAGGTAATTGCTGGTTGCATTGCCGATCAACTTTGGTGGCTTGTCTTACCTTTCCCATTCACTTCACAAGAGTTGATGAACATTGCCAACGAACTCACCTACTTGGGTAGTAAGTACTTATACTGCAGACCTTCACTTGATAGAGACCCAGACGGCGAATTGGATTGGAGTGTACGAAGAAAACTCACCTACTTTATATTTAGATATATAGTTGGACTTGGATGGTGTAGTCACTTGACATGTATTACTTGTTTAATTATTTGTATAACAAAAATCATGCTGATAGCATTAGATCGATTTAAACAATAAAATTTGATCATTTGTTGAGATAATCTCATCTGTAAGAGAAGAATAATCTAATGGTGGGGCCAAATTATCTAACGTTCTGAGTCTTTTGACTCTATAAGTATTAATAGTTAAAAAATCTAATCGGTTTGGTCGGTTCTATTATAAAAATTTTGAATTGTGAATTTTTTGGTTCGATTTATTTTAATAACTCTAGTTGTTAAAACCCAATCAATTTATTAATTTTTATAAATTAAAATAAATCAATTAGTTTTTATTTAATAATATCTTTTTTCAATTAAATTTCAAATTTTTTTATAGATTAGGACAATCTCTTTCAATCATATTTGAAATTCTTTAATTTTATTTAATCTTTATACGATGGTTTAATTTTGGTTCAATTTTTTAAATCTTAAACTTTTTACCTTACCAATTTAACTTTCATTGTAATTTTTAAATAAGTATTTATCAAATTTTGCGTGCCACACACATATATAATATTATGGTTTAATTTTAAGACTTTTCTAAAACTTAATAAAGAAGACTCTCTTTTTGTCAATTGAATTAACATAGTAAAAATGTGAAGAAACGACAACATCAACAGTAGACTAAATCTGGAAGGTTTCGACTTTCGAGATGGGGCTATATGGTCTGTCTTTTCTCCCCCATGATCCATAAAGTGCCCCGAATTACCTTACAAATTAATTCCTAACTTTCACTGTGTAATTATTATTATTAAGCAAGTTGAAAAATATGGAGGAAAACGACATCACTTCGTGTAATATTTCAACATCCACTAAGTAGAATTAAGAAAATTAATAAATTTTAAACTTACTGCATCCAGTAAATCAAAAGTTGAAATATTTGTTTGTCAATTTGTTCAATGCAGCTGACAAGAAAAAAAGGATGAATTTTTTTATAAAAATGTATGCAATTTATATAAGAAATATAGTGTGATGTTATACTCATATTTTTTGTATACCCATATCAAATTTGTTTTAGTATTTTCTAAATTTAACAATATATTAAATCTTAATCGTTGATGAAAGTATAAAATTTAATATTAACAAATATATAAATCAGTTCTCTCTCTACTCTCGTTAAGTATAGACAAAATAAATACAAAATGAACTTATTTGATTATCCATCAAGCTATTTGTTACAAAAAAAAGTTAAGGGAAAGAAACTAGTTCGTAATTATTAAAAATTCTCTCTACATTATGTCGAATTCTGCTCAAAATAAATAACTTATTCACGTTATGTATGATCTATTTATAATTTATAGCTTGATGTTTAAATATTAAGTAAAAAAATTTACATGTGATATCATAATCATTACTTTTAAATAAATAATAAATTTTAAATTATTGATTTGATGAATTGTTACAATTACAATATTCGTGAAAATTCTTTACGATATGTTACGATTAAGATTTTTCGAGAACTTTAAAAAAATACTTTTGTTCATTTTCTCGAGTTTATGATTCACAACTTTATGACTTCAATGATGGTTCTGTTAGAACCTTAAACCTTCAGAGCACTTCTCAGCGACCTCCAATGAGGAGCCTTAGGGGGGAGGTTAGCTGGACTACACGTATGAGAGAGACATGCGAAAACATTAAAGCAAACGTGGGCGAGTGTGATCAGACTTGGTGCAAATTTTGGTAGAGTCTCGAACCTAGTGAAGATTGACTAGGCCCAGGCTAAGGACTTGACGGACTAAGGACTTAGACTATGCTCGGATGGATAGACCACAACTAACGGACTTATTGTGGGAAGCATTGGATCGGGCTAGTGCACTATGTAGGCTTCGGCGAGATCACACTGCATCATCAGCGGATAGAGATCATGAGGAGATCTTGGATGATGTGGCGATGACGAGAAGCTAGAGTTACAGTGGAACACAACATCTGAAGATAGCGGAGATCTTTGAGGATAAGGATGCTAGTTTCCTAGTTGATTGTAAACTCTATCTTTCTGTTATCTTATAGAGTCTATCTTATCAGTTAGAGTCCTATTTAGATGAGGGTATCATCTAATTGGTCCACGTGATGTAATCTGATAGAGATAGACGTGATCTTAACACGATCTTAGATAGTTCAGTTTTAGTGGGATTCTGAATGTAACTTGACTTCCAAGTCAGGATGCGTATATATAGCTCATTCAAGCTTTGCTCTCAACTCAGTTCAGAGAGAGAGCATTCCTTGTATTCTTTTGAGGGAAAGTAATATAAAGGTTAGTTTAGCCGTATCTCTGTTGTTCCTTTGCTGCCTATCTTTTCTTATTGCTTTCTTAAGCATTGTTTCTTCGAGTGAGCGAGCGAAACACTTCGAGGGTCGTTGAGGGCTGAGTCTTGCTGAAACGGACTTTAGTGAGACTGTCGTGCAAATGGTATTGGGGATAGAACTCAGTGAAAGTTCAAGTCCCAAGGTGACCTTTGTATCAACGAGTGTCTAAAGTGGAAGCACTCATTGGGCCAATTCCTCAAGGGGAGGACGAGGTCACATCTCACAATACTCGGTTCGAGATATTGGAGGCACGGATCCAACAGTTGCAGCAACAAATGGTGGATATGTTGAAGGCATAGGAGGAAACCCAGCTACAGATTACGGTGCTGAGGTGTGCCGTTACAACTCTAGATGTCGAGCAGGTTGAGAACTCCATACCACAGCTTTCCTTTGTGAAGGTAAATGAACCCAGGGTGTTCGAGGGGGTGTGAGATGCTAAGGTGTTGGAGAATTTCTTGTGGGATATGGAGCAGTACTTTGTGGCTACTAGGGAACCCGATGCTGAGAAGGTCAATGTGACGGCCATATACTTGGATGGGGATACCAAGCTCTGGTGGAGGACGAGGACCTCTCCTCCTATAATCACTCCTTTTCTTACTTAATACAATCTTATTATCTTCCCAAAAAAAGTATAAAATATGTTATAATTTCCACTTATCAATTCCATAACTAATAAAGGAATTATTCTTATACAAATTGAAACAACCAGGTCCACCCTTAAAGATATATCCACTAGCTTCAAGTTTAGAAACAAAAATTAAATTTCTAGAAATTGAAGGTACATAGAGAGTGTTCATTAGATCTAAGTGAAGCCTAGCATCTAATGTCAGCCAATAAGTCCCTATACCTTCAATTGAGGCCTTCATTTGGTTTCCCATAAAAAAAGTTACTAGTTAGGCTTATGGTTTGGATTATAAAGAATCCCTGCATAATATTGAAAACATGAGTAGTAGCACCAGAATCAAACAACCAAGTATTAGAAGGAAATTCATATAAGTTTGATTCGAATCATACAAAAATATATTGTATACTTTTCTTTTTGAACCAAGCCTTACGTTTTAGGTCATATTTTTGATAATGCCCTTCTTTCTTACGAAAGTGGCATTTATCTAGCTTTTATACCTTTCTTTCTCCATCAACAACCTGTGGAACTTTAGCATGATCTCCTTCTTAAAATTCTTAGCCTTTAGTTTGAGATTCTTTCTAACTCCTTGACCCACTAGGTTAATATAATGAACCCCTTGTTTCTTCATTCTCGTCTCCTCTTGAATATGCTCATTAGAAAATTCATAAATATTCTACTTATCCTTTGATGTAGAATTGTCCATACTTAATACGAAGTGATTTCATGATAACCTGCACTAAGAAGGAGTCTTCCACAGTCATAACAAGTGTCTTAAGTCTTGCTGCGATATTAGTCATATCAAGTACATGTTGCTGCATACTCTTTGACTCTTCAAACTTCGTGTTCGTGAGTTCAGTCATAAGTGTCCCTGTAAATGCCTTATTGGTAGAATGGAACTATTCCACGAGCCTAAGAAAATCTTTAACATTCTGATTTTTAATGCCAAGAAGAGTAAACTTAATGTTGCTGGTAATTGTCATTCGCATAAAATTTAAACAACCTATTAGACCTTACCCATGACCTATGGTATGCTTTTTCAGCTTCTATACTAGTATCATTAAGGTTAGCAGACTTATCATTTAATAGCAACAAGTCAAGATCCAAAGCACCTAAATGGAAAGTGATTTGTTCACTCCATTTAGAGAAATTCACACCAATGAACAAGGTGAAAGATGAATCTTGAGAGTGAAGATTAACAACTACAAATATATAAATGCTCACTAATTAAAAAATTCAGACAAGAAAAATATACATTAAATATATTGTAGGTTTCCTTTGGGTAAACACAACAATACGTATCATCACTATTATTAAAATGCTATTTAAACTTAATAAGAAAATTAAACAAACTTCATCAAATACATATTAGCATCTTTGGATAATTATATATATTGAGAAGAGTATATCAATTTTCTCCTCTATATTTGTTAGTTATAAAGTATTAATTTACCTTTAAGTAAAGTTCTTAATTTTTATAAACTAATAAATTTTTTCATAATAGTATCTCATAAAATACATAAATTATATATTCAAAATTAATTTGGCCACTTTGGCGACTAACAAATAAATTTTAATCATACTTTAATATATAATAATAATAATAATATATCCATAAGATTAAATTAAAATTTTAATTATAAGTCACAAATAATATTAATACAACCAAAATGCAAGAAATTTTAATTATAAGTCAAAAATAATATTAATACGACCAAAACAAAACTAAGATCAAAATTTTAATTTTCCAATGTGAAAGGTGACGCAAACGACGACAATACATGGTGGTTAAAATCAAGAAATTTACTGTCGTAACAATAAACTAACTTCTTTTTTATAGTAAATAAAGAATACTAACAAATAAATAACAGATTTCATGATTTACCCTAACCATCATATCGCCACTTTTCTTTTCTTTTTATTTTCCTTTTTTATTTAAAAAATACAAAGAATGGAATACAAAACTCATGAAAAGATTGCATTAATTACCCTAATCTACACATTTGCATGCCTCTGCTGTTTTCTTTTCATTCTTTTCACATTAATCCATATAGAAGGACATTCACGTATACGATGTCTTTCAATCTTTGGTTTCAAAAAACACAGAAGGAACTTGATACAAAGGTCACCTTGGGACTTAAACTTTCACCGAGTTCTATCGCCAATACACTTTGCACGGCAGTCTCACTAAAGTCTATTTTAGCAAGACTCAGCCTTCAACGACCCTCGAAGTATTTCGCTTGCTTACTCGAAGAAACAATGCTTAAGAAAGCAATAAGAAAAGATGGGCAGCAAAGGAACAACAAAGATACGGCTAAACCAACCTTTATATTACTTTCCCTCAAAAGAATACAAGGAATGCTCTCTCTCTGAACTGAGTTAAGAGCAAAGCTCGAATGAGCTATATATAGGCATCTTTACTTGGAAGTCAAGTTACATTCAGAATCCCACTAAAACTGAACTGCCTAAGATCGTGCTAAGATCACGTCTATCTCTATCAGATTACATCACATGGACCAATTAGATGATACCCCCATCTAAATAGGACTCTTAATTGATAAGATAGAATCTACAAGATAATAGAAAGATAGAGTTTACATTCAACTAAGAAACTAGCATCCTTATCCTCAAAGATCTCCGCTATCTTCAGATGTTATGTTCCACTGTAACTCTAACTCCTCGTCATCACCATATCATCCAAGATCTCTCCACGATCTCTATCTGCTGATGATGCAGTGTGATCTTGCCAAAGCCCACATAGCGTACTGGCCCGATCCAATGCTTCCCACAACAAGTCCGTTAGTCATGGTACATCCATCCGAGCATAGTCTAAGTCCTTAGTCCGTCAAGTCTTTAGCCTGGGCTGAGTCAATCTTCACTAGGTCCGAGACTCTACCAAAATTCACATCAAGTCTGATCACACTCGCCCACATTTGCCTTAGTGTTTTCGCATGTCTCTCTCATGTGTGTAGTCTAGCTAACCTCCCCCCTAAGGCTTCTCATTGGAGGTCGCTGAGAAGTGCTCCAAAGGTTTAAGGGTCTAACAAACCAACCCCACCAGATGGATTCGACACCCTCGTCGAATTAGTCTGAAGGTAGGCATTCACCTAGTCTTTGAATTGCTACAAGGTCGTATCTTTCTCCCACGTAGCTCTTGCGACAGGTTTATCTTTCCACTGAATTAGGAACTCGGTCCGTCGGTTCTTCTTGTGTTGACTCATTGTCTGATGATCTAGGCTCTTCTCTACTTGATCCTCGAACTGTTTTCTCACAACCGGTGGCGCTCACTTCACCTGACTCCTATTTGGATCTGATGCATCCTTATAGTAAGGCTTAAGAAAACTTACATGAAAAATAGAGTGTACCTTCAATCGTTCGTGCAACTTCAATCTGTATGCCACTTTCCCCACTTTATGCAGCACTTCAAACGGTCCATCACACTTTGGCACAAAACCCCTATGAACTTGCTTACTCGAGATCTTCTTCCAAATTTACGGGGTTAGTTTCAACAAAACTTTATCTCCCACATCAAACTCTAACAGTCTCCTCTGAAGATCCGCTTGCTTCTTCATCCGTCAAGAAGTTTTTCGAAGACTGTCCCTCGCCTCATCCAATAGTTCTTGCTTCTCAATAGCAAACTTATGCACCGTAGGACATTTGCCACCTGTCCTTTATTAAGCAATCTCTAATGGAGTGATAGGCTATTGTCCTAACACAATCTCAAAGGGACTTTTCTCCCTAGCCGAAGATCTGTGCAAGTTATAGCAAAACTGTGCAGTATCAAGTACACTCAACCAATTATGTTGACTTGCACTTACATAATGTTGTAGGTACTCCTCTAACAAACCGTTGATTCTTTCCCTTTAGCCATCAGTCTGTGGGTAATTTGTCGTTGAAAACTTCAAATCGCAACCCATCATATTGAAGAGGGATGTCCAGAATCGACCTGTAAATCTGGCTTCTCGGTTGCTCACAATATCCGCAGGAACTCCAAAATACTTAACCATGTTCTTGTAGAACAACTCGGTTGCAACATCCAAGGGACAAGTCACAGGAGTTGGCATGAAGATGGCATACTTGGAGAATCTGTCAACCAACACCATGATTGATGCCATATTGTCCACCTTTGGAAACCCACTAATGAAATCCATTGAAACCGACGTAACATTCCACGTCATTCTCTATCTTCGGCCAAAAGTAGGAACAAGATAAGAGCGCTAGCATCTGTTGGACTCCTAGGTGACCAACCCACTGTGAGTCATACGTCTCCTTCAACAACTATTTCTGCAATCCACCAAAGCTCGGCACATACACTTGACTACTCTTAGACATCAAGAGCCCATCATCGTCAAGCCAAATCCTGCGTACAACACCTTCCTTAACTTGAGAAATCAACTTACAGTACATGGTGTCTAGTAGAGCTGCTGCTTTGATCTATTCCAACAGTTTAGACTCCACTCTCGTGACCGAATAAAAGGCAGCAAATACCTCCTTTCTTCTCAAGACATCTGCCACGTTATTGTGGCTCCCCAGTTTATACTCCCACACGAAGTCATACTCGGTAAGAAACTCCTACCACCGGGCTTGTTTTGCGGAAAACTTCTTTTGGATCCTGAAAAATGTGTTAGCAACATTATCTGTTCGGACAACGAACCTGTTTCTTAACAAATATACTCGCCACGTCTCAAGGCAATGCACCACCGCAAGCATCTTCTTCTTGTCTGTCGAGTAACACTGCTCCATACTATTGAGCTTTCGGCTCTCAAATGCTACCGGATGATCCTCCTGTATAAGAACTCCACCAATGGCTTTGACTGACGCATCAGTAGGTACCTCAAACAGAAGATTAAACCTAGGCAGCTTCCGCACAGGTTCAATTGAAATAGTGGCTTTAAGTTTCTCGAATGACTCTACACATGCACTATAACAACACCATTCTTGCTTCTTCTTCAGCAAGTCCGTTAATGGCGCCGCTTTCTTGGAGTATCCCACGATGAACCGCCTATAGTAGTTCACCAGGCTGAGAAAACTCTGCAATTCTCATATTATCGTGGGGGCCTGCCACTCAATTATCGCTTTCACTTTCCTCGGATCCATTCTAACCTGACCCTTGCTCACCACGTGACCCAAGAATCTGATCTCCAACTAAGCAAACTCACACTTCTCCATCTTCACGTAGAGTTTATGCTTCCTCAGTCTTTCGAACACTCGCCTCAAATGTTCCACATGTTCTGCCATGTTAGCGCTATAGACCACAATATCGTCTAAGTAGATGACTACAAACTCATCTAAAAACTCGTACAGTACATCATTCATAAGGTTGCAAAATGTAGCAGGGGCATTAGTTAATCTAAACGGCATAACTAAAAATTCATAGGATCCATACCGAGTTACGCATGTTTTCTTCTGCTCATCACTCTCAACTATCTGCACTTGCCAATATCCACTCTGAAGATCCAACTTAGTGAATACCTCAGCCCTTAATAACCTGTCCATTAAATCTTGAGCCAAAGGTACCGGATACTTGTTTTTGATCGTTACCTTGTTCAACGCGCGATAGTCCACATACATCTGAAGTGTATCATCTTGCTTCTTTTGAAATAATATCAGGGCGCCGTATGAGGCTTTGGATAATTGGATGAACCCTGCCTCTAACAACTCACCAAGTTGTTTCCGAAGTTTTGCCAATTCCATCAGGGACATCCTATATGGGGCAAGTGCAGGTAGGATCGCTCCAGGAACCAACTCGATCCTGTGATCTACCTCACGACGAGGGGGAAGAGTCTTCGACAACTCTTTCAGCATCACCTCTCGAAACTCCCTCAACAAACTTGCAATCACATCAGGGACTTCCACCACGTGGTCTTCACTGATCTCCCACATGGCAGCGAGATAGGTCTTCATACCTTTCTTTAACCCTTTCTCTATGCTCATGGCCGAAACATGTCCTACCGAAGTTGTAGTGTCGATCGTTCCTCCATCAAACCTGCAACAATTCACGTAGAAGGAATTTTGATCATTCATCAACATCATACCTCCCAAACTTGGGTATAGCACCACTTTTGCTACTTTGAGAAAATCGATCCCTAGAGTCATCTCGAAATCCTCCAATGGTATGATAATGAAATTCAGCTTGGCACGCCAACTTCCAATGTTGACTGGAATATTATAAGAAATTCCCACAACTGTTTGTGTCGTCCCCGCAGGGGTTTTAATCTTCATTGGTGCCTTGGATACCCTTATGCCCAACTTTCTCACCATCTTTTCCACTAGGAAACTGTGGGTCGCACCCGTATCCACCATTGTGGTCATGTCTTTCTCCCCAACCTATATACCCACGTACATTAGTCTATCAAAGGGAACCGACTCACTACTAACCACATTAAGCAAGGCGATTGGATTTAATATCGCATCTTCAGAAGTTTCCCCATCTTCTTCGACAATCAGGGCATTTAGCTTCTCCTCGAGCACTCTCTGGCAAAGTGTGGACCACCGTATAAGTAACAAGCTACCTTGCCCTTTTTCAAGGATGTCTTCCCATTCTTCGAGCTACCATTCTGCTTGCCCTTGCCCTTGAAATCTCCCTTCTTAGAGTCTTTCTTTTTCTTCCCCTCGGTCTTCTCCTGTTGGTCTTGGCCTTTGCCCTTGGAAGAATTTGAGGAGTTCACCTTAGAGTCTTTCGTCATTCGAAAATCCACCAAGGCATTAGTGGTCGCGATTGCACCAACCACGTCCTTCACATTTTGCCTCCATAACTCCATTTGAGCCCACAGTTGTAACCCAAATAGGAAATTGAACAGCTTGTCCTCATCTGACATATCTTCAATATCCAGCATTAGAGAACTAAAAGATTTCACATAATCTCTTACTGATCCATCCTGCTTGAGTTTCTTCAAGGCATCTCTCCCGAGCCAAGAAGTATTCATGGGAAGGAACTGATCCTTGAACTCCTTCTTCATCTGCACCCACGATTCCACGAGAGTTCTACCTGTACTGATCCATACTCTAGTATTAAACAAAGAGCTAGCATTACAAGCTAGAGTATGAGCTACCACATTGCTATTTCTATTAACATGGCTAAAACACATAGTAGTCCCTAATTTATAGACAAGACTCTTGCAATCTTTAACCACAAGCCCAAAGCTTGAAAGATTATGAGCATTAAAATTATTTAAAGCAGTAATAGCATAAAAGCAGTAGGATTCCAACTGCATCTGACTCTAATCGAAACCTCTTATCCAGCTCAAAGACTCCCTAATCCCTATAATTTTGGCATCACGCGGCCTAAGCTTTTCAGACAGGAGACAAACCTTACCCGTAATGAAAACTCCACTTCTGTCCCAAGCCACCATCCTAATACCCGTTCCCAAAACAAGAGTGGCTGCATTAGTGTTTAATTTAACCCAACCAACTGCTGGAACCGTCCGCTACGAGGGAGCCACAAAATGAGCAGAATGATGTGCAGGATGAAGGAGGATCCATTCTTGAAGCATACTTAAAGCACGTCTCCAAATTTTCATGGCAGAGAAGCTCGTACCTTTCCAAATCCTCACGTTCCTGCTTTCCCATAAGATCCAGCACACACACATAGCTAAAGCAGCATCATTTGCGTTGAAGAGCAACAAAATCTTCTCTATCCACTCCTTATTCGAATAAACTGTTGCATTAAACCAACCCAAGAAAGAAATTCCCCACACCTCCTTAGCAGCACCACAATTGACAAACAATTAAAGACTGCTCTCCTCACTACCATGGCAAAGAGAACATAGCCCATTGGTATTAACGTGCCTCTGACGCAAGTTAGATAACACCAGGATGATATCATTACAAAGTCTTCAAGCAAAATTGTGAACTTTTGGAGGTCAATTAATCTTCCATAACTGATTCCAAACACTGTTAGAGGCTCCCCCATCAGTTAGCTCCGGCAGCCAATTTGAAAGCTTGTAAGCACTATTTACTGTATATTTTCCATTCTGAGTAAACCTCCATTGATAAACGTCGATAGTGGTTGTGTGAGGAAGGGAAATTGAAAGAATAAGATTAGCATCCCTTTGGTTGAACGTACTACAGATCAACTAAGAATTCCATCTACCATTTTCTATCAAGTCCTCCATATAATGAATTCCATAGTCAACTGAGAAGGAAGTGGTGATAAAAGGATTATCCTTATCTGGAAGCCAAGGTTCCAGCCAAATCAGAATGCTAGAGCCATTACCAACTCTCCTAGCTGTCCCATTCCTGATCAACTCCTTAGTAGCCAGAATGCCCTCCAAACAAAGCTAGCATTATACCCTTCCGAAGCCTGAAGGAAAGGAACAGAAGGGAAGTAACGAGCCTTAAGCACACGAACAACCAAAGAATCATGGCCTTTAAAAAGCTACCAACCAATCCTTCCTATCATAGCCAAGTTGAAATCCTAGAGTCGTTTAAAGCCCAACCCTTCAACATCCTTCGGTTTAGCAAGCCTATTCCACAACATCCAGTGCAATACTCTTTCGTTTGATAAACCTTTCCCTACCAAAAATTGCACATTAATTTCTGAAGATCCTCACAAAAGGTCTTAGGGAGAAGGAACATACCCATAATGTAATTAGGTTTGGCTTGTAAGACTAATTTGCGAAAATCTCTTTTCCTGCTTTTAAAAGGCATCCTTGGTTCCAAGAATTCGATCTCTTCCATACATGATCCTTCACAAACTGAAAAACTTCCTTTTTGTTTTGTCCAACAAAGTTAGGATGACCTAGATATGAGCCAATACCATCTCCTTCTTGAACTTGCAACTCCATACAAACACTTCTACAATCACCATCCTTCACATTTGAGCTGAAAGTTATCAGAGACTTGCTATAATTAATAAGTTGGCCTGAAGCATCTGCATAGTAATTCAGAAGGCCTTTGATCTCCTTCGCTTCGTGATATTAGGATCAAAAAAGAGCAGGCTATCATTAGCAAAAAGGAGGTGAGAAACAATCGGTGCATTACGGCAAACTTTGATTCCATGCATAAAATTACATTCCAACCTGTTCTGAATCAGAGAAGATAGCCCTTCATTGCACAGTATGACACTATAAGGGGAGAGTGGATCACCTTGATGAATGCCCCTCGTTGGGATGATTAGCCTAAGCAGTTTGCCATTCAGAATCACTTAGAATTGCACTGACATAATGCAACGCATAACTAGATTCACAAAATATTCTTGAAAGCCCAAAGCCAAAAGAACTGCCCTTATATAAGGCCATTCCAGACGATCATACGCCTTGCTCATGTCGAGTTTCAAATCTGTAGAACCTCTATTGCCCTTCTTCTTAGACCGTATGTGATGTAAAGTCTCAAATGCAACAATAGAATTGTCCAGAATACTTCGGCCTGAGACAAATGCGCTCTGAGACTCAGAAACAATCTTTGGAAGAATGAATTTGAGTTTGTTGGTAACCATCTTCGCCACGATATTATAAAGAACTTGGCAAAGAGAAATGGGTCTAAAGTCAGCAACAAAATCAGGCATTTTCTTTTTGGGAATAAGCACTAAGCCTGTGGCATTCAACATAGTAGGAAAAGATCCCTTATTAAGGCAATCAATACAGAATTTAGAGATATCACCTCCAATTGTAGGCCAATGTTTCTAGTAGAAACCAGGTTGAAACTATCTAGTCCTGGGGATTTATCTGGATGTATACTAAAAAGAGCTTCCTTAACTTCCCTTGGAGTATACACAGCCATCAACGAAATATTATCTTCCACTGTAACTTTGGATTGCAAGAGATTAGTCATATTATGGAAATTACAACCCTGTGCAAGGAAAATATTGTCAAAGTAGTTATTAATCAAAGAATGAAGCTCCTCCCCCTTTGATAACCAGTGCCCAATTTCATCCCTTAGTCTTGTTATCCTGTTCTTCTTTTGACGTGTCGTGGCTTTTGCGTGAACGAACTTTGTATTTTGGTCCTCGTTTCTAAGCTATACTTCCTTCGATTGCTGTTTCCAGTAAACTTCCCTTTGATGAAAAAGAGAAAACAATTTGTAGTTTGCTTCGTCCAATTTATTTCTACTGCTAGAATCGTTCAAAGCCCCTCAAGCTTTTGATTAATTTTTTACATTCACCTGTCTCCTTCCCATAAAGCTGCCTCCATTCCTTGCTCCACAATTTAAGCTTTTCTCTGCAACAACTGAGCTTATTAAAGATATCAGTAGGCTCTCCAACTTTCCCGCAACCCTGCACAATAGCTTTGCAACTCTCTTCTAAAGACCAGCTATTTTCATACTGAAATAAAGAAGCTTGAGATGAGGGGATAAATAATTTAGCTTAGAGATAAATTGGGAGATGATCTGAAGATGTAAATGGAAGAGCCTCTGCCTTAGAAAACATGAACACATTATACCAACGTGAATTACAAATAAACCTGTCCAGTTTACATTCAATAATCCCTCTCTTACATATTTTATACTTTAATATTCTTTTTAAATCATTTAGATAGTACATTTGGGCAAATAATGTTGCATTTTATTATTAATGTTTAGTTTCATATTTTATCTAAAAAGGGATTAAATTATATTAAATATTTTTTAGGTTTGATGGAGCTTAAAGAAGAAAAAGTAGTCACAATAGGAAAACAGTAGTCCAAGCAAAAAACACAACGGCAGCAGTCACAACAAAACTATAGTTGCCAAGGATAAAAACGCCAGCAGGTGAGCAGTAACCAATAATTAACCAGCAGGAGTAGAAAATGATAGCACAGAAAGGAGAAAAGAGAAGCATAAAATGCAGAGATAAAAGCAGAGAAAACGCAGTGCGACACACCAACAATAAGTAATCCAAAAACTCAAAATGCAAGGAGGTAAAGGAGAAAACGCAGGAAGCTAAGAAACGATTCAAAATAGCAGAGCAATAGAAATGCAGCCCATCAGTAGAGAAAAGTTAGAAAATGCAAAACAAAGGGGAGAAATCACAAGAAAAATGAAAACAATAGCAAATAAGCAGCTGGATAGAACAAAACGTAGCAAGAGCAAAATATACAGAGAGAAAAAGCTAGAAATCCCAACAGACTGACTTTTTCTTCATAAACTCTCTTCAAAACGGTAGAGATAAGCGGAAGCTTATCAAAAAATGTGTGGGCTTTTAGAGATTTTTTTTAGGCTATAAAAAGCAGCTGCGGGGAAGAGAAAATCAACAATTAGTCATGCAAGAATTCGGAAAGGATTTTTCATCTGGCAAAGCAGTTCAAAGCTAGGAGATAAAGCGAAGAGCGTCGGGAGCATTGGAAAGCCATAAGCCCACTAGAATCGAGCTAGTTTGTGACTAGTAGAGGAGAAATCATAGAATTTTTGGCGCTAGTATCAGGTTTGCGAAGGCAGAAAAATTGAATGAGGTTTTCGAAAACCCTTACTTTCTTTGTTTCTAGTTTCTGACGCTTAATTTACAATTAATTGTCAAATTTTAGTTTAATTATGTTGTTTTGAATATTTGGGATATTATTTTAACTAAATTGATTACCAAGTGAATTTAATACTTATACAATTGCTGTAATTTTGACATCAAATTTTGATTGTTGATTGCATTTCTTTATGCTTGTTGTTTTGAGCTGGTTCAATTTCTAAAAGTTAAAAGAAACAAATAAGAACTAGCTAGTTGGTTTTCTACAATTAATTTGTTAAATTTCTTAGATTATCTCAATTATGTCAAAATTACATGATTAAATCAAATTTTAAAATTTGCTTGTTCATTTGTAAATATTAGGTTAGATTTATATTTTATTTCTTTTATTCCGAAATTTAATTCGTTTCAATAACAAACACCCCCTTTTTATTTACATATTAGTTTAGCATAGTTCATAGGTTTCTATAATTGTAATTATTTTAGTTTTTGAATTTTTCTAATTAATAAGGCTAATTTTATATGTGAATATAATTTGATGAAATGTTTATATGTGCTTCATTATGTATGTTTAATATTTTCTCAATTTGAAAAATATTATAACTGAATGTATTGCACTCAAAATAATCATGTATTATAAAACTGGATTTTATTTTTGTTCTAAGATGTATTGTAAGTTTATTTTCTTAATTTTTGATGTTGCATTTTAAGTATGTGTTTATGCATTGATGATGTTATTTTTGTATGAGAAAAATGATTATAATGTAATTGTTTCTTTTAAAAGAATTGTAATTAATAAACTAATTTAATAAATTAATTTTTCTCATGAGATCGACTCTTATGTGCTCAATACTACATTATTTAATACATTATTTACTAAAGTGAAAGTAAATAAAGATTTAATTTTGTACGCCTAACAACACATATCAAATTTTGACATCATCGTGGGGAAGTTTAATTTGCCTAATTTATTCATTTATTTAATCATAACTAACAATTCATTTTTAAAGGTAAAAAAAGAGAGTAATTAGGGGTTTTCGAAAAATTCATTAAAATTTTCTACCTTCACAGATCTCGGATCAGACCTCGGACTAGCCCTAAAAGGGTCTATGATTTCTCCTCCACTAGTCACGAACTAGCTCGATTTTAGTGGACTTATGACTCTCTAAACACTCCCAATGCTTTTCACTCTATCTCTTAGCCTTAAATCGCCTTTGATAGGTGAAAAATCCTTTACGAAATCTCACCCATACGTGACTGCTTGCTTGTTGATTTTCTCCTCCCCACCACTGCTTTTTATAGCCTAAAAAAATTCTCTAAGAGCCTGCACGTTTATGAATTTTTGATAAGTTTCTGCTTATCTCTACCATTTTGAAGAGAGTTTGTGTAGAAAACATCAGTCTGTTGGGATTTCTAACATTTTTCTCTCTACGTATTTTGCTCCAGCTGCGTTTTATTCTATCCAGCTGCTAATCTGCTACTGTTGTCGTTTTGCTTGTGATTGCTCCCGTCTGTGTTAAGTTTTTTGACTTTTCTCTGCTGATGGGCTACCCACTGCTGTGTCATTTTGAATCGTTTCTTAGCTCCCTGTGTTTTCTCCTTTATCTATTTGCATTTTGCGTTTTGGATTGCTTGATGTTGGTGTGTTGCACTTTGTTTTCTTTGCTTTTATCTCTGCATTTTGTGCTTCTCTTTTCTCCTTGTTACGCTATCGCTTTCTACTCCTACTGATTAATTATTGGTTGCTACTCATCTACTGGCTTTTTTCTCCTTGGCCATTGTTGTTTTGTTGTGGACTGCTACTGCAGCGCTTTTGGCTTAGACTGTTGTTTTCCTATTGTGGTTGCTAATGTATAATATAAATGATTCAAAAACAACATCAAATAGGCGATAAAATATGTTATAATTTCCATTAATCAAGAAAGTTTATGGATGGTTAATATAAATTGAAACTTGATATTTTTTCTAAGTCCGTATTTATTATTAATAATAATGTTAGAATGAAAAGTAGTTTGGCAGATAAATATTCTGCTTACTTATGACTTAAAATTTTAGGTCATAAATCCAAAGAAAAGTTATAAAGATTAATAAAGAATGAGATTCTACAGAGTCTAGATTTTATTGATCTTGGGTTATATGTGGAATGCATTAAGGGCAAGCAAACCAAACATAATAAGAAAGGAACCATGAGAATCAGTCAGCTTCTTGAAATAATATACACCGATATTTGTGGACTTTTGATTCTCCATCCTTTAATGTAGAAAAATACTTTATCACCTTTATAGATGTTTTTCACACTATGGATATTTTTATTTGCTATATGAAAAATCTCAAGCTGTAAATGTCATTGAGGTGTTCAGAAAGTAGGTTATGAGGCAATTAGATAGAAAAGTGAAAATTATAAGTTCTGATAAAGGTGGTGAGTATTATGGAAAGTATGATAAATCTGGACAGTGTCATGATTTATTAGTTAAGTTCCTTAAAAGTCATGACATATGTGCACAATACATTATACCAGGCACACCGTAACAAAATGGTGAGGCAAAAAGACAAAATAGAACATTAATGGATATGGTTAGGATTATGATGAGAAATTTCTCTTTACCTAAAAGTTTATGGATGTGTGCATTTAGAATTACTATGTATCTGGTAAACAGGGTAGGAAGTAAGGCAATTCCTAAAAGTCCTTTCGAGTTATGGACTATAAGGAAATCTAATTTAAGACACCTGCATGTTTGAGGTTGTCTAGCAAAAGCACAAATTTATAATTCATATGAAAGAAAATTGGATTCTCAAACAGTTAGTGGTTACTTTATTGGTTATCCAGAGAAATCCAAAGGATACATGTTTTACTACCCAAACCATAGTTCTATAATTATTGAAACAATGGTGAGGTTAGAGATAGTCCTATAAATCAAGTTGTGGATATTAATGAAATAAGGCTTGATGTTCATTTACTTATAAATGTTCTTAAATCTATAATCACAAAAAATGTTGTTATTGCTTTTGGAAGATCAAATAATCAAGAACAACGTTTGGATAATGAAAAAGCACCCTATGAAGAACCTAACTTACCACTAGCTCATGCAAATGAACCAGTTGGTATAGTTTTAAATAAACATGTAGAAGTTCCGCTATTTCTGATGATTATATGATTTATTTGCAAGAATCAAATTTTGATTGCTGCATTGATAATGATCCTGTTTCGTTTCATAAGCCATAAGTAGTGATAAGTCTGAAAGATGGAATGATGCTATTAAAGAAGAGTTGAAATCAATAGCTCAAAACAATGTCTGAGATCTTGTAAACATGCCAAAAGGTTTATAACGAGTTAGTTGAAAATTGATCTTTAAGACTAAACGTGACTCAAATTCCAATGTTGAAAGATATAAAACTAGAATTATTGCAAAAGGTTACACTAAAAAAGATAGCAGGATTATAAGAAGATTTTTCACTTGTCTCAAATAAAGATTCATTGAGAATAATTTTAGCATTAGTGGCTCAATTTGATTTAGAGCTACATCAGATGAATGTAAAAATAACATTTCTTAATGGGGATATTGAGGAGGGAGTTTATATGGATCATCCTGTAGGTTTTTCCATTGAAGGTAAAGAAAGTACGGTGTGTAAATTGAAGAAATCAATATATAGACTTAAACAAGCTTCCAAACAATGGTATATTAAGTTCAATAATATCATTAGTTCTTTCTATTTTGAGAAATCATTGTTGATCATTGTATTTACTGGAAGATCAGCAAGAGTAAGTTTATATTTTAGTTGTATATGTTGTTGACATTTTGCTTACTATTAATGACTTAAGTTTGTTGCATAAGACTAAAGAATTTCTTTCTAAGAGTTTTGAAATGAAAGATATGGGACATGCATCCTATGTGATTGGAATTTCAATAGTCTTTAAAAGATCAGAAGGTTTATTAGGATTGTCTTAGAAAACCTATATTGAGAAAATTCTTAAAACATTGAACATTAGTAACTACTCAGCAGGTGTAGTCCCTATTCAAAAGGGAGATCAATTTAGTCTTATGTAATGTCCAAAGAATGATGTGCAATGTAAGGAAATGGAAACAATTCCATATTCTTCTATTATGGGGAAATTTGATGTACTTACAAACCTGTATTAGACCTGACATCAGTTTTGCAATACGGATGCTGGGTAGAAAAGTAATCTTGGTATTGATCACTGGAAGGTTACAAAGCAAGTGTTGAGATATCTTCAAGGAATAAAGGGTTACAAACTCGCTTATAAGAGGTCTGATCATTTAGAAGTGACTGGATGTTCAAATTTAGTCATTGAAAATTCATTGTGATAATTCTACAACAATTTTTTCTCTAAAAATGAAAAATACTCTAGAGGTGCAAAACACATGGAATTAAAGTATTTTGTTGTTAAGGAGAATATTCAAAAACAAAGAATGTATATAGAACAGATTAGGGTAGATCTCATGGTTGTAGATCATCTAACTAAGGGTTTACAACCAAAGACATTGAAAGAACATATGCTTAGGATGAGTTTTGGTTGTATTGATGATTGATAATAATGGTTGTTGACGATTTTTTAACACTCTTGAGCTCAATAATAATAATTTTCTTAATTTTATATTTCTTGTCATTATGTTTATGTATACACAATTGTTTGAATAAGAAATTTGTATGTATTTTCATAATAAGTATGTGGACTGTATGCAGTCCTAGCCTACAGCAAGGGTAGGCAGGGCACTTATCTCGGGTCCACTCTTAATCTCATTTCAATATTCTACCGTTCCATAATTTCATTCGTTTGAAGGTTATTAAATCCTATTTAATGGTTGTTAGAAAAGTGGAATATACAAAATTTTTGGCATCTCTTTCTCTCTTACCTCGAGGCCCACTCCCAATCTCATTTACACCGTTACAGAATTTGATCCAAAGGTTATTAAGTCCCATTTAATGGTTGTCAGAGAAGTGGAAGAGACAAAAATTTGGGCATCTCTTTCTCTTTTGTCATGCCACTTGGGTGATGATAATATAACTAAGGAAGCTAAACTTTTCATATTCCATGCTCAACGTTAACTTCTTGTTTTTATAAATTCCATTGAAACATTTGGGTGTGTTTCTTACACTTAAATTTTTTTATTTCCATCAACATATGAATCTAAAATACTCAACTCAAAAATTAGCAGTAAAAGATTTTCACAGTTCTGACTTCTGAGTTCTGAGTGATAATTTAAAGGCAAAGTCCCTGATTTTTATGTATTTTTAACTTACTAAATAGTAAAATATTCGAGTGATAATTCATTGCAACACTTGTGGTTCATATACTTGTAACCTTTTTCTTTTAGTGCAATAAATCCCTAAATTTGTTATATAAAAAATTGAAGTTTATTTTATTTACATTTTAGCGCTTTCTAGGTCCTTGAATAATTTGCATTAAAAGAATAACCCACTTTGAAAAATATATAATTAAATAAATTAGTTTTTGACTTTGTTATTTTAGTTATTGTATTCTTAAAAAAGTATTACTTATTTGTATATTGTTATTTAAGTGTCACAAATTTTATTCTTTTTTATTTTATTTATATTTATT
>JAOQML010000197.1:36886590-36911781 GCA_027568935.1 Erythroxylum urbanii | reverse complement strand
AAATTTTTATTATTTTAAAATAGAAAATATATAAAAAATTATTTGTCACGGTTATGACTTGAACAATCGTGACTTTTTAATTGGACATAATTTTTGTTTTAAAATCATAGCATTAAATTTCTTGCAACAATCATTTTAAAATCAAGGATATAATAATCATTTAGTATCTATTACATTTCATTCCATCCATCTTTCAAATAACGTTTCATTACATTGCATTATGAACACTTCCATCCCTCTTAAACAACTTTTTGCTCTATTACATTCCATTTCATTTCATATAAACCGTTCTGTTCCATTCTATTTCATTTCATTAATTAACATCCAACCAAACAAGCTTTCAGTAAAGCTATTGGCTCTACTCCCTCCGAAGATTTATATGAATATCTATCCCTTATCTATGTGTCATACTTCGAAGAAGATTCTCAAAATATTTTAATAGACCAAGTGTTACAAGAACGAGAGATGACACTCCGTATTGTTAATTTCACCTAAATAGGCACTACAGACGATGAAACAACAGGAGGAGATCGAGTAGAGAATTCAATATTGGGCGGTGAGTATTTCTAAAGTTTCAATCTTACAGATTACCCTCGTTATACAAAAGAGTGCACCAAATAATATCTCCCTTATGTTATGTTCCATACCAAATCGTTGATAAAATTAGTAAAGTGGCTTTTGCCGTACAACTTCCAAGGAAATCTCTCATTCACTGAACATTCCATATCTCATAAAACTCCCACCTCAACACAATTGTCGCAGTTACTTCCTAGTGCAGATAAGACACCTGCAGCTATTATTGGAAGAAGAATGGTTAAACGCCATAACCTGGAGAAACAAGTGAAGGCGTCACCTGAAAAACGTTGTTTGAATTACATAAGAGATTTCTAGAAATTAAACTTGTGTACAAAAGGGGAAGGCACTTACGAACAAAGCATGAGTAAAGAAAACGCCAGCAAAGTCATGACGATGGTGAGGGAAACGACATAAAATAGCATTACTACTTAAGTAAATAACCTAGAAGGCTAAAACGCATTGTATTATTAGCTTATACACGCGTCTTATTATGGGAGGAGAATTTATTGTTTATTAGCTATCGTGACGGCCTTATCCATCAATGAATAATTTTAAGTTGTCTGATATTCTCTCTCTCTTGTATGCTTCTTCGTCTTCTCCCTCACTCAATCTGCTACACATTCACTTTCACCCACTCAACTCTTTGTTTTCATCATTGCTATTTTTTAACATAACAGAGAAAAACCTTGGATTGGTTATTTTTGCTTTTCTGCACTAAAATCTTTTATCATAAATCATAAATGTCAAGGTATAATAACTATAAAAAATCAAGACAGTAGACGCTACGCGCTCGCCTGACACTCCCTTCAGTTTCATATGGTTGGATCATTAATGAGAGTTGAAGCTGGACACAGGAAGAAGAGCACATCATATGTTCTGTTTGCTAGTCTTAAATGGAAACTAGCTCTGCTTGCAGGCCTTGAGAAGTATGATCCGTCCTCCAATTGTTGTCTTGAACAGTGTATGTATGTGTTTAGCATGAGTTGATTACAGTTTTATTGCCGAGATTAAGTTACCAATAATGAAGTTAGTTTGAGGCTTAATTTATAGAAGTTGGGAGCCTTGTCACCGATTTGCAAAATGGCATAGTATTGGAAGCAACAGTTTGTTTTGTCTTTCTACGTCATCTTATTTCTCAATGCATCTGACATACCTAAGAATATTTCCAAAAGCTACTTGAGACAAAAAATGATTAGCTTATAAGATTGGAAATGGACACACTTTCGAGAGAGAAGTAATTTAGAGAACCTGAACCAAATGTACTTCTAAATGTAGTTAATTAATGCACTAATTCTCAAATAAATTCGTGAGGTAAAGCTGATGATTCCTGCATACAACACTGCAAAGCCTAGCTAAAAATTAACTTTTCAAATCACAGACGACTAGCTGATTTCGAACCAAGCATCAGTCCCCAATAGGGTGGTTGGAAAGGAAAAGAGGACCATCAGATTTGCTATTTGGTTATGCTGACTTGCCCCTGCCTCAGCCTCAGCCTCAGCCTCCGCCTCCCACTATTCAATAGTTTCCACTGTCTATTACTGTATTGCAGGAACTTGGTTGTCTTGAAAATCCGTTGACGCCCACGAGTAAAACTAAAGACTCAAAATAAGGGTCCATATAGAAGGAATTCACTATGCCTTTGATGCCTAAATGATGAACATTATCACTTTGAACTTCGCAAGTAACCAGTTCCCCATTGCTTGCCACCAGTACAATTTCACCATTCTTTCTAAGGCCCAACGCTTTACCAATCCCTCCGTTTAGGTTAACCATGAATTGTTTAGTCCAGGACTCGACGTTGCTATACTCTTTCATCACCCAAATGCAACAACTATCATACCTGATCCATTGGCTGTGTGTATTACGATTGTATTGTATCAAGAAAAGCAATTGACGGGAAACTCCTATAGACAAATCTAACACAGACAATCCTACCACACTCTCTGGCAGCTTCTGTTCTCGAAAAATTTCATTGCTCATGTCAAACAATACCAAACCCAGATCTCGGAAATCGTTATATGCTCCACTAGGATTGTATCCAATCCAATGAACAGCTCCATTCAGAAAAGCCTGCAGTGATAGTTCAGATGTAACATATCGAGGAGTTTTACTGACATTGACGTTCCTCCAAGCATTCTTTCCAAGCTCGTATAGTTCTACCTTAGGTGCAGCAACTACTTTACCCCCCTCGTCGCCCATGCCATAAACAATCCTTACCAATTTGTGATCGTTAATCTTTGCATCGAATCCGAACCCAAGAACAAACATGTAGGCATGATCAAGATTAACGTTAGGCATTGGAAGGGTCATCCATTTGCTTATAGTGGGGTTCCATAGAATAATAGTACGAGCGTTGATAGCGTAAGTGTCAGAGAGACACAACAGTCCGTTACATGAACCAACAATCTCAAAGTACTGAGAGTAGCTCTTAAATGGGAAAGCAAGTTCTTGACACTCACAAAATGAGTTTCCTTTCTTATCATCATCTGGATGTACTGTGTAATTTTCTTTTCTGCTAGTCCAATTATAGTGCCTGAGTAGAAATTTAGTGCTTTTGTTGCTCTCGAGGGTGTATTTGGTGTGTGTGGAAATGAAACTTGGACTACTTATCAAAAAATACCATGATTTTGAGACGCACCTGCACTGAACCAAAAGCTTCACAGGCAACCTTTTGAGGATCTCAACCAGGAGTTCTTCATCAATATTGCTCGGCATGGTTGTTTCTACAGCACCCTTTTCCTGTTTTCTTCTTTCTTTTTGTTCTTCCTTTTGCGTGGTGGCTTGAGCAAATAATATTCCAGCATATGCTCCTCAGGATTCTTGCTTTTTGTTGTGCTGTTCTGTGTTTCTTCTTTTGTTTATTTCTTCTTGGACACTAGAATGGATTTTACTTTAAAAATTACGAACAGTTTGGATCTGTGGTAAGGTCGGATTGCTGGATTCTCCGTCCTCTCTGAATTATGAGTTAAAGGTGTCAACTAAATCATTGAAAAAGTCTTTACGAAAGAGTACTCTTGTCAAAATGTTCACATTGAAGGGGTTAGCAATAAATTGACGCAAACATGCCAGGATACCTACTCCGTGCTTGAACAATAATATAGATTTTGTTTTATATTTCGTTTTTATTGAAAGCCCACAAAAGGGCCGTCAAGGAAAGTAGGCTACAATACCTAAACTCAAACTGAATTCTAAATTTCTAAGAACCGTCTATGATGGTCATCGGCCCAATGTAAGGGTCTGCTCGCGAATTGAAGCGTCGTTTTAGACAAAAGTTAATCAGCGTGATTTTTGCCTCCACTACAATTAATTTTCAAAATTTAGTACGTTTGATTATTTTGTCCAACTCTACCCCTAATTCCGGCAAGATTTAAAAATTTGATGGATACCATACTGGAATTTAAGAGTTAAATCATGAAGTTTGGTAGAAGATTTGAGCATTACTTTTTTCAGGACGATCATTTTATATCATTTGCAACAATCTTGTTGATATTGGAGTAATTAGGTGGGTAAAATAAAATCACAGTTCAATTAAACTTGAAACAGAATAGGACACATAAATTATTATTATGATTAAAAATATAAGTTACAGTATAAATATTCACTAACTAACTATGAATTATAAATATTAAATTGTAACTTATTATCCTCACAAGTTTTTCTTTTGAATACTTGAAACAAGAAAATAGGTGAACATTTATATGCAAATCAAATGAATTATAGTTATACATTTTCATTTGTTCTTATTAACATTTATTCTAATATTTGCTTTTACAATATATATTATCTATCTTCATCCGGATATTTAAAGATTAATATATAGATATTTGTGACTAATATCTAAATGATTCTTTTAACAATATATTATCTAGATAATTCTTCTAACAATCTCCCGATTAAAATTTTGATTGAGAATCAATCAATCTTCACAACGCCTTGTTATTATCATATCGCTTACATATTTTTCAAGTTATATGAGGTTCGACACCAAATAACCTTATTGATGTTGACTATTTTTGTCATAAAATATAATATACTATCTTTATTATAGATTTTTTTTTGGCATATGCACAATTTCCTCCTCCACTTTTTCATGAATGAAGTGAAACAAAGCTCTTATGTGCCTGATTTTGGAATGAATAATATTGTTAGCTGAATACAAGATATTGTGGGTGTTACAAATTAATGAAACCTTTTGTTGTTTGTGTTTAAACTATTCTAACTCTAGCCTTAACTATAATGCTTTGTTACTAACTTGTATAACTGTTGCATATTCCCCTTCTATTATTAACGTAGTCACAAATGATTATAGCTTTAAAACCTAACTTACAATCTCACCAATAAGTATGGACACATAATCTATAGGGAATTTAATTTTATCAAGATCACCAGTATAATTAGAGTCAACATATCCTTTGATAATAAACTTTAGTCCTTCATATTGTAATGTAATATCAAATACTCCCTTAATGTATCTTAGGATTTTTTGATATCATTCTAACAATTTTTATTGGCACTTTTCATGTAGTAATCAATCGCTTCCACTAGATGTGTAATATCCGATCTTATATAAACAATAACTAGTGTTAAACTCCTTACTATAGATGTGGAGTTCATATTGGAAGATAACTTAAAATTAACAAGAAATGGGTATATATGGACTTATAATTTTGCATATTGAAGTATAAACCTTTTTAAAATATTTTTTTAGTATACTAATCTTTGAGTTATTTATGTTTTAGTGAATTTACATCCTTAAAATCTTATCTGTTGGCCTCAAATTCTTCATTTTAAAATTCCTAGCCAACTATGCCTTTAATTTTTTAAATAAATTTTTTGTCAAATCATGTAACCAATATATTGTCTACATATAATATAACAAGATAATAAAAAAATTATAACCAAAACTCTGAAAATATGCATAACGGTCTGTTTTAATTTTGCTAGATCCAAGACTCATGATAAAGGAATTAAATCTCTTAGACCAACATCTTCAATCTGCTTAAGATTGTACTAAAATTTGTTTATCCTGTAAACTAAGTTCTCTTTTTGTTTTTCTTTAAAACCGTTTAGATGGAGTATATAAATTTTTTATAAAAATATCCACAAAGAAAGGTAATTTTCACATCTAACTATTATATATGTAAGCTAAACATAATATACATCTTTAAGACTAATATGACTGTAATAGGTCAAGTCACAAGAAAAAAATATTTCATTAAAGTTAATTTCTTGTTTTAAGCATATGCTTTCATAACTAATCTAACAAATTATCTTTCTAATCATTAGCATTTTATTTTATCTTAAAGACCTATTCATTTTCAATTGGTTTGCTTTTAGCAGTGGTATAAGTTTCTAAGTTTTATTTTTAACAAAAGCTTCAATTTCTTCTTATATTACTAACATACACTAAAATAAATCTAACTTATTGAGTGCTTCTCGGAGAGTTAATGACTTTCTATTATCTATTAAAAGTAATATGCTATATTACCCCTTAGTATATTGTAATATACCCCTCTTATATATCTTTTGAGTTGTTCTGCCGGATCGGTTGCTCAAGACCTTTGGTCTCTACCCGAACCCGATGAAAAAAATGGGATCACTTATTATGGACTTGTTGAGAATGATTCTAATCTAGTTCATGGCCTATTAGAAGTATATATATATAGGACCCATATTGCAAAAAAAAAAGAGTTATCTGTTATTTAGAAACTTTGTGCAATTTCTCCACAAGATTCTCTTCTTCTTTTCAGGGAAAAACTAGCTCTTTCTAGCTATACGAGGGTTGTCAGCAACCATTCCACCTTACTCCAATAAAGAGTAAATTGGCTTAAGGATGGTGATTAGTGCTCTAAGTTTTTCTTTAATACCATCCTCGCTAGATAAAACTAGAACAGGGTAAGCTCAATCACTAAGAACATTGGAATCAACTGTAAAATCCAAATGATATCCAACTTGTGGCTGTCAGGTACTTCTCTTCACTGTTGGGCACTCTTAGTTTAGATTGTGATCTTGACTTTGATCTTACAAGAATTATCTCGAAGAAGATTACCCTTCAGGACTGTGCACTGTTAACTAAATTGATAAAGGAAAAGGAAATTGAAGATATTGTTTTCAAGATGATGGTATGAAAGCCCCTAGATCAGATGGGCTGAATGGTTTCTTTTACCAAAAATCATGGAATATTATAGGGAATTATGTTAAACAAGTTGTTCATGAATTTGTCTCCAATGAAAAGCTACTCAAAGAAATCAACAAAACCTTCTTGTGCTTAATTCCCAAAGGATCGAACCATTATTGTTTTAGTGATTTTAGGCCTACTGCTTGCACCAACTTCCTCAACAAAATCATCTCCAAGATACTTGTATCTAGATTAAAGAAGCTAATCACTCTCCTCATCAGTGATAATGAAAGTGCATTCATATGCAATGGACAAATTGGGGGAAATGTTTTAATTGTACAAGAATATTCAAGATCAAATTTAGCTCCTAATTGTACTATTAAAGTTGATTTTCACAAGGTTTATGATAATGTTAGTTGGAACTTCCTATAGACGTTGCTGGAAGCTCATAAATTCCCAAGTATTTTCATCAATTAGCTGAAAGAATGTATATCAACTATTAGTTTTTCTGTGTTAATCAATAAGAGTCCCTCAAACTATTTCCCCTACTTATTCATACTTTGTATGGAAACTTTGAACTCCATTATTAAGCTAAAAGTAGATGCTAATCCCATATTCAGGTTTGATTCTAAATGTAAGAAAATTAGTCTAACTAATTTGTCCTTTGCAAATGATCTTTTACCTTTTACTAGTGCCAATCTAGATTTCCTTCAAACTTTCATAAAGGCTCTGGATAGATTCAAAAAGTTATATGTTTATAGGTTAACTTCAACAAAATCCAACTCCTCATCTCCAAAGCCACTTTCTCTATGGAGGCCTAAATTGCTTCCATCACTAAAATGTTTATAAAGCTTCCACATTTACTTTATCTGGGACTCCATGTCTCCACCTGGAGGTTAAGCTACTTTGAATGCACTCCACTCATTGAAACAATCCACAAAATGATTAATTTATGGGTCAAGAAATGCTAATCTTATGCGGAGAAGATCCAACTTATTAAGTCAGTACTCAACTCATTATACATTCATTGGAGCTGCATATCTTTTTATCTAAAAATGTGATCAAGTCAGCGGAAAGATTATTCAAGAATTTCTTATGGAATCACTCTCATGGAAATTAAGGGGCTGTTAAGGTAAAATGGGCAGATAGATGCTTCCCCAAAGAGGATGGGGGATTAAACATTTTTTTAGTTAAATCGACTAATGAAGCTCTTATCCTTAAAAGGCTATGATGGATACTTGAGGACAAGAAATCCCTATGGATTAGGTGGCTTCATTCCTACTTTCTTAAAGGCAGATGTATATAGGAGATGAAGAAGAGTCCTTCACATTCATACTTCTTGAACTAGCTACTTCACTTGAGGAACTTAGTCTAAGGTGACGTTTTATGTAAAATTGGCAATAGGGAACTAATCACTCTATGGTTTGACAATTAGTCTAGTCAAAGCCTACTTATTCACCTCCTAAACTCATTGAGGAACTCTCTCACTGATCCCTTTCATACTAAGCTCAATTTCTTCATTAATGATAACTCCTGGATTTTCTCTGATAGCCTCAGTTATCTGTAACCTCACTATTCACCAAATCCATCCAGTTATAATACTTTTTATTAGAAGGATAAAATAACTTCTAGACTGACAAACAAGGTCACTATGGATCTAATCAGACAGAGGAATCCAAAGGTTGATTGGCATATAATCATTTAGCATAAAATTCTGCCCCCACCTCCCATGATTTTCGTTCTTCTCTGACTCATCATAAGGAATAGGCTCAATGTTAATGGCAAACTCTCTTATCTTGACATAAACATATTTTTTTACATAATGAATCTAGAGATCACATGTTCTTTATGTGTTCAACAACTAAGCTCATTTGGGAACAATTAATGCAGAAGTGCCTCTAGACTGGTTTAGATAATTCTATCTCTAGCATCATTCACTAGCTAGCAACACAGTATGCTCTTCCTAAGACTAAAAAACAAATATACTTAATAGTTATGTGGTTTTATGAGCTAATAATTTGAAAAGAAAGAGATGCTAGAAGCTTAGAGTCCAAATGCAAATCAACTGAATTAGTTATCATAGAAGTTATCAATGGGACTAGAGTACTTATTATTCTAGAGAACCTTACACTAAATTGCAAAACCAATTTACTTTTGTCTTTTAACATTTGATCAATGTATTATTTATAGTCCTAGATACTTGATAGGTAAATCTGATGTGTTTTATTTTGTGTTGAAGGGTACTTCTCATGAACCTCATTTTGGGGCTGCATGTTTCATTATTTATTAATTTATTACCTTTTCTTTTTTTAAAAGTACATTAATAAGATAAATTCATATCTATCTACTGATATCGAATCCGTACTTTCTATTAACTATAGTTCCATATTTATATGATTGATGACATGTTAAGCTAGGGTAAATACCCTTATCCTTATACACCTAGATATGATATGATACACACACATACACACATATAGATATATATAAGTACCTAAAAGTATATACATGTACTTATATGATTTGAATAGTTGTTATTGTGATCCCTATATGAATAATACTGTGATATATAAGTATGTAGATACGGGGTTGGGTACTTATGACATATTGCATGCATTTATGATGATTTTTCAATGACTAAGTGCTTGTTTTATGAAATTTAATGGTTGATATTTAAATTGTTTGTTGATGTGTCTAACTGTGATTGTGGAGGAGGAAGAAATTTGTAGGACGTGCTACCTGATGAGTATTCATTAGGACCAGGTATACAATGGTCTGATTACAAAAGATAATTATAAATGATATTAAGATATGATATAGACCGATCCTAGTTGATGCTTGGCTCCCAGTCAAGTCCTAGTTTGATATATATATTATTGATATGGTTATCACTTTAGAGTATTGAGTGAGGGCAAGTCTATTGGTGATGCTTAGCTCCCCGTAGTCCCATTGGATTAAGGGAGCCTTACAGCTATATGATTTGTCATGCATCATAAATGTGTGTTTATAATAATATAAATTGTATATTATATAAGCATATCATTAGGTATCGCAGGACGATATGGACTTACTTGGTAAGGTCTGACTATCATTAACTTTAATTTTCAAGTCAGCTTCCATCAGCTCCACAATAGTGATTCTAAGGAGCGTCGATTGTAACACGTATGCTTTGCTATTAATAGGGTATACCTAATACATTTTAGAATAATTATCAATGAAAGAAACAAATTACTTTTCTTCTCCTATGTAAAGGATTGGTGATTGCCATGCATAAGAGCAAATCAATTCTAAAAAATCTTATTTATTAAATTTTATACAATTTTGTTTATTTGTAACATAATGCTCATAAAAGGGTAGTAATACCTTTATGGGCTTGCTTAGTAAGAATCTTTATTCCATTGTTAGATATATTTCCAAATTTGTGATGTCATAACATGAAAAATCTTTCACTTGGGCTACTTAAAATGATTGATTCTCTAGTTTTAGTGATGTTTCTTCCTTTAACTTGAACAAGTTAGCACATCATATCTTTTCTCCCTTTATAATTACAAACACTTCTTAAGCTATCTTCAAAATCTTATTGACAATTTCTATTTTATATGCCAAATTATCTAGTTTTCCAAGAGACAAAAACTTCTTCAAACCCTCCACAAGTCGTATCTTCTAAAGAGTACAAGATTATGCCTTCATTCACCTTTAACTTGATGATTCCAATATCAATAATTTTTAAATTATAATTGTCACACTGTATATAAATCCTGATGAGATAGGTTTATAATGATATAATCATTCTTTTCTAGAGGTCGTATGAAAATTATCTTCTGATTCGAAGAATTATACATTAAGTAGCAACTTCCTTCTTTTTCCCACTTCAAATTAGAAAGCATTGCCATCATTTGAAGTACTTGTAATTTTTTTTAACAACTGAATTTTGTTTGTTTAAATTCCAAAAATCCTTTTTCAAGTTACCTTTCTTATCACAATTGAAACATTTTAGTTTCTTTATAATTTTTGATTTTGATCGACCATAATTTAGGCTCTCATTTAGCCACGTTTTATTGATTTCCTTTTTGTCACTATTAAGGCTTCAACTTGTTATGAACTAAACTACTTGTTTTCCTTATTTTTGTGTCAACATTTTTCCTCTAGATCACAACTATAACATCATCAAACATTGGGTAATCTATAAGATCACAACTTTCTTCTTTGATGTTTGAATTTTTTTAATTTTTGAAATAAGAAGATGAATGGATATTTATAATTAAATTCGACTATATATAACTATATATTTTTATTTGTTCTAATTACTGCATATTTTAACATTTATTTTTACACTGCACATGAGTTTTTTCATTAATAATATTTAACATTTTATAAATAATATTTATATGATTCTTCCAACAACTATCTAGATGATTCTTGTATTTGAGCCTCAACCTAAATACCTAAGGACAACCTAAATTCATAATTAAGGGTATGTTTAGTTGGATGTAAGGTTTTAATGAAATAGAATGGAATGGTTTATCATGGAATGAAGTGTAAATGGATGTAATATTAAAAAATTGTCTTTGGAAAGGATGGAAGGTAGGGATGTCAATTTTGGACCGGCTCAATTTTAGCCCAAGTTGATTGGACTACGAGCTAGCCACGAGCCAAAAGTGGTTAGCCTGACCTGGCTCGTGGCCTGATCATTATTTCAAAAAATGACGCCATTTTAAACTTTTTTTTAAAAAATATAAAGTGGGCTGGGTTGGCCTGGCCTGCCTGTGGCTTGTTGGGCCATGATCCGGGCTACAAGCCGAACTATCTCAGCTCATCAGACCATGGGCCACCTAGCCTGTTGTCAGGCCGGGCTGAACCCAGGCTGCTCATTGACATTCCTAATGGAATGATTCATAATATAATATGGTGAAATATTATTTAATAATATGGTGAAATATTATTTAGAAGAAGGGTTATAGTGTAATATAGTGAAAAGTTATTTATCATTTTACATTCTATCTTAAGTTCTCCAAATCGAAGTTTTTTTATTTTTACTATTTAGGATGAAATGAGATATAATTTGAAACACCATCCTCTTTTATATCATTCAATTTCATTCCATTATAAACCCTTCTCTCAAACGATAGAATAATATTCCATTCCATTCTATTCCATATTAATAAACTCCTAATCAAACATAGCCTAAAGCGTGAAACACCACACGGTACCAAGCAATGAAGAGCTCAAAAGAGGTACTAGAAAATGCCCAAAAGGATGTGAGAACCAAGTGATAGTGAGATGTACAGATAAACATTAAAAACAATGAACTCCTAGTATTTATTTAATTAGTCTCCGTTTCAACTAACAAGTACAGCTTAGGCAATCAATGGACAAGAGAGTTAGCATTTAATGGTCGTTGTCATTCAACTCTTGAGGATCCCAATTGTGTATAATGACTTTAAGGTGCATTGCAATAGTGAAATACGCAGTAAAAGAAAATTAATTTGGAAATGTTTTTGCTTGTCATCGAGACTTCACACATACACAATCAAATAGATTGTTTGTGTAGTGATATAATGGTCAATAGGACTTCAATGTCACTTTTGTTTTTGACAGCATCAAGTGAACCTCTGCATTTTATTATTGCTACATTCTTGAATCTTATTGCCAAGAACCATTATCAAAGCTTTGAAGGGATTCAATCGATGTAGTTGACTTTTACTATGATAATACAGTGCTCTAATAATTATGTGTAATAGTATCCTTTTTTGGTCCCAGACCTTCTTAAATGGTGATGTTTGATGAAGAATCCAGAAGTTCTTGGTAAGAAGAATAATGGCAATTTTACCTATCAAGTTTAAGACGATAACATTTTCATGGGGCGGGAAGAGAGGACGTCAGCGTGCTTTCGATTGTAATTAATTGCGTGTATTTGTTGTTCTTTTACTAACGTCTTTCAGTCAATCCTTATTTTAAGCGGAAGGTAGCTCCATATCATATCTTCTTCTATTCACGGTTACAATCTGTGGATTAAAATTCACAAAGGTGTCTTGTAAGCTATGTCGTAGGCTGAGGGATGGAGGCAAATTGATGCTAACGACCACACTGGAAATGTATGAAACCTTTACATCATTAATAGCCCGCCGAGTTCGACCCAGATTGAAGGAGATTCAAACAATTGACACTCCATCCACAACATAATATATACGATAGGCAAGACTGGACTTGTTCAACCATATTTGCAGATATTATAATGTCATAAATGTAGAAGTAACACGTTTTCTTGAATCCTGTAGTAAAACCTACGTTACTTGAGTTGACTGTCTATCGTAAATCGAGTGGAATTGTAATCGCTTACGTCGTGTTTCTGTTCATTTAGTTCAACCTCCTGACCAAATAACTGGTCTCAAATACTATTTGAACATGCCAGTTCTAGTAATATTGCTTGGTTTTCTTCCTTTAGCGAGAATATAATGGCCGATCCTCTTGACTTTTAACAGCGAGTGGTAAACACTCGATAAAGTTCATTTTCGTAGTTCGTACATCCAAGCCATGGTTAGTGAGTATTGTAAGTTGGTCGTCTCATGAAAGGCACTTTTTTTTGGGGGGGAAAAAAAAGAGATGATAACATGGGGTGCTCCTATTCGATCCAGGAAATTCCATGTGAATGGAAGTAAGGAAACTGATTTGAACAAAAGGGAACACGCTATTGCACTCCTTTTACAACCAATATGTACTTAAAGAAATCATATACATGCAATCGAAGTGTAAAATCTTTGAATTCTACTCCTAGTGAAGCCAATTAGGTCTAGTGATAAATATAACATCATTTTGTCCTGCCACGAGTTGACCAATCGCTACAAAAAATACAGAATAAATTTAGAAATAAATATCCAGCAATATAGATTATTTGTGTCTATAGTCAAACCATGGCGTACTGTGCTTTTGATCAAACTCCATATTCAACAAGGAAGAAAATCCAACGTTTCTCTTCCCATGCCAGCCCGCAATTTATTCTTCCCTGTCAACTACGCAATTTCATAGCAATATCTTCTCTTACCCATCCCCAGGTAGCGTGTGTATATATATACATATATGTAAATCGTCCCAACATTCTCTGTCATCACTTCCATACCATACCATCTCAAAACCCACCAACTAGTTCCTCAAAATATAGCTCTAGTTACAGTTACGAGTCAAGAACTGTATCTATCGCCAGCTCTCTTGGAAATACTGTTTACACATTTGGTAAGCAGAGCATAAAAGAGGAGGAAGAATACGATCATGAGGTCACACAGTTCTATTCAATTGGTTTTTAATGCTGTCTCCATTGTTACTTTTTTCCTTTTGATCTCCTACAACTCCATGCACGTTGAGGGTACGAGGACTCTTAGAGACCTCCACCATTCTTCTCAAATTTTGAGCGCTATGAGTATCATAAATAAGGCCTACTCCGGACCAAGCCATCGGGGACGCGGTCATTAGTGAGGAAAATCGAGTCCTTTATACAGATTTATTCATCTCTTCAGATTAAGTTCTACTTTTCAATTGTCATAAGTATACCTTACAGGTCCATTTTTTTTTCATTATCCTTTTTGTTTTCCGTTTGAAGAGTATACGATGGCTTATACGTTCTTCTAAGTGAAGCATACTGCCATTGAGTAGGCTTCGACTAGCTTGGACGTGTATTAAAGTATTCGAAATTAGAATGACCCATCAAAGTGTAACGGACTCTCTACTTATCATCAAACATACGTGTATTTAAGTAATCGAAATTAGAATGACCCGTCAAAGTGTAATGGACTCTACTTATCAGGAAACATTACGTATGAGTTATCTGCATTCTTGCCCTTTTTATTTGGCTGACAAGGTTTCAAATGTACTTTTCCCATTCAAAACCTTCTGAATTCTGATGAATGAAATTGCAAATTGAATGGATCGATTCTCTTTTCAATGCATTTGTTGTTACTTCCTCATGTATGGTATTTCCATTTTTCTTTTCTAGTCTTTGTAATTTAAATCTATAACCCAACAAGAGTTAATTTATACACTTCGATCAAAAAGAAAAATAGAAAAGGAGTCTAATGTAAAAAGAAAAGAACTAAATAAAACCAAAAGGTACACGTAAAAAAGACGGGATATAACCTATGTATGCAATTAAATAACAAATTATTTGGAACATAGATGTTAATATATTATGATACACCAAACAATAACCGAAGTTCATAGGTAAATTAATAATTTATAACTCTTTAGTTAGCATTTCAATGTTATAGTTCTCAAGATATTTTCTCCCGATTCAAAATAATATTAATTTTGTTATTTTCTGAATAATATTAAAGTTCAATTAGGTAAGTGCATATATAGTTCTTATACTATAGTTTAGTGAATACAAGTATCATTCTTACGAGCATTACAAGTATTAGTATTAACTGTCTTTCTATTATCTAATTTAACAAAATTAAATTACAATTACTAATCTAAAATAACAAAATAAAGTAACAAACAAAATTGAGCAATCAACTGATAAACATGACCCATATATAAAATTCTTCTTGAACTTTTCTATGCTTAAATTTATCTTGATTTAATTAATAACCCTAGTTTCTTAAGTTGATAAAAATTCGAAAGTTATATTCTTTTTCAAGAAGTACAACTCTTATCCTTAAGTTGATTAATTGAAATCTCTGTCTAATCAATTGATCCTAATTAAGTTCATATTAAGATAAAGAAAACTAGTAATAAACAAGAAAGAACACAAAATAGAAGAACTCATTCTTATGAATCATGAAATATTGAAGTCTCTACTTGAACCTCGATAGAAATATTTTTTTTCCTTTTTAAAGATTCTTCGATCTTGCTTCAAGATGCTTTAGATTGTCTACCTATTGATGTGTTTTTGTCTACCTAATGTTGTGTTACAGCCTAATATTTTTCTCTCAGTTTGCATCTCTCTCTTTTTTATATCTAAACCCCTAAAATCTCAAAATAATTCAATAAACACAAATCCAAAACAAGTCTATGTTATGTTTGGTTGAACCCATATTCATCCCTCGAGTAGAAAACTAGAACTTACAAAAAAATCACCTACAGCACAAGTCTAGAACACAAACTCATGTTCCTCGGCATTTATAGTTTTAACAAGTTGTTGTGTTGGTGGCATATGTTAGATCCACGTTCCTCTCAAATCCTGCTAAAAATTCTTCAACTTGGCTTAACTTGCTTGAATTTCTTCTTCATTGAGGAGATAAAATAAGGCATGAACGTAACATATAAACTAAATTGGGTATCAAATCTTATAGAAATAATCCAAACACAAATAAAATAATTTTAAAATCATGCTAAAATCATAAACTAGTTAACACTTATCAAAATTTCTCACACTTAAACATTTTCTTATTTTTAAGCAAATTATTTTAATCACTCTTTACTTGAATAGGTAGAAAATTTGAAAAAAAAATTCACATCAATCAAGAATCTTCATTATTCGTTCAATAGCAAAGTTCAACTATTTATTAGGTACATAGCTACTTGCAATAAGTCATAAGGAAATTGAATTTAACTCCAATCCTTCAAACTTTATCTCGATTTACAAAAAACATTTAAGGCTAAAATACATGTGACCCCTTATGTTTTATCCTTTGGTACTTTATGCCTTCCTCTATTTTAAAAATAGACTTATTACCCCCTTTGATCACCAATCAAGGGAGTTTAGAATTCAAAAAGACTTTTTTACCCTTATATTATAATGACATCACCTTAATTGTACATGTTGCATTTTTTGGACAAAAATACTATTTCAGTCTTTTGTTGACTAAAATACATTAAACCCTATATTTTTTTGCTTTATTTTATTATGCCCTCTAGTTCAAAAATAAAAAATTATTTTAAGCATGGATTACATTTTGACCGTTAATAAATTAAAAAAGGAAAAAATTACTAAAAATATGATTGTCTTTACAATTGTACTTTATGACTGTTAATTTATACAAAAAAATTTTAAAAAGAAAATTTATTTATGAAATAAATTAAAAAAGAAAGAAAATTTATTGAAGATGCCATTTGTTTCATAATTGTATGTTCTAACTATTAATTAATGAAAAAATTATAAATTTTTGTTTGTTGCTTACCTTCTCACAATTACTTCACAAAATAATAAATAATAAAACATTGAAAATTGAAAATTGAAATGTCATTTTTTTCAAAATTGTGCAGTCTAAGATACTTCTATCCTTAAAAAAAGATCTGGAAGTAAGAACCACTTTTTTGTGCAAAGAACTACTCTTTAGTGTTAGTCTTAGTAGCAGGCCAAAGGATGCCTTTAAGTATCTTGTCTTTGAATCTGAGCTTAAAATTTTGCATCTTTTCCTTTGCACAGAAAAGTATTTCTTACTTTTAAATCTTTTTTTAAGGATAGAAGTATCTCAAACTATACAATTTTAAAGAAAATGACATTTTCAATTATTTTTATTTTTTCCCTTTTTTTGTGAAGTAGTGGTGAGAAGGTAACCCACAAATAAAAATTTATAATTTATTCATCAATTAACAGTTAGAACACACAATTATGAAAAAAAGTCACCTTCAATAATTTTTCTTTCTTTTTTAATTTTTTTATAAATAAATTTTCTTTTTAATTTTTGTCCATAAATTAAAAGGCATGAAGTAAAATTGTGAAGACGATAGTAGTTTTAGTAAAATTTTCCTTATTTATTTCTTAACGGTCAAAATGTAATTCATGCTTAAAATAATTTTTATTTTTGAAACAGAGGGCACAATGAAATAAAGCAAAAAATATAGGGGTTTAATGTATTTTAGTCAACAAAAGACTAAAAGGATATTTTTGTCCAACAAAATGCAATATGTACAGTTATGGTGATGTCACCATAATACAGGGGTAAATAAGTCTTTTTGAATTCTAAACCCCTTTGACTAGTGGTCAAAGAGAGTAATAAGTTCATTTTCATAACGTACCAAGGGATAAAACACTAGGGGGTAAAATGTATTTTAGCCAAAATTTGACCTAATGCATAAAGTAAACATACATCAAAAGTATACTTCAACTTTCAAACATTTTTATAACTCTTATTATAGAAATGCTATTGACTTTAAATTAACATAAGAACATTTAGAGGTTTGTTTTAAAATGGTCACCTAACCCTTTGACACAAAAGTAAATACCTTATGATGAATACTCTCTGTTACTTAATTAGGTCACTATTTCAAATGCCTACTCACACAATTCTTTATTCAACCTTTTTTCTTGGTCTAAAGCCAGTTGAATGAATTTATTTTATGTTTACTTGCTCATAAACATTTTTATCTTATTTTTTATTTTTAATGACACCAAAGATTTTTAAAAAGAATTAACTTCTAACTTAATTGTATGTACAAATTATACGAGAATTGTCATAATGCAAGCAAAGTTTCAATTTTCAAAATTAATGAGGAAAATTAAAATTTACTCAATCATCAATGCTCATAACTATTTTTCTAAGAAAATCAATTCACAAACAACCACCAAACTAATAATGAATTAACTTAATCAATATTCTTTCAATGTTAAATATTTCTCCACAATTGTTCTTTATAAAGCTAATTATAATAAAATTAAAAAGTATATCAAATTAATTTCCCCCTTACCTATACACTTAAGTTGTACATTGTTCTTAATGCATCATACTACATAAAAGAGCAATAAAAAGATAGAAAAGAAGGTAAAAAAGGAAAATAGGATAACTGATACTCCTGTGAAAATAAAAGGCTTTGTAGCTAGTGTTTAAGAAGTATGAACTAGCGGTGGCTTATCACCACTCAAAAGTGAAAGAACATCAAAACACATTTGAATACATGGATTTAAACTTCTTTTAAACTTAAAACATATGGGTAAAAATCAATCATCATTTAAAACCATACTAAAACTAATGTTAAAGATCTTAAAACTACCAAATTAAAACAAAAATTTCTAAATCAATGGATTGCCTCTAATAAACACTTCTTTATAAGTCATTTAGTGAACTTCTTGCTCAATTCCTAATGATAGACTCATTTGCTTTCAAATATTAAAATTGTTCTATTAAAATAGGGTTATTTATCTCCTTTTCTTCACCTTACATGATACAAGTGCCCATTGGATCTTTTGTAATTTTTCCCTACATAACATGAGAAATTTTAGGATCAATTATAGCTATATAAAAACAAGTATTATTTTTATTAAGGGGATTTATCAATGCTTCAGATATATTTAAAGCTAGTTCCTCATCTCTTACCCTTATAATTAATTTTCATCATATAAATATGCCATAACTTTAATAATAATTAGGAAGGATCTTTTTAAGGTTAAGGAAAATTCTACATCGTCCACCATATCCATAATCACAAAATCAACAAGGAAGATAAACTTCTTAACCCTAACCAAAAAATTTTTTGTAATGCCCCTATTATAATTAATTGATTTATCTACCAATTGAATGCTCATGCTAATTGGTTTAGATTTACTCAACTCTAATTTATTAAATATATCATGTGGCATCAAGTTAATACTAGCTCTTAAGTCTACTACTGCCCTTTCAATCAAACTACTAATACTATAAAGAATGATAAATCTTTGATTTTTTTTGGTAGCTTGTTTTGTAAGAAGGTAGATCATTCCTTACTAAAAGTGACCATTAGTAACTCCTTAAGTCTCTTCTTGTTAGAAAGAAGATCCTTTAAGTTGGTATCTTTGAAGGAGACTCAACACAAGGAAAGTTAACATAAAATTGTTTAAACAAGCTCTAAACACTTCCTAAATTGATTTTTCTTTCCATCTTTCTCAAGTGTAATTAAGTATGGAACTTTTTGTTTGAATTCTTTGACAATTTTCTTCTTTTTCTCCTGCTTCTTTTTCTCTTTCTCCTCCATCTTCTTTTTCCCTTCTCTTTAACTTTTAGCTCCTTTTTACTTCTCAAAATTATGACATTCACTTACTTTTTTGGGTTTAGCTTAATGTTGCTAGATAAATTACTTAGCTACATTTTAGGGACAAGCTTAGCAAGTTATTCAATAAGAATTTTTAAGTTATGGATAGAGGCTTGATAATTTTAAAGATATGTTTTAGTACTTTAAAAGCTAGCCTCATATCCATTAAAGAGTTTTGTCACAAGCTCCTCAAGACTTGGTTTCCTTTCTTATTATTGCTATTGCTAAAATCTGGGTAGGGGCCTTTAACTTTACTATCCTTGATTATTCCATGAAAGTTAAAATGGTTTCTCCATTCTAGATTCTAGGTGTAGCTGTAGGGATTATTTTGCATTTAGATCAAAATAAACTTACCTAGTTGGTTATTCCATACTGTTAGGCACCTTACATTAATAATTAGAGTATCAACCACCATAAATTTGATAACTTATCACATGTTTTGGTGAAGATGCTAAACTAATAATATTGATCTTTTTGCTCAAAGCTTCCAATTGACCTCTAATATTGTTACCACATTAAAATTGTGGATTCCACCTTATTTTGGCTTTAGCCTATTATTTTCCAACTAGTAATTATTCATTACTATGTTTTCACTTAATCTTGTAATTCCTTGGTAGTTTTAAAGTGGGTATCTCAACTAAAGATGCATAAGTCAACTACTTGCATGGATAACTCAATCCATTATAAAATATATGCATTTGTAATCCAAAATTAATTTTATAGCGAGGGAACTTCCTTAATAACGCTTTCCATCTTTTCCAAGTGTTATACAACCTCTCACTCTCTAATTGTTGAAAAGAGAAGATGTCATTTATGAGTTTTACTATTTATGCTAAAGGAAAATACGTGGTTAAAAACTTTGTATTAAGTCCATTCCAAGTGATAATTAATCCATAAGGTAAAAGTTTCAACCATGATTTAGCTTTATCCCTCATTATTAAAGGAAACAATTTTAATCAAATAGCATCCTCTAAAAGTCTACTAATTTTGGAAGTATCATAGATCTCCAAAAATTTAACAATGTGTGCATTTGGATCCTCATTTAATAAGCCATAAAATTAGACAAGTTATTAAACCAACTGAATCATAGTGTGTTTGATATCAATTTTATTAACATTCAATCTTAGTCTGGTAATGTTTGATTATATCCCCATAAGCAACAATTTAGCATAATATCCTATAGTATGTTGTCCTCCTTAACTTACCATTTTATTGATAATGGTATGGTAGAGAAGTTTTCTACAACCATTTTTGAGTGTTTAATTGTAAAGCCTTTTTATATGTTCTAAAAGATGATAGGTTCAAGTTTGATGTCAAAAAAGGAAAGTGTATCTTCATTAGTTATGATTATGATGAGTTTGGTTAAATGTTATATGATCTAATAAAAAAGAAGCATGTTAGAAGCTATGATATTATTTTCTTGGAGAATCAAACCATTGAAGATATTGATAAGGAAAAAAAGGTCAAATTTCTCAAGATTTTGATGGCTTAATTAGTCTTAATCTAGCTCTGGAGAGCTGAGTATGGAAATTAGAATGTTTTGAAGAATCATATTCATAATGATCAAGTTAAAGGTGTTGATGGTGACATTCTTAATAAGGTAGATGCTTCTATTCCTAAGGTTATTAATAAAGCTACAGTTCCACTTATGGGAGCTATTAGAGAAAGAATTCCATCCACTTATCATTCATTTGATGAATGTGTGCTCCTCAATTGAAAAGAAACTAAAATCTGTAAAGAGGCTATAGAAAGTGATTATAAGGATAAGTTGGATGCATCTATGAAAGATGAAATGAAATATTTATATGAAAATCGTAGTTTTGAGCTAGTTAACTTACCTAAAAGCATAAAAGCTTTGTAAAATTCATAGGTTCATAAGGTGAAGAATGAAGATAATTCTTATAGTCAATAATATAAAGCTAGGTTAGTTGCTAAAGCCTTTAAACAGAAAAAAGAAATGAAATTTGAAGTGATTTTCTCTCCTGCTTTTAAGGTGTCTTCTATAAGAGCTACTCTTAATTTGAAAACCATTCTTACATTGAGGTTAAACAGTTGGATGTAAATTCTCTATGGTGATTTGGAGGAGAAGACTTATATGGAGTAGGTAGAGGGTTTGTGAGGAAAGATATGGAGAACCATGTTTGTCAGCTGAAGAAAAGCTTATATGGTTTGAAACAAACTCTAAGATAGTGGTATAAGAAGTTTGAGTTTGTTATGATCTATTAAAGATATAAGAAGACTACTTTTAATCACTGTGTATTCGTTTAGAAATTTTTTTATACTGACTTAATCATTTTTTTCTCTATGTTGATGACAAGTTGATTATTGGTCATAATGTTTCTAAAATTGATAGGTTGATAAGAAGCTGTAAATCTTTCCTAATGAAGGACTTATAACCAATAAGACAAATTCTTGACGTGCAAATTTTTCATGGTAAAGAAATAAAAAAATTATGGTTATCTAAAAAAATATATATTGAGAAAGTACTTTAACAGTTCATATGAATAAAACTAAAGTGGTAACCATATCTCTTACTAATCGCTTTAAGCTTAGCACTATACCATCTCCATCTAGTGAGAAAGAGAAAGAATACATGCCTAATATTCTTTATGCATTCATAATAAGAAGTTTGATGTACACAATGATTTAAACAAGGTTTAATATTGCTCATACAATCGGTACAATTATCCATTTTCTCTCTAATATAGGTAAATAACATTAAAATCTAGGTAAATATACTTCTAGTTTCAAACTATGATTTGCATTATGAAGTCTTATTCTTCCTGGATATAATGATCTAGACATGTCAGGTGATGCTAACTTGAAAAACTTCCAGCTATTTAATTATTTATGTAGGGAGAGCTATGGCTTGACAATCTAGATTACAAAAGTGTGTTGTATTGTCTACTATCGAGGATGAATTTATTATTACAATTGAATTTTATAAAGAGTTACTTTAGATAAAAAAGTTTCTTTAAGAACTTGGATTTATTTAAAAGAGTTATATTTTATTTTTTGATAGTCAAAGTATTCTACAATTTAGCAAGATCTGAGATATCATTAAATACATAATGAACTAGACTCTAAATTACTTGAGTTTGACAAAGTACATACAAATCATAATGGTTTAGACACGATGATGAAGTCTCTACCAACAGGAAATTTTGATACTTTTCGTTTAATTTCTAAATTGGAATAGGCCTCCACTTAAGTTGGATAGGAGTTTGTTGTGAGCTCTCCTCAAATAAGCCCACTATAATTAAAAGAAGTGTTTTTGAGTATATGCATTTTGTAAGATAAATTTAACTTTTATATAGAAAATTTTAATTATTTATTTTTGTCGTTTGGTGACTAGTGTGACCATCCATATTTATCTCTTTTTTCTACTCTCTTCGATGGATCCATGTGTGTGGTTTTTGAAGACAATTTTATTCTTCTCATTGAGCCTAAACTTATAGCTAATGTCTTTGGTAAGTGTGGGTACATTCACCCCCCTTTTACACGCCTTTTATGCTTACTATGTGGCTATTTTATATGGCTAATTTGACTACCTTATCTCTTTCTATTTCTAGTCTTGCTGTGGTTATTCTCTTTAAGTTTATGAGAGCTTGCTCTCATTTTCATCTTTGGTTTGAGAAAGAAGATTTAGCATAAGCTATTAAAGTTGACTATGCAAGAGAAGAACTATATTGCTATTGGAGAAGAACTATTATGGTACTAAGAAGGAATTATCATGGTCTGTAATAGAGACATTACGACATATTTGGATTTTGATATATACATTGTTGATTACTACTTTTATTAATGAGTATTTGTTGTTGTGAGCTCTTGAACCATTGGAGAACTCACTTGATTTACTCATTGATTTTATAATGGATTATTCTCTTGATTTCACTTCTAACATTAGGAAGGTTTTTCACATTAAAAATTTGGTATTCTCTAGTGTTATTTATTTATATATATTTTTATTTACTCCTTATAGTTTTATTCTTCCAAAAAAGGTTTTATTTTTCCCATAACATTATACTATTATTGATTCTGTGGCATTGAACTCATGTGCTTTCCCTTTTCCGAATAGTACACTATACTTAATGTATTAGTACTAATCCCCTTTGTCTAAGTATAAAAATAACTTGATGAAATTAAATAGTTGCATCTTATCTTTTACTTATTTTCTTATTTTTATATGATCTTATATTCTGCTTCTTTTTTATTTTTATACGAATAATTAGAAGTTATGAGTTAAATAATTACTATTATTATGACAGCGTATATTATGATAAGACAGATTGATAAGAATATGACAAGAATGTGTTAAATTCAATAGTATAATATGCTCTTCACTTCAAAAATTTTTTAGTTTAACTACTTATTTTAACTGCATTCGATAGTCTTATATGTTAAACATCATGAGGTGTGGAGAGATAGTCCCATATAATGTAGATATTGTGTAAAACAATGCTAAACATGATTTAAAGTTATAAAATATAAATTTGATTTCTCCAATAATATGTGAACGGGATAAACCAAATCTGCTACCAATTAAATCATAGGTTCCACCTTCTCTAGAAAATCCTTAAAGCTAATATTGGTGCGATATGGTACAAGGATTTAAAGAAGTTAGGTTGTAAATTTGTAGTTTGAGATTGGAGAGGAAATATAATTGTTATTATAGTTGTACCATTTTAAATTTTAGAATCTTTGAATGTTGGAGAGGCTTTGATTGTTATTCATCATATGCATATAACAGTTGATCTATTTGGAATAGATGTTATATTATTAATCATACTATAAGTTTTTGAACCCATTTGTCAATCTTTTTCAAGCCTACTTAACAGAATTGTGACCCATTATAAATTATATTTAAACACAAGTCATGTATTTTAATACAATCTTTTATATCATGAATTTAAGAATTATGGTGTGGTCTGATAAAGGTTGATGAATTAAATTCAACAAACTCTATACTTTTTCTATTATGTTTTGTTCTTATATTGCAGTAATCTATTTTAAAACCATAACTTCTATGTAATTTTCAACATCTTTAAAAGATGTTCTTCTAATTTTATTAACACATGTTTCAAATCGATGAAATCTTGTTTTTGTTAGTTGAAGCATATAGATGTTAAGAATTTATAGTAATCATTTATTGCCCAAAATTGCAACAGTTGGCATTAAAGTAAATTCTATAAGTTTTAAAGATATTTTATCTCTTTTTTTTCAGTTTTTACACTTAATTTTGTCCACCTTTTCTCTTATTAAAAAGGTATTAACACCATTTGTCAAATATGCTATTCTTGAAGCCGACACACTTTCTACTTGAAAGCTAAGCCTAATAGATTTTTGTACTCCAATGCTAATGTCAATTTCTCCTAACAAATTTGTTCATCCTACTACAGAAGGTGACAAGTGGATGAAGGAAATCATACGTTAGTATAGACTTTACTTACAAGAAACTCGATACATAAGAGGGAGGGGGGAGGGGTTGAATGGTGTATCCTTTTTGTGAATATAAAATCTTGTTAAGAACTTCTCTTTCTTGTTAAAAAGATATCACA
>JAOQML010000197.1:36862858-36878568 GCA_027568935.1 Erythroxylum urbanii | reverse complement strand
TCTGCGTCTGTTTAAACATCTTAAACTTCCATAAGTTCAATTGTGCTCCCACTGTCTTCTCTTAAAAGAAACTCTTTCTCTACAAAGACAGCATGTTTTGACACAAACACCTTTTGTTCTGAAACATGGTAGAACTGATATCCTATAGTTCCCTTAGGATATCCTACAAATAGACACTAGTCAGATTTAGCTTCAAGCTTATCTGACTGAATCCGCTTCATATAAGTAGGACAACCCAAACTTTCATATAAGAAAGGTAGGGTTTCTTATTAGTTCATATCTTATATGGAGCAACATCAACTGACGTGGATAGGACTCTATTTAATACATAAATAGAAGTTAAGAGTGCATACCCCCAAAAGGATTTTGGTAAATTTGCTAAACCTATCATAGACCTCACCATGTCTAGCAAGGTTCGGTTTCTCCTCTTAGCCATACCATTGTGTTGTGTATAAGGTGGAGTCCACTGGGACAATATTCCATTATCCCTTAGATAATCTAAAATCTCTTGGCTTAAGTATTCACCACCTCAATCTAATCGAAGTGTTTTAATACTTCTCCCAAGTTGTTTCTCAACTTCATTTTTTAATTCTTTGAAACTTTCAAAGGCTTCAGACTTGTATGTCATAATATACACATGCCCATATCGAGAATGATCATTGATAAAGGTAATGAAGTATACGAAACCACCTTTGGCATGTATAGACATCGGACCACATACATCAGTATGTATTAGGTCTAAAAGTTCACTAGTTCGTTCACCCTTTCCTTTAAAGGATAATTTAGTCATCTTGCCTAATAAGCAAGATTCGCATGTGTCATATGATTCATAATCAAATTAAACTACCACACATGTGTAGTTTAGACAGATGTCTCTCACTTATATGACCAAGGAGAAAATGTCATAAGTAAGATAATTTCACATTATCTTGTTTTATTCATTTGTTATTATTGATATTTAGAACCAGATTAGACATATCCAATATGTATATACCATTGCACAATTTACCCAAAGCATATAACATTCCATTCAAATAAATTGAACAAACATTGTTACTGAAATTTAAATGGAATCTAGCTTTATTAAGACTAGAAATGGACATTACATTTTTAGTCAAAGTAGGTACATAAAAACAATTGTCCAATTCTAATACAAGCCCACTAGGGAGTGTCAATACCTATGTGCCTACAGCTAATGCAACAACTCTTGCTCCATTGCCTACTCGTAGGTCTGGCTCTCCCTTGTTGAGATATCTACTGTTCTTGAGGCCCTTCATGTTAGTACAAATGTGTGAGCCACAATCTGTATCTAATACCCATATGTTATTATCAAAAATAGTATGAATATCAATAACATAAATACCTGAGGTAGATGGGGCATCAATGCCTTCTTTTGCTTCAAGAACTCCAGATAGGCCTTGCAGTTTCTCTTTCAGTGGCCATCCTTGCTATAGTGGAAGCAAGTTCCCTTTGAGGCAGTCTTCTTTGCTTTCTTGACACCTCCCTTAGGCCCTCAGACTTCTTCTTCTTTGGCTCTTTTTCTTAGAACCAGAAAAGTCCACTAGCATCACAACCTTATCCTTACAGACAAATGGCTCAACTACCTTGAGCGTGTTGACCAGCTCGGGGATTGTGCTGGATATATTGGTCATCAGATAATTAAGCACAAATTATGACTAACTATTAGTTAAACCTGTCAAAATTAAGTCAATACTTAATTCATGATCCAAAACAAAACCCAAGGAGGTCAACCTCTCGGTGTAGCCATTCATCTTTAGTGCGTATTACATTGGAGATATCCCCTCAACCATCTTGGAGCAAAAGAGAAATCGTGAAGTCTCGAACCTTTCGGACCTTGCTTGCTCATCAAAGAGCTCCCTAGGATGATAGACTATGGTATAAGCATCCATAGCCTTATGTTGCTTTTACAGCTTTGGTGAAATAGTGACTAGCATAATACTAGTCATCTCACTATCATCGAGATGCTTCATATATGCCCTTCGATCATTATCAGAAGCATCAGTAGTAGGGGAATCGGGAAGTGGTTCTTCTAAGACATAACCAAGCTTCTCAGACTTGAGAACTATTCTTAAGCTCCTGAGCCAGTCAAGGAAGTTTGGTCCAGTCAACTTGTTAGCTTCCATCAATGATCTTAGATTCATACTAGTACTCATGGTGTTGACTCGGGCAATAGCAACCTTTCGTTAAAGAGAGAAAAATTAGAATGTACTTAAATGCATATCTATAAGGACTTTAATAAAACGCATTATGGCTCCCACTATTTTCACGAATTCATAATCCTTAATATAAATTTAAGAGAACTCGTAAAGAAATTCTCCTAGTGGGTCAATATCCAATATCCCTAAGAATGACCTTAGGTTTACCTAACAAGCCTCCTTGGTTTAACCAATAGGTATCGATCATACCAATTGCATCTCCAATGCAACTATTGAATCTAGTGCTATCAACTGTTGAGGTGTGCACACTCTTTGGGCTATCAACTTTTGACATGTGTACATCTAATATACACTACCCAACTTTGCCTCTGTCCACGTTGACCTTAGGTTTGGCCCAACAAACTAACACTTCTAGTTCAAACTAAACCATTAATCTGGAAATCCTATTTCTATGGTTCGAACATATCCGTGTAAAGTAGGCTTAGGTTTTCCCAACAACCCTAAATTTAAAAGGACTCTGGTTCTTGCCATATTAAAGGAAGGTTTAAGTTTTAATATTCTAAGTGAGGGGTTTGATTGAGAACTTAGATGGTCTTATATATATAATATATATTTATATTTACATATAGTTACTATAACTACATGGCATAATATGGAATACCCCATCAAATTGGGCCTAAGTCCATAACCATCCATCATGCAAGCCCACACATTCTCCTAACCCTGCATTATTTAATGCATATATGTAAACACATCATTTTAGTTATGACACCTTATGGATCCTAATATGAAATGCCCAATCCAACACTTGGATCTAAGCCCAATCCAACACTTAGATTTACTATCTTCCTTTGACTAACTTGGCTAAAATTACTATTGTATGTTATTTCATTTGGAATTCATATTAATCTAATCAATATGAATGCCTAATTATATAAATTAATTCATAATTAATTTACCTTAAAATAATTATTTGATGTCCAAAATTAAACAATTTCAATTTTGTCACACGTGCCAATTTTTTCTAGTCTTACTAGAAAATCTATTACTCTAATAAAATTAATTCTATAATTTCCCAAAATTTACAAAACATAACATTATCACTCCAATAATCTCTAGGGCATTTCATGATGATCAAAATAATTTAGGAATCACCCAAAAATTATTATGATCACCAAAACACCGATAAGACACCAAAAACGGCAAATATGATTTCTAAAATTTTTATGGAAATCAAATTTTGAGAAAAATCATTTAGGCATGCATAAAACATCAAATTAACACATTTTTGTCACATAAAAATATTTTTAAGGTTCTGGAACCAAAATATAAACATACAAAAACATCAAATAAAACAGATCCTATAATTTCTAAAAACTGTCCAAATTTGGAAATTTGTTTGATAAAATTATTAAAAACTTTTAATAATTCTAAAAAACTTAAATAGAAATATAAACATCCAAAATATATTCACATAATTTTTTAAGAATCAAATTCCACGAAAATCATGTGTAACCTCATCAGTTTAGCCAATAGACATCATATGCCCAGTAGAAAAATAGATTTCATACATGTTCTTTTAAATTCGAAATTAAATATTTTAATCACATTAAAAATATTTTCAATCACACTGAATCATTCAAATACATCTTATGAACAGATCAGTGAAAGCAAATCATGAAAACCATTTTTCTATAATTAACTTCGAGCAAAACATTACAGGACCCTAAGCTGTCATAACCATAAAAACAGTTTTCACATTTCAAGTATTCTACATCTAACAAGGCACCAGATGACTCTAATACCACTGTTAGGTTCTGATCATGCATCTCATACATAATATATATCAAATATATGTAGATAAAAATAAAACATAACCTCAAAATAGATATACTCATGCATATAGATATAGAAAACAAAAACATGAAATGTAAGATATTTACATACCTTCCTAACGATCTCCTTCGTTCTTTAATCTTCTCTACGTTGGGTTGTCGTAAACCACAACGATCACGTAGACCGCCTCTAATGAAAGTCCATATGAAGATAGAAGGATGAAACCTCACTAGGAGATGGTTAGAATTGTTTCTTTATGCTAGCAAAGACAAAAACTCTTGTGAGAGTTAGAGAGAAAAAGAGTGTATGTGTGTGTTAGAAAAAACCTTTCTTTTTTTTTAATGTTGTGTCTTACACTAGATGTATGAAAATCATCTCAATTTTTTACACCATTTGTCCTCCATAACCCTCATCCCTAATGGAAAGTTATGGGAAGTTAATGGTAATGAATAGGATGCATTAATGGAAGTTATGGGAAGTTAATGACCATAAATAACATGCATTAATGGAAGCCAACAACACTTGTTTCTAATCCATTCCATGCAATTTTTTCTACCACGATCACATCGCGATACAATCTTGAAACACTCTCTCATATCTTGAATCACTATTCAAGACCATTTTACTCATCCTTCATATCTCCTATGTGTGTGACTCATTTGGTTCCCGGTTATGTTGGCCATTTGAATTAACATTTAATTTAAGTAAGTCAAGAGCGATATCTAGCAACATGTCAATTGACTGAAAAATTAGTGGTTTGACTAGGAACCCTTCCATATGCAATGTTACCATGCAATTCATCCTTTCACTTGGTTCAGAGTGTGGTCAAAGTGTCAACTCCTAGTAGACTGATTACATCACATCTAGTCCAAGTGATTTTAGATCTTGTCTTGAGAATCTCATTATTCTATGTATTATTGAAGACTCTCTTCATGACACATATCTACTTTAGCTAGAGACTCCCGAGTAATAACCCCGATAGGAGGCCATGGGTATCATCTCCTTCTATTAGGACTAGTGAATCATTTATTGGTTACTCAATAACCTTCGAATACGTCAATCTGCACCCAATCACCACCCTATGAGTAACCCCTGAAAGGCACCGATGAATGGAGTCAAAGCACATAATGAATATCTGAGATATCCTTGAGCACCTCAAGTCAAAGGATACTTGCACCATTGCTATGATGAGACTATTATTGACAATGGAATAGAATATCCATATAATTGTCTCATAAGAGGTCAATATAATGTACTTACTACCCTTAGTAAGCATCCACATGTTAACTCTAAACAACTCATGTCTACAGTTTATAAGATCTACTGCTTGATCCAATTAAGGAGTATATCATGTGCTAGTCTATCCAGATTAATGATATCCCATCTCATTAATCATATGACTATGGAAAGTTTAGATACTAACATAATTACACATGATAGGAATCTCATTATCATGATCTTATCATGATTTCCTCCATGCTATATTTTGTATCAAGGACTTCATTAAATCAATTTAAGATCAAAATCAAATCCATAAATGTATAAACATTGAAATAATGAAAAATGCCTTTATTAATCATAAAATGATTTGTACGATAAATACTAAAAGTGATTGTCTTTAGAGCAATTCTCTAACATAGAGATTTTGACTATGATAGGCATAAAGTTATTCATACTCCTCCTCAATCACCCAATCCTAGAAGAAATAAAAGTCCTCCTCAAAGCTCATCAGAGGGTTCTAGAGGAAGAAGGAGTCTATGAGATCTTTATAAGTCCATGAAGATGGCAAAAAGTACAACACTATTTTGTCTCTTTGCCGATTTCGAGCCGCTGCACTTTGAAGAAGCTATATAAGAAAAGAAATTAAGATGTGCAATGGATTAAGAGATTCAAGCAATTTAAAAGAATAACAGATCGAATCTTTCTACTATTCCAAAGGGGAAAAAGGTGATTGGTGTGAGTATATAGAGTCAAAAGAAATGCTCAAGGAGAAGTAAAGAGGTATATAGCAAGACTTGTCGCTAAAGGCTATATTCAACAACATGGAGTAGATTATGATGAGGTGTTTGCTCTTATGGCTCGACTAGTGACCATTCAATTAATCTTTTCCTTGGTAGCACAAAAGAGATGGAAGATTTATCAAATAGATGTCAAATCGGCATTCTTGAATGGCTACCTTAAGGAAGCAGTGTTTAACCAACAACCATTGGAGTACTTAGTGAAAGGACATGAAGATAAAGTGTTGAAGTTAAAGAAAGTATTATATGGCTTGAAGCAAGCTCCAAGAGCTTGGTATAGCCACATTGATAAGTATTTCCAAAGCCATGGATTCATCAAACGTCCCCAAGAACATTCTCTTTATGTCTAAGAAGGTAGAAATGGAAGCATTCTTCTTATATGCCTATATGTTTATGACTTGATCTTCACGGGTAATAATTCAAAGATATTCGAAGAGTTTAAGAAGGTGATGTTGATGATAGCAAGAGCACAAACGGGTTTATATTTTTCATGGGTGACACTGCTTTTACTTGGAGTTCTAAAAAACAACCCATTGTGACTTTATCTACATATCAAACCGAATATGTTGTAGCTACTTCTTGTATCACACATGCAATTTAGTTAAGAAGGTTGTTGAAGATGCTACATGTGACACAAGATGAAGCTACCTCTATTTTTATGAATAACAAATATGTTATAGCATTGAGAAAGAATCATATGTTCTATGATCGAAGTAAGCACATAGATACAAAGTTTCATTTCATAGGGGAGTGTGTTGAGAACAAAGAAGTTGAGCTTTCTTATATGAGAACTGATAGTCAAATAGCCGAAATTTTTACGAAACGATTGAAGTTTGAAAGTTTTGCTAAGCTACGTGCGTAGATTGGAGTTACCAAGAAGAATTAAGTTTAAGGGAGGATGTTAAAAAATGCAATTATATTAATAGAGCATTTAATTAAACTTGATTCATTATTTGGTTCATATATTTTGAGATTCATTGTATTTTTCTTGCACATGTATCTTACATTTACTATCTTATATTTTTCCTAGAATTGTTTTGTTTCAAAGAGGTGTTTTATGTATCTATAAATACCATGTACTAGTTCATTTATAAAATATGGCAAAAAATCCAAATCAAATAAGTTATTTAGATTCTTTAAGTGTTCTCCTTTACCTTTCTGTCTCCTTTACTTACTACAATTGGCATATCCATCTTGAGCAAAGAAAGACAAAATCAAGTTCCTAATAAAAGCTCCAACGTCAAAGCCCATTGGCCCCTAAAACGTAATTCAGGATCAATAACCTGAGTTGACTTCTGAGTGACCCTATCAGAGTCAGTATGGATCTCCATGTATTAAGGCCTGGGCTCTTTCACAGAACCTACTCGGTACGTCTGCATAATTCCACGTTGTCGCAAAATTTAGCAACTGCACGGTATACTCGATGTAAGCACGGAATGAAATAAGCAAGTACAAACAACATTAACCATCACGCTTATGCTTTGTCGTGGTAAGATAACGAAGGGATGTATAGATCAGAATCGTTGCCATGTAACTCGATACATGTTCTGCTAGCAACGGGTACTCAATTCCAGCAATTAATCCTTTTCTCAGGATTATATGTGGGGGCTCCAAGTACCACATACCAATCAGCTATACGGTGCGGTCAAAATGATAAACTTCAGGCACATGTTCAGGATACAATATGCCAAGCTGCTTGAGTGCCACAACTTCAAAATATGCCCTCTCCCTGGTTATTGGCCATGATTCTCCTATATAACTTACGTATGGAAGGGCCTGTCATTATCTACATAATCTACTTCATTTCTCTATTTTTATAATTATTTGGACTTCGCTTGCATATGCTGTTTACTAAAATAAGTTCTGTCTTTCTCGTTTGGATATTTGTGTTTCTCTCCTTCAAAGTAAGCCTATCTGTATTAAACTAGTTCCGTTTTAAAACTACTCAAACCTTTTCTCAGATCATTAAGAGTCAAGCTTGTTTTTATTCTTGAGCTAGTTAATGCTAGAGTCGGTATTTCATGATCGACTTTACTAAGCTTTATAGTTCTTATTAGAGGTTATATTCTAAAAATTAAACCTTCACTTAATTTTTGTTGTTGTTTTGTTTTCAAATAAGATAACCCCATTGGTAGATTTTTAGTTAAATGTTTTGATTATAAATCTTCTCTGTTGTCTCCAAACAATTCTTGTAATTGATTGAGTCCATCTATAAAATTTCAAAGAGAATCTAAAATGATAGCGTTAGGCAAAAATTGTTCACATGCCTAGAACACATTGTCTCAATTGTCAAATTAAAAATCGTGGATTTATTCCAATCAAGGGGTAAATGGACAAACAAGTATGCCAAATTTTGTGTCCTTTTTTTTTCCTGTCTTCTAAGAATTAAAGCGCTTGCCCATTTGAATATATTCATAATGGGGGGTTGATTCCTTGCCTACTTTCTATTCATACAATTAGCTAGATTAGATACTTCTTTCATGCTTTGCTTCGAAATTGAGCGGTTCTAACCACACGAAAGTTTGGACCTAATATTTGCATTAGTCAATGTTGAATTTGGATAATATCAAAATTGATCACCACCATACTCTAGAACGCAACGACATTGTACGCTTACATAGGTCCAAGTCCAACTTCTGATAAATAAACAACTTGGAAATGGTCAACTCATACGTCTCTGCGTCTCTCTATATATCATGGTGCAATGACACATTTCCTCTGCATACCAAACTCGGCCCGCCCATAGAAATATTAAAGCTGGTAAAAGCAGTCAACCATGTCTCACTATATCCTAATTGTCCTCTCCTTGTTAGCAACTCTAGCAACGCTTCAAGGCCTTCATGCAGTGGACTACTCGGTCACCAACAACGCAGCGACAACCGCCGGTGGAGGCCGCTTCAGCAGAGAGATCGGTGATGATTACAGCAAGCAGACACTATCAGCTGCTACTGACTTTATATGGAGGCTATTCCAACAAAATAACCAGGAGGACAGAAAAGATGTGCAGAAGGTGAGCTTGTTCATTGATGACATGACTGGTGTGGCCTATGCTGTTAACAACGAGATTCATGTTAGTGCAAACTATATTGGGAGCTACGATGGCGATGTGAGGAGGGAAATCACTGGGGTACTTTACCACGAAATGACACACATATGGCAATGGAATGGTAATGGTCAAGCACCTGGAGGGTTGATTGAAGGAATAGCCGATTTTGTAAGGTTGAAAGCAGATTACGCCCCTAGTCATTGGGTGCAACCAGGACAAGGTGATAGGTGGGATCAAGGTTATGATGTTACTGCTAGGTTTCTGGACTATTGTAATAGTCTCAGTAATGGGTTTGTGGCTCAACTTAACTTGAAGATGAGAACTGGTTATAGTGATCAGTATTTCGTTGATCTGCTAGGAAAGAATGTGGACCAGCTCTGGAGAGATTATAAGGCTAAGTATGGAAACTAAGTGTTCCATGAATCCTGTTTTAATATCTAATATGCATGATTTATACCTAAATAAATTCTGAATGTAAGTTTTTCAACGGTTTTCCATCTTTATTGTAATCTGCTAAAAGAATGGTCATGCCCAAACGCAGTCCTTAATGTCATACATTTCCAAGTCAACTATTGACTTGCTCAGTCTACTCCCTTCGTTTATTGGTCTACTCTTGGCGCTCAAATTTGACTCGTTTCGCAGCACCAGCAATTGATTCAAAATCTTCAACATGCCCTACACCAACAATCCGCCTGTGAATGAAAAGTTCAGAAATGGGAGAAACAGAACAGACCATAATGTCTATTGTAGGCTAAAGATTAAAAGAAGAAAGAAACCAAATCCAAGGTGTCATGAATTTCTTCTGCACAAGCAGTTGAAGCTCAGGATTGTTGTAGATCTCGGGAAGATATGCCTCACCGATACCATTTTTCTGGTTATTGGCCATGATTCTCCTATATAACTTACGTATGGAAGGGCTTGCACTCAAACATGACCACATAGGACCAACTACAGAAAAATAATCTCCAAAACCATATTTCATTATTGTAATAAACATCAGGGTAGAACCATGGTTTGTTAGGATATCCAACTCCAAATCCAAATGCAGAACAGTAACAACTCCCCCACCAGTTTAACTTCAAACACGACGCACTGATTTTGATCATACCACTTAACACCTTTCCTAAGCAAGCGAACAAAATCACAAGGATTACAACACAAGGAATCAATTGACAACCAATAATATCGAAAACCCAACTCCATTTTTGTCACTTGCCTGCTTAAAAACGAAAGACCAATTGAACCAACAATAAAAACGAAGTTGACATTCCCATCCCCAACTTCTTTGATGCTCAAATCATCAAACCTATTGCTAATCTCCTCAGACAAAGCAGACGTGCACTTTATGTACTCTAATCAAATTTTGTCGTCCAATGGCCTGAACTGCGAGAATGACATCTCCAATATCTAAAACAAGGCCACTGGAGGGGGAAGTCGGGTCGCAGGAGGGAATGGTTGCAGTGTAGAGAGATTGACTAATGTGTCGCCGTGAAAGCGAGCGTAAGTTTTTTTTTGAAAATTAAAAGCGAGCGTAAGTTGGTTCATTGGACCTGATCCTTTTCTTGTTGGTTGGGTTGACTATTCGGAGAAGTTTAGAGCGTTATCTCAATCGCAACTTTCTGCTTGACTTTGATGCCAAAATGGCCCCAAGCATTAGATCAGGTGATAGTGTACATTACCTGCGTGCAAAAAAGTTCGAGTTATTAGCATAATACAAGATTAAGCGGCTGAAATAGCACAGGGGTATATTACACAAAAGATCCTTAGTCGCAACACCGCCGCATCACCTCCAAACTACCAGCATACCACCGCCGTACCAAACATGTTGAACAATTTTGTCATTTACCGCTAAGTAGATAATAATTAATTGTAATTTTTGACTTTTCAATAAATTATTAGTTAAGTTACGTAATTTGATCTAAATAAAGGTAATAAAATAGTCTAATAAATGATCTACATTAATGGGTCGAATTCTAAGAAGAAAATAGATTTCGATTAGTGTGAACCGGATTCATATCGAGCTTGTGATGGAGAAGTCCAATATGGAAGCTATATATAAAGGTTAAGGTCTCCTGCAGTTGCTCATATAATTCATAACCATACGGATCCTCTGGCCTGTTAATAGCGCTTATGTTTTGAGAAAATTGTAGAAAGACGTTAACCACGTGTTGATGATCACTTTCCATAAAGGTTTCGAAAGATTGGAGCTCATTTGTAACCCAAAAACTGCTTCAAAAGAAAAGATGAAACTGAAATCAGGTATTCTGCATTTCCTTCATTTTTAACCCTTTCATGAACGATCCAAGACTCGTAATAAGGTCTATGCTACGTGTTACACGTGGTATCAAAGCGATTAAGTGGTCAGGTTGCTAGAAACAAAGGTTTTTCGGTTTACATCTATTATGGTTTTCTTCAGTTCTTGATTTGTTTTTCGGTTTTTTGCATATACGATTACGTAAAAGTGGAATACATAAGGCTAGCTAAAAAAAACGGGTTGAAAACGGGCCAAAACAAGCAAAAAATGGACTCCTAGGTCGTCAAAAATTGCCCTCCCAGCGAGACAGTTGGCGCGTGCGTCACATATGCTTGCATTAGTCCCAACACATGGAGGACAGGGATGCAGACACATGCCAGCGCATGCAACACACGTGCCGTACAATGAATGCGCGTGTGTGAGTGGGGGGCGTGCTATGCAGGTGTTAGACGCATCTAGCGTGTGTCGTTACGAGTGTGTGCAATGCACATGCTTCCTGTTTCGCGTGCATGTTGACGCTTACTAATATCAGCGCATAGTACTGTGTTGCCTTCAGCGTTACAGTGATGCTAATGTCAGCACTAGAAAAATTCAAAAATTCCCATAAAGTTGCCCAAGGTCTTTTTGGGTCAATTTTTGGGTTAGGAGAATTTTTTAAGAGATTTTTCAATTTTTCTGAATTTATTACGTTGGTAATTAGATTGCATAAAAGTTTTTAAAGCTTTTTAAAGATAATTTTAAATGCATTTTCTTACTCTGAACTTCACATAACGGAGACATTTAAAGTTTTATGTCTTGTGTGGTAGGTTTAGTATTCGGGAAAGTACAATAGTCACTCTTATTGAGAATTTTTATATAAAAAATCTCAAATAAAGTTTAAAGATGATGTTTTCAGTACTAGTATGTGATTATTTGACTGTGCATTTGGTTTTTTGCATTTATAGCAAATTTTCACATACATTATGCCTATATAGAATGTGAGGATGACATAAAGATGCACCTTATATGTTTAAGGACTTTTTAGGGTACTGATGAGAATGTAGTCACCAAAGTAGCCTTTCAAGTCAGTGTTTTGGATTGTTCTGCTCACATGTTGGAGATGTCTCTGACTTTATGTTTGGTTATTATTCCCAAAGATGTTAGCCTTACATAGAGTTTTGAGATGTTCATAAAGGCATTAGATGGAGAAAAGTTATTGCTTAAATGGTCTATTCACCCAAAGGTAGTAGTGCCATGAGAGTTGATGATTTGTACTCTAATCGCTTTTGTGTGGGAATCTAATTGCATATATTATATATTCAGCCCAAAAATGTTTCAAATATGGATGATCGGATTCTCGATATAGATAATGTTTTAATGCTTTAAGTATCGCTATTATCCTGCATTTTTTACTGATCTTTATATTGTCTTTTCTATTTTACAGTCACCTTTTCTATAAACAACAATGTTGTCATGATTGAGACCTTAACTGGTTTCAATTTCAAAAACTAGAAGAAGGATGTTGAGTTTGCCCTAGAGATAGCTGACGTCAACATGACGATGCATATCAAGAGGCCTTCTCCACTTACTGATATCATCTCGGAAGCTGATAAAGCAGTAATGGCAATCTAGGAACATTTAAATAAGATGTGCTATTTTACCATCAAGAAGTCGATCCCAGATCATCTGCTCAGTGGTTTAGTAGATACGGTCATAATGAAGGAGTTTATGGATAGCATTTTATAGAGGTACAAGGTGTCTTCTCATACGAAGCAGAGCACCTTGATTAAAGATTGATTCTCCATGAGGTATATAGGAGAAGAAGGCATTAGAGAGTATATCATTAGGATGGTTCACCTTCAGAGCAAGCTGAATGCGCTAGATATACCTATTTCTGACACGCTCATAGTGCATTATGCATTAAATACTCTCTCTCGAGAGTTTGAGATGTTAACTACCTCCCACATCTCTCAAGATGAGAATTGGGACATTAATACCTTGATTTTTCAGTATGTTGCGGCTAAGGAGAAGATTAAAAGTTCTCCTCATACAGCCTTGTTTGCCGTTGCCAAAAGTAAAGGGAAGGCTAAATCCCAACAACCTAAAGGTAAGGGTAAAAACCCAAACCCTCTCCATAAATTCAAACTGGACAGTCCAGCATTGCTAAGGGCCCAGATGACATAAAGGATATGAGGTGCTTCTTCTGCAAGAAGAAGGGATATAAAAAAGCCGATTGCCTGAAGTACAAGATATGGAAGGTTAAGCAGGAGTTGTCAGGTAACTCTTTAGTCTATATGATTCATGAATCCAATGTAGCAATAACCACATCAAGTTTTTGGTGGTTAAATAGTGGAGCTTCTAATCATGTTGCTTCAACAATGTAGGGGTTCATATCCAGGAGAATGTCGATTAGAGGAGAGGAGAAACTGATGGTCAGTAATAATTAAGAGGTAGATGTTTTGATTGTAGGAGATGTAGGTTTTACGAGACATGTTTTAGTTTTACGAGACATGTTTTATATACCGTCTTTTAGACGAAACTTGATCTCTATATCAGTTTTGGATAAACAAGGCTATCATTTTGTATTTGATACTTCAGTTGTAAATATTTCTATCAATACAAAAAATGTCAGAATTGCCTTCTTATCATATGGATTATATAGAATGTGTCTTACTCCTAACGAAATATATGCCTCTTCTTATATAGCTAAAACTGTTGCTCGAAAGAGAGCCTTCATAAAGGAAACATCATACATGTTGTGGCATAAACATCTTAGCCACATATCCAAGGAGAGGGTTGAGAGATTGATAAAGGATAACATTCTCCCAACTCTAGACTTCAGTGATCTGGAAACATGTATCGATTGTTCTAGATATAAGTTGACCAAGATAAAGAAAAAGGGGTCAACTCTTGCTTCTGGTTTATTGGATCTCATATATATAGATGTTAGTGGTCCTTATACAGTCATGTTATACGACTCTAGATATTTTCTGACATTTATAGATGATTATTCCTGCTATAGTTATGTGCTCTTGCTAAAGAGACTGAGGTTCTTAATAAGTTCAAGATCTTTAAGATTGAGGTTGAGAAACAATTGGGAAAATCAATAAAGATAGTTAGATCTAACAGGATAGGGGAATACTATGGCAGACATGGGGTTGCAGGACAAGAAAAAGGTTCATTTGTCGGGTATTTGGAATTAGTTGGAATAGTGACTTAGTTCACTATACCAGATAGTCCTGAGCAAAATGGTGTGATCAAAAGTCTCAATCGCACCCTAAAGGACATGATGAGGTCATTACAGAGCAGGATTAACCTACCCGAATACCTTTGGGGTGAAGTCATCAAGACGACATTATATATCTTGAATAGAGTCCCAAATAAGTTAGTACCAAAGATGCCTTTTGAACTTTGGGTTAGAAGGAAGTCAAGCCTTGCACACATTCATATGTGGGGCTGCCCTACTGAGGTAAGGTTATATAATCATTATGAGAGCAAATTGCAACCTAGTTCTACTCGTTGCTATTTGTTAGGTTATCTAAACGACTCTAAGGGCTATAGATTTTACTATAGAGAAGGAGGGGCAAAATAGTGGAATCGCAGATAGCTAAGTTTCTGGAATACATTGTTCATGATGAGGGAGGACCCTTACATTCTCCAGGAAATAGTAGGACAGATACTACAATTATCACATATCTGCCTGTCATACAGTCAGGTCCGATGGATGAAGGTCTAAGTACCATGTCTATACAAACATAAGGACCTATACCTATTTAGGAAGAGGTTTCTGAGTTACAAGAACCTATGCAGTTGCATAGATCCACCAAAGAAAGGTGACCTGCTATCTCATCAGATTACATAGTCTATTTAGGTGAGCAAGAATATGACATAGGACATGTTGTGGATCCAGTTACTTTTACAAAAGTCACTTATGGACCCCATGCGAATATATGGTGGGAAGCCATGAAGGATGAGATACAATCTATGAGATATAATAAGGTATGGGAGTTTGTTGATTTACCTTGACATTGTAGACATGTCAGCTGCAAGCGGCTATTTAAGACCAAGAAGATCATAAAGGGTCAAGTTGAGCGGTTTAAGGTGTGTTTAGTTGCCAGGGGATTCACTCAGAGAGAAGGAGTTGACCTCAATGTTACCTTCTCTCTTATATTCTTGAAGGATGCATTTAGAGTGATTATGGCAAAAGTAGCTCATTGTAACATAGAGCTACATCAGATGGACGTTAAAACCTCTTTCTTAAATGGTTAACTGTCTATAAGGAGCAACCTGAAGGATTTCAGGATCATGATGCAAGCTTGTTTCAAATCATATATTAAATGGTGAACTTTATGAGGAGGTTTATATGGAGCAACCTAAAGGATTTCAGGATCATGATGCAT
>JAOQML010000197.1:36815581-36845323 GCA_027568935.1 Erythroxylum urbanii | reverse complement strand
CAAACAGGCACTAAGATAAGAATAAAGAAATTCAATAATAATAATAATAGAATAAGAATAAAGAAATTCAATAATAATAATAGAATAAAAATAAAGGATAATACTAATAATAAGATAAATATAAAATACAAAATAAAATAAATAATAAAATAAAGATGAAAGAGGTCAAGTCGTGAAGAAGAAAGAATAAAATAAAAGATAAAATAAGTAAATAAATAAACAAGCAAAATGATTTAAGGGAGAAGTACTACAGGTAAAAATGTTCAAGATAAATACAAGATATAGGAATAGAAGGAAAAGATTCAAAAGACCTATAAAAAAGAGCAAGATCCTTCTAAGCAAGATTCTTTACCCATATTATAGTTCGTTCAAGTTTCATATTGAGGGCCAAGTCTTTAGTAAATTCTAATAAAGATATAATATTACTGATCACCTCCTTTCAGCTCTTTTTAAGACTTCCTTTCTTTTTTTTACGGTCTTTAAATATAATCTTCTCACATTTCTTCATTGGGGCATCAAGATGTCTCTTCTTAACATATCTGAATCACTTAAGTCTTGTCTCACTTAATTTACTAACAATGTTTGTCACTTTCAATTTGTCTCTTATCAATACATTTTTTACTTTATCTCTTCTTACAAAGATACACATCTAACGGACCATTATCATCTTTGTTACTATTAACTTATAATTATGCACCTATTTAATGGCTATTACAATAAGATTTATAGGACTAGTTAGTCTGTCACTATAGTCTCCTTCCAACTCTTCTCCAACTTTGTGCTCACACGCATATTCATCGTAATCTTCCTCTTCTTCTTCTCCCATCATGTGAAAACCTTTATTACAACATTCATAAGCAAAGTGGCCCCTCTTATTGCATCATAAGCACTTCTTGTTACTGATGCATTTTTTGTCCCAATCTTAGTTACAATTTTGCCTTTACGTTTAACTCCTTAAGAAGTTTAGTAGTTGTTCTATAGTGCAAATCTTAATGCAACAGGTGTTGGTCTAAAATTTTGCACCATTGTAGTTCTCTTTATACTGAACTTCTTGATTTGACTTTGAAAGTTTTTAGTTACTTATTGTCCTAAGTATTGTTTCGCTCTTAAAGCCAAGTGATATGCATCTTCAAGGTTGTAATCCTCTAAATTCTTAGTTCCTTACGAATTTCTTCCCTTAAGCCAATTTTGTAGTGAGATATAATTTGTCATTCTGACTCCATTCTTTCACATCAGATACAAAGTTTATCAAATACTTCCACATACTCAGTTACAAACATAACCCTTGGTTTACGAGTTGTAATTTGATATTAGAGATCTTCTTGATAAGGAAATGGCAAGTATTTTTTTGATAACTTTTGTTTCATCTCTACCCAATCAATAATTGATAGTTGGCCTCTACCAATATCCACTAGATTTTAGTGTGTCTAATAAGCTTTATCTTTGCGAATCGAACTTTTCTATCTTCTGACGTATAGAACCAATCAAAAAAATCTTCACTTTTGCTATCTAGTCTAAAAACAAGTGTGGATTCATCTTTTCTGCAAAATCATAGGCTTCAACATGAACTTTTTAATTAATGTCATCAAGTTCGTTGTGTATTTCAACTATATCGTGGCTTCTAAACGCTCACGTACACTCTCCATATGGTTTTGATTTGGTTCTTTGACTTGAATCTCTCATAAGACATTGATTTTCTAACCTCATTCATTGTTAATTAGTTAGCCTCTTTATCTTGGATTTCACTTTTTCCACCCTCAACATCAAGTGTAGTTTATTATTTGATATTATTTTCTATACTAGTTCTTAGGGCACCTTGTGATTGAGGGTCATTAAGGTTCAATCTTTTTATAACTCCTAAAAGTATTTCATCTTGTTCTTGGTCACTAAATATTCCTCTATATTCCCGTTTGCTACATGTCACCATTATGAACCAAAAGCTCTAATATCAAATTGATGTAGGAAAAGTAGAAAAATTATTAACTAATAGCTAAAACTCACAAAACTAGAAATATGACTAATATTAGGCTAGTACTTTATGGTTTAATATGGATGAAAGTTAAGATTTTGGTTGCTAGAATTTTGTAGTGAACACAAAGAGTAGAAGGTAGAAAACTAAGAATCACCCATAGGGTCTAAGAATTTCTCTTAAAAGAAAGCATTACACATTCTAGTTGAAAACTCAAGTTTGCATAAAAATTTCATATTGCTTGTTATTGACAGTTTAAATACACACATATTTATAGAGAAGTTTTTAGAACTCTTATTTTAGTAGGCAAGAGTTCCTAAAAAATTTAAATTACATTCTAATAAATTTTTTATAAATCTTAAACAACTAGGATATATATATTATATATACATATATATAGAAAGAGAGAGAGAGAAAGAGAATAACATATTTGATTACTAATACTTCCTATCTAATAAGGAATCCTAATGCAATCTAAAATTTAACTCTTATCTTTGATGTCCTTAATTATCAATCCAACATTCCACCAAATTAAAACTTGTAGTTGACTAATCTTTTATCTTTTATTTTTTTTATAGACTTTAAATTCTTTTGCATCACGGTCTAGCTCAGAAATTGCTTCCGTTTCATGGCATCATTAATTAACTCCACTATTCTTCGAGCATCTTGTGCCAATTTTTAAGTCGTTGGTACTGATTCCTAGTTTGTTACACAATAGTCCTTCAAAATGATGCGTAATTGAAGGAAGAAGGTTCTTGCTTGTTTAACCATTAAATGCAATTTCACATCTCAATTCCTGTGTCTTGGTAATCTTCATCACCGAGAGGGAATAGAGGACCTATTGAGTGAATGGGACAGGGCTCGGACATGGAGTATATGGCATCTTTCTCGAACTCAAAGAATTAATCGAGTCCGTAGAACCTACATTTACTTCTTCATGCTTCGTGCATGTAAGAGAATTTGGGGAAATGGATCTGAAAGGAAGAACATAACATAAGAAGCAAGTCCTCAGTCCTCGTAATTGAACACCCATTTTAGGATTTGTTAAGTTTGGAATGGATTGAGCTTGTTGTAGAACCGATTGTAAACGGCACAAAGTGAACATACTGAATCCAAAATATCTACTACTTATAAGAGTGGATATTTTATTTAGAAGTATACATCACTCTAATTTTTTAAAGACGATTCTTCAAAAGAAACAACAACCAGATAGTGAAAGCCAAAAAAAAAAGATGTTTCAATTATAAGTATATAATTCTCAGTTTCCTAATCTTTATACTTCGTGGAATGACCCTCACAAACTGAAAAAGCTATGCCATTACGAATTATTGATGTTGAAGTTGTCCATCACACATTTCAATCGTACTAGGTGTTAAGGAGTTTTAGATGTTACTTACAGTTTCCAGTACACGTTAGAAACGACACGAATAATTCATGGCCAAGCCCATACAAATGGGAAACAAAGGAAGAGCCAATAGCGTCTATAGCTAACGATGCCAATCCAAGTAATCCAATCACATCTTTCGTCAAAAAGAATGAAAGCTAATGGATTAAAGACTTCGACAACTATATATGCTGCCACAAATTTTCTGATCATACTTAATTCTCATTCTATAATGACAATACAGAATATCAAGTACCTAATTATACTAACATGGATAGATCATAGTACAATGGCAATGTTGTTATCTATATAGACTAAGCGGTGAAACAGAAGGGACAATTACTGATTTCGTTCCATTTTACATACACAGTATCATTGTGCTACTGGTTCTTTCCACTAACATTCTTGTGGCCATCCCCTGGACTAGGACCGGAGTTCTTGACGTCTTCTATAGCTTGGAGATCTTTGTACTTGTGTCCAACACCAGGACTTGGCCCTGAATCCTTCACTTGGCCATTAATAGACAAACTCCGAACTACACCTTCAGGCTTGTCTCTACCAACATCGCCGGCCCGCCTTGAACCGCTAAACCTTCGTGCTTCAACTCCTTCAAGCAACATTGTTGTTAACGAGATCACGGAACACAGAAGGAGAAAACAGAAGACTTTGCTTTTGTTATTTTCCCTACTCATGTTAGAAACGTTCCGTATTTTCACCAACTTTTTTTTTTTTTTGGGTGAAGTAGCTTCGTGCACAACAAATGGCACTTTAGGATTCTATTTATAATGGCTGCAACGTCGAGGTGAGGTTTGGCGAATTGTTTGACTAAAATGGTATTCTATCATTCAAAGGCCTACGAGACTTCAGAAGTTAGAAGTCATTTGACCTGCCGCCACCTTTGGTTCGTGGTACGGGGAACCATCAAGTCAATTTCTTCAGAAAGTGAACCTCTCGGTAAAATGAAGGATGGGCAAGTGATCTAAGTTCTAACGTTACAAGCAAAAGTCAAGATCATGGTTTTTAGTATCGTTACGTTGTTAATTCGTTTAAAGAAATAAAAGCCAATTTGTTGCATTTTGCAACGTATCCAGCCTCCCATTTGGACAGCAACCTTCAGTCTAATTGCTACCAATTCATTTGTCTGTGTGTGCATAATTTTGAGATAGCAGAAAAATAAAGGATCCAATTTAGATTAAAGAAAAAGAGAGAGAATTCGAGTGGGAATTACCTGTCTCTCAGTTAGATGTGAACTTGGCCTAAAAGATTGGATGTAAGTAAATTTTCTGATCTCATCGGGAGTTTCCAACAGTAGAAAACAGAATTTCCTAGACCATTGAGACGAAATGCATGAAAGATAGCAACAACCACATTAAAAAGTTAGAGAGATATGGGAATGCTGTAGTGTCTATAGGTAGTTCATGTAAGTAATGTGGTGGACTAATTAAGTTGAAACTATTCTTGCAAGAAAATAAACCGCTATTAATGGTTTAATAGTAAACCTCGTAAAGAGAGGAAATTATGACTTTTCTTTTTGTTCAATATTATGAATATAGAATTGATATTAGTATTAGATTTAACTTTAATATAGTATAGTACCGATATTGATTAATTTCAAATACTGTTTCTTGAATTTTTAAAAATTACAAAATAATATAGCTCTAATTCAGTATCTGTATCGATTAATACTAAATATTGGTTCTTGAAAATTTGAAAATTACAAAATAGTTATTAAATTTAAAAAATTATAAAATAGCCCCTCAATATTTCTTAATCAAATACTTAGAAGCTCTTTTTCGAGTTGTTGATATGATTATTAAAAGATACAAAAAAAACTTTCTATTCCTTTTTCTCTTTTTATTTCTCTAATTATTATTAGAAAAGAATATAATTCATAGATACTGATTGTGTAGTAGAACCTAACATCACAGGTTAAAGTTTTTTATTACTTAATTAAACTTTTGATTTCAATTATTACTTAAAGCATATTCATATAATTCTTAAATGTCCAATTGTAAAATATAATTACATTCGAAAATATTAATGGTTAAATTTAATGACTCTCAACTTTAACTACTTTAACTTGGAGTTGAATGTTTAACAAAAAACAAGATACAAGTTGTAATATTGTCCGGAGGTGGTGAACTGGTGGCTAGTCTGGTGACATTGAGAGCTTGAAATGAGAGAAAGGCAGAAGAATGACAGTGGTTGAGCACTAAAGGCTTAAGAAATTAGGGTTAGAAAATTTTATTTTGTTTTGATTAAATCCTCCACTTTTTTAAATTTGCAAATTTCAATAGTATCTAATTAGTATTTTTGCTTTCGACTGACATCGACCTTATTATGTTCTATGTTTTAGTACAATTTTTTGGGCCGGTATATTACAAAATACAAAACTTTGATTTTGACATCTTTTATGGTCTAATTAGATTTAATATTTAGGTAAATTATATTTTAAATTTTGAACTTTTATTAATGTGGTAATTCTAATCATAATTACTAAAACTATCAACCAAATATTTAAACCTTTAATTTATTGCAATAATAATATATCTTTTACTTTGGATATGGGCTCGTGTAAGTAGGAAACAGAAATTATCTATTTTAATTCTATCATCAGTTAACCTGACCTCTTTATATGTTAGTGCATAGTTGACATTTAAAATAATTTAAAATTTTAAAATAAAATAATTTTTTTAAAGTTTTAAGGTGAATTTTAACTATGAATTATTTCTGAAGTGGAAAGACTTCTATAGAATCATGTATTCTAATTAACCATCAGCTTATACCATGCAAGCAATATATAAAGCAGAAGAAGAATTAAAAAGATTTAGAACGAAGTTAAAAATAAAATAAGTAAAGCTTATTTCCAAGTTGTGTTAATACCAAAAATATTAGAAAAATGAAGCCTATTCTTTAAGGCTTCAATTGTAGTTAGCACTAAATCTTTCAATAGAGAGCTTCTCTCTTACACAATTGGTAGTTCCTGCATGGTGTTCTTCATTCTCTATCCTAAGCTATCCTTATTCAACATACCTTTATAATCCTTTCTTTATTACTGCTCCATCATCCTTAATCCCTTCACTGCAGCCTTCCATACTAAGTTCACTTCCCTTATCGTATTTAGTAAAGGTAAGAAAACCTTACAACCATCAAAGTTTTTTTTTTACTTCCATTACAGGCAAAATGATCTAAAACCCCACCATAGCTCTAGCCAAAGCCCTAGATTGTTTTCCTCCACTACCCTCGCGCCTTAACTTATCTCTTGAACTTTCTCTTTAAGATCCATAAAAATCTCCATGTCTTACCAAAGCACCCTACCCCTAATACTCAAAACATATATCTACACCCCCATATTGGTTAGGCAGTGACTATAGCTCAAAATACTAAAATAGCAAAAAAGAAATGGTTTCAAGTGTTAAACGACTCTCCAGGATCCAACATACTTTTGTTTTTCCCACCTGAAAGCAAAGGTGTCCAAAAGGTTGTTACTCCCCCGATTAGGTCCTTTAGGGTGGAATGACCAAATAGAAATCTCCCTTTGATGAATTTTTCTTAGAAAAGAGACGAACCTTCCCTCCAATTCATGCCCAAGCCTACAGAACATAGAAAATATTTGGATTAGTCAATGTTCTTGTTACAAATGAAGACAACTTCATTTTCATGTTTGCCTCTAAAGTTGATACACAGAGAGTTTTAGACTCTAGTATGTGGCATTTTAATAACATATCAATTTTTCTTCAAAAATGGCAACTATAAGTGTTATCTCATGATATTAAAAATAAAAGGATACCATTATGGATAAATATACATAGCATTCCTCTTAAACAGTACTGGATCACTGATGATCTAAGCTATATTTCGAGTTTCATTGGAAAATCGATAGGAATGGATGAGCCAGCTGCCACACTCAGGAGAATCAGCTATGTAAGGGTTTATGTTCTAACATAAGCTATATAATCCCTTCTGGATTGTATCCTAATAATGAGACTAAACGACTAGGGACATCTGAATGAAGACTCTATGCAACTCACTAATCAATGGACACCTAATACATTACTCAAAAGCCAAAAAATGGAGACCTACTGATAAAGTGTTCAAAATAGACAGCTATAGGTAGCTAATGAATCTCAATAATTCAAATGACTATAAAAATAAAAAAAAGAACAGGAAAACATTGAGAAGGAGCTTAATATTATGATAGGAAAAGGGGAGGGGGAGCGAGATAGAAGGGGGGATAAAAGAAATTGCTCAGATTTTGGTACTACCTCTACCCCATAAATGCAATGCTACATTAAGCCCCCATTAGGCCTTACTAGATCAGCAAAATAAAGATGAGATAAGAGCATAACAAGTAATAAATTAATGCCCTATTTCTAATACAATTGAGGAGAAAGTTCCACTGAGTGACCTTATCCCCATTGAACGGAGAAAGTCCAACAATAAAAATAGGAGTCATAACTCCAAAATGAACAATAAATGAATTTCCTATGTTGAATTGTTAGCATAATTAACAACTCACAAACAACTACTACTAAGGAATCATATTCATGAAATAAAATCCTCCTTAATGGGCTTTTTTGAAACTAAGCTAAAAAATATCAAAGTCTTGGAATTTTGAAATGCAACTAGACCATCATTAATCACTTGACCCATCACCATGGTAGAATAATTGTGCCATATGAGCAACAGTCACTGAAGATTGTAAGCTCTATGATTGTTGACTAAATCATCCACTTAGATCTCCTTGTGATTAATAATATAACTATTAATGTCTCCATTGTTTATACTGGTAACCATGCTTTCCAGAGAAAGGGCTTATGGAACATGTTAAGGGAGATCCAAAACAACATTAATCCTCCCTAGATAGTAATGGAAGACTTCAATAACACACCTTTCCCATGGAAGCACAAGGTGATGCACACAAGTACACAATTTCATAATTTATTTGGCAAAAAGTATCAATGATATTAAGCTAGTGGACCTAAATTTTGAAGTAAATCTCTTTATCTAGAGTAATAAGCAATAGGGAAATTGATTTTTAAGGAAAAAAGCTGGATAGGATATGGTTAACTCCCAATGCTTATCCTCATTCCTATAATCTAAAGCTATATTTGGAGATCTGTACTTCTCTGATCACCCCCTATATCTATCCAAAAGTTGGATGAAGATAAAAATCTACACCATCCCTTTAAACAATTATCTTTTATTAGAGGGGGTTTTAAGGAAGCAATGAGGAGAGGATTGAATGCATATGTTAAAGGTTTTCCTTTCTTTTTCTGCAATGAGAAGTTAAAGTGTATAAAGAAGGAACTCAATGGAACCATCTAGGAAATAAAAAGTAAGCTGCATACAGAATAAAACTTCTTATATTTGGATCCTATAAATAACTCATTAAAGCCTGATGAGAAATATGCTTTAGAGAATCATATAAGGGCTTTTTAAGCTTAATCATCCTTGACTAACTAAAGATTTAGGATTCAATGGTTTGCTTATAAAGATAGGAACGTAACCTTCTTTTATAAATCGGTGCTAGCCAGAATAAACCAGAGCATAATTTCCTTTATCCAAACAAATGATGAAACTATAGTCACGTCTTAGAAAGCACTTCCAAAAGATGCATGTAGCCATTTCTCAGAGTTTATGGGCACTCAAGACTGGTCTTTATCATCAACCAATTTGCTTAGATCCTTCACATCAGATGCAATCTCTTATGAGACTTCAAATAATCTAGTTGTCCCTTTCATATCAGCAGACATAGAGAAAGTAGTTTTCCAGTCTTAAACCCGATAGGGCTCCTAACCCTAACGGGTTCAACAGGCTATTCTATAAAAATCTTGGCATCTAGTCAAGGATGCATTCACCAGGTAGTCCTAAATTTTTTTTAATAGGGGGTAGATCCTAAGGGAGTTTAACAAAACATTTGTGACTTTTATTCCCAAGAAATCGAATCCTACTTCCTTTAAAGATTTCAGACCCATCTTGTATTGTAATTTCATATATAAAGTTATTTCTAAAATGTTAACTAATAGACTCAAAAAGGCCATAAAACCACTAATTAAGTCATCATAAGGAGCTTTTATTGAAGGAATGAACATTAAGGACAATATCCTTTTGGTCCAAGATTTGATCAAGAATTATGGAAGGAAGAGGTCTCCTAAGAGTTGTGTAATCAAATTTGACTTTCAAAAGGCCTTTGAAAACCTTAATTGGAGATTTATCATTCATATTTTAGAGGTATTAGGTTTTCCTACTATTTTTATCAACTGTATTGTTATCTTGATGGTGTTCTCATCAGTGAAATCCTAACTTAAACATTCAAAAGGGGAAATGAGTGAGACAAGGAGACTCTCTATCCCCCTATACATTTACACTTGCTATAAAAAGTACTTTTTAGGCTTATTAGACATATAATTAATCTAGGAAGGGAATTCAAATATCACAAGAAATGTAAGAAGCTTAAGATATGTAACTTGTCTCTTATTGACAACCTCCTACTACTTTTAACAGCTGACCTATAGTTAATTAAAGCTCTAATGAATGTAATAAAGTTGTTTAGAAGCATGTATGGGCTAACTATGAACAAATACAAGGGTTATTTCTTCCTATTTACATCAACTTCCCACTTATCTCTTTAGATCTACTCCATCACGGGACTTAAGCAACACCTTACCCCATTTTTATATGTAGGAATTCCCATTTCTTACAAGAGACCCTCTTTCAGGGAACTTAGGCCTCTAATAGAAAGGATTAAATTAAGGATTGACAATTGTCGTAATCGATCTTATCTTTTATTAGTCGATTACAAATCATAAATTTTATATTAAATTCTCTACACCAATATTGTTTAACCTTCATTGGACTTCCTTGTACCATTATCAAAACTATAAGAGAGACATTTAAGGATATTTCTTTAGTTTGGATCCTTACAGGGAGTTGGAATAGCTAAAGTGTCTTGGAAGACTATTTTCCTCCCAAGGGAGGAAGGAGGCTAGGAATTATCCTATTGAAACTAAGTAATAACAATCAACTGATTAAAAGAATACAGAAATTGTTAACAGATAGTGAATCTTCATAGGTAAGGTAGGTACACTCCTATCATATATTGCAATTAGGATTCTGGACTCATGAACCTAAATCATAAACTTTATGGACTCTGATGAACATTTTCAATCTTAGGGATAGACTTTGAGGCTAGTTTAAGATCAATAGAGGAGATGGTGTAAGGAACTTTTTTTGGACATATTCAAAGTCTCTTAATAGCCTCCTCTTGAACAATGCCAACTACTCTCATCTCACATAGCTTATCCCCATAAATGTTATAATCATGGATGTTATATACGAAAACTCATACTATCTTAATCCTCAAGATCTAAACATAATAACCAACTTAGGTGCTTCTGTATAGATATATAGTAATTCGAAGACACCATAAGATGGTCTCGTCAGTTCTCTAGTTTATTCTCTAACAAACCTTGTATAACAAGCAACCCAAAGGTTCTATGACTAAAACCAGTCTGGTACCCTTAAGTTATACCCAAACTTTCATTTATATTATGATTTCTTCTTCAAGGTAAGCTTGCTACCAAAGATAAGTGGAAGGGATTTACTAGAAATCTAAGTTGCCTCCTACGTAACAACTCTGCTAAGACTATTGAGCACCTATACTTCTTATGCCTTTACTCGGATTACTTAAGAAGTGCTCTCCTAACATACACATCCCCCCTCCAAAATCCCATTTCCTAGCCAAACGTTTTGGAGTTAGTCACTAATAAAAGATGGAAAGTACTCAAAACTACCTACAATTCCAACTAATCTTGGGGATGACATTATATGAGATTTAAGCTGAAAGGAACAAGAGATTCCATCAAGGCATTAAAATGACCTAAGATCAATTGATGAGGAGAATGATAAACCTAATAGGGGAGTATTGGCTAGATCTCCAAGAACACCACACCTCAAAAATTCTCTAAGGTGAGGGGAAACTATCCGACCAAACATTCAGGATGCAGTTCTTTGGTCGGATAGTTTTTACTTAAAATGTGAGTGTTTGATCACAGATAAAGCACTAATCATCGACTTAGGGATTACAATTCAATGTACTGGTAAAGAAAGTAGTGAAGCATGGTTTATAATTGACTGGGTTCCATACATGGATAGAAACGCAACCTTTAGAGCCAAAACTAACCCATGATTCCTTGCTTCCCTAAGTTGCAGTTGTCCTATAAACAATAAAAGTTGTTTAAAAATCTAGTTGATTAACATGCATCATAGGTAGTTACCCTAGATGAACCATCTTCATGTCTTTGGAAGAAAAGATCTCGCCAGTTTTCTATTTAAGGTTAAGCAGATAGGAAAAAAGAGATACTCCTGAGTGTTAATTGTTTTCCATGTTAGGGTTAGGCCAAAGATAGGACAAGTGGAATTAATCTAGTAACATTTTCTTTTGATCCAATCATCTAAGCACTCAATTAAACTTTTGTATTTTAGTCGCTACAATCAATATAAATTCTCATTTTGAATTATCAAAAATATATTATAGTTAGCTTTATTCTAGTTTTGGAGAGGAAAAGAACATATCCTAACTATCACCTAGTTACTAGTAGCAATTGCAACATAATAGGAAGTTAAATAACCTTCCTTAATATATAATTATGATATCTCAACCAGTAACCCCTGAAAAAAAGTCAAAAGAAATTGCCCTTTCTTAAAGTTGGATTCTAAATTTTTTCATTTGTTACCTTAACTAGGATGCTTAGTAGAAAGAAGTTTTCAAAGTATGAAACTCTTTTGAGAATATTATTAGTTTTTGAGGGAGATTGATAATTGTTTTTCTGGATAGAAGAAAGAAGGGATACGATTTTTCCTATTTCATTCTCATGATTTTTGGAATGCATCTATTTCTCTTTAATGTATATAGATTATAGAGAGTTAAGGATAAGCTCTGAACAAGGTGTGAGATAGATTTTAAAATTGGGTCTCCGAGCTCCAAAGAAGCACCAGACATCAAGATAATGTATAGGTCATTCATTTATACTAGATAACCAACCAATTTAATCCTTTTAATTGGCCCCTTAATCAAAGCAACTTTATAATGTTTACTTATGAAAAGGGAATGGTAGGAGGAGGCCAAACCATATATGGGATGCCATGTTGATTTTTCTCTTCTTTGTTCATATTTTATGTTGATGTCTAAAATAACTAGCATACATGATTTTTCACATTAGCACACCAATAAAAGAGTTAATAGTGGATTATTTTTGCAAAAATTAAAAGCTTGAGTATTTGATTGATATTTTTAGTAATTTTTTCTCGTATAACAAAATTAAGCAAAGTTCAGGATTTAAAATGTAAGTTATCCTTAATATTTTTATGAGAATCTTTAATATTTGTAAATTGAGTTAGAAATTGACATTAGATACCTAAAAGTGTATGATTGATTAATTACGATGATAAAACTTAAGAAAAAATTTGGGAACAAATAAGCTAGTTTAGTTTGTTATTATAATTGAACATTATTCAATATTTTGAGTATAATTTTTAATAGGAATATCGGATTAAGGTGATTTAAGAGGCACCAAAATTCTCTTTTTTCTATATTTTATAAGAAAAAAGAATTGATTAAAAAATCTATATTTTGCATGTTGTAAAGGATTTAATTAGTTGTAATTTAGCATCTTCAAAATATATTCTATGTGAATTATATCATGTTTTCTTATATTTAGTTCATTATTTATATTTTTTAAATTGATGAAATATTTAAGTAAATATGAAACTAACAAGATGGATAACAACGTTGTAGAAAGCATCAAACATCAATTCAAGTTTGAAGATATTAAAAAACTTGAGAAAAAGTGTAGAAATGACCAACATGTGTCTGTATTAGAAGCATGTCTCTCGTATTGTCTTTTTAGAATATAATTGGCGCCAAATATAAAGCAAAATTGGTGTTGGACTCATCATATTTATACCCATAAATTTCTAGAACAAAATTGATACTATTTTAGAAGTGCAACATGCATCAAACTTGTGATTTAGAATATGAGATTATGTGGACAACCTCATTTGTCGCTAAGCTATTAGTTTTAAGGCTTCCTAACATCGAGGAGAGATTTGGAGCAATATTTACATGAGATTGTGACAACTTTTTAGTTCTTTCTACCTTTCTTTCTTTTATATTAAAGTTTTTTGTGTTAGTTTTATTTTCATTTTATTTAGTAGTTAAAACATTAGTTATAAGGGTTAGAGATGTAGGTTGTAATGGATTCTTCGATTATTAATGCATAACGGGTCATTATTTGGTTAAATTTATTCTCTTTATTCTTAATTATTGAGTTTGTGACCTGTAATCATATATTCAATCTTATAGATTGTATGAAAGATCAAAGGTGAAATATGGTTTGTATACTACGAGAATAAACACCTTAGACCTAGGAAAAGGGATTTCCTATGCTATTATGATAACTAACTAAATTGATTGTGTTTAATGATTTTAATTATATCAAATTACATATTAGGATATGGTGATTGCCTAGTTAAATATACACGTATGCTTTGGGAGAGGACATAAATACATTTAGTTAATTGTTATTTGAACCATAATAATAAATCTTGCATAATAATTCAAATTTCACATAAATGAACTCCAAAATGCTAACATTTTATCATCTTGATTTCTCTTTGTTATTGAATTATCTTGTAATTAGATTCATAATTTAAAGTAGGATTAATATAAAAAGAATAATATTGTCCTTGTGAGATCAACACTTTAGAATACTCCAAATTATTAACTTGCTTCAATTGATTATGTGCACTTGCAAAAGGATTCAACCATTAATCTTGATTAAATGAACCTCCGATTTGACCTATACAATGGATAGTTGAACCTCTAATTAGACTCTATCGATTAACCAAACCCCTAATTGATAAAGGGCATAAACTGTTTGATAAAAATAATCATTTAACCAAACCATTAAATGTTCCAAATTCAATCGATAGTTTTGTGAGAAACAGAAAGATAAAATCAAGAGAATTGTGAGAGATGTGACTGGAACGCGAGAAAAACCAAAGGAATGGTGATTTTGGTGAGAATCAACAATAACTATGGTGATTTGACCGTCATTAGACCAACTTCCAATTTAAGAAAGGAGATTTAATATACATTTAGACACTAAGCAATTACATAATAATATTGTATGAATGTTATGATACTTATACATGTTATATGTAATGAGGTTGACAGTAACTGTGAAATTGCGTGAGCATGTACATATTGCATTATTATTAACTGGTTTTAGGGATTTTGCAGCGGTCATGTCAGAAGAGAATTGTTCATATAATGGGGAGATCGTTATTCATATATATGGTTAGTAGAGGAGTAAATTTATTATTCGTTTTCTGAGTTGATATATGCTGCTATGATTTTTGGTGCAAAATTTCAAGATTAAATATATAGACTACGTGAAATGTAAAAATGTAATAGATCAAATGGATCTCAAGAGGTCCTTTCTAAATTGTTCATTGAATTTAATAAATTTTATTTAATTCTCGTTAAATGATGCTTAATTAACGATGAGATTATAACAAAGATAAATAGTTTTTTTTTTACTTTTTAGAATATTATGTATTGTTAACATGTTAAATAAACTTTAGATTAATGATGTAATAAGGAGGCGTATAACTTTAGACTTTATAATCGAGTGACAGTCTGTTACGGAATCAGTATAATATTGACTTGGAGTGCGAGTTGTGACATTTTTTATTTTGCCATTGAAGACTTGCAAAGGTTTGATGACAAATTTTACTATACATGGTAGTCCTTTCTTGTGTTTTACGAAAACTTGGCCACAGCTTAAGGTGACTGGTTAACGAGCATTATTTGCTGGCCGAAAATGAGGTGTACCAAACCAATATACATGCATATCTGCCACGTATTGGATTAAGAGGGTTGCCCCTTCGGATAGTACATACAGAGCCCCCAGTTTGATGTTTTTTCTTTGCTTCCCAGTGCGAGCGTCTTTAACTAATAGTCCACTTGGGAACCCCATCATTTAACTGTCTGATATTGGCTCACGTGTAAGTAATCACCCTTCAGAAGATATTTTGGACTTTTGCTCCCAGCAGATGCAGACATTATAAGCAAATGATCCTGGCCTGGGATTCGGTCTCGAGCAATTGGGAAGTTTATCTTTTAGTGCTCACAGTGGGCAAGAATATGTATCTATATATATTCACACATCATATATCGAAAATATTGTTTGCAGTTGATAAAGAACATTAGAAAAACTGAAAGGATTCCTTTTGTTGTGTGGTTCAATATTGCTCGCTAAATCCTTAATAAACAATGAAAATAAGCCTTCAAAATGAGCACAAACAAAGTGGGGATACCATGTATCAGGTTGAACAAGGAATCCACATGGACTCTAGAATGTACATAAAATATATTAATATTTTGTTCCACGAGTCGAATTGTCCGATTCCTATTCTTGACAAGCAAGGACTGCAAAAAGATTTAGATATATAAGCAATAGCTACCACTTTCGTTTTTCAACTCATGTTATTGGTCAGAAGTTGTGTTTCCTACAAGAATAAAACACCAGTACGTTTACGGATAATAAGCCACACAAGTAGTTTGTAGCTGTTTATAATGATTTGTAAGAAATATGACCTCATGTTGTGGCCCATATTTTAGGCCTGTATTAAACTTGATTTAGGTTTTTTACTATTTAATAGTACGTTAAATCTTGACCGTTAATTTAGTACTTGATGGACGTATAAGATTTAATGTCAATAAAGAAGTGCATAGAAACTAGTCATCTCTCTACCCTAAAGGAGAAAATTGATACACTCTTATCACATATATATAGTTATCTAAAGATGCTATATGTGTTTGATGAAGTTTATTTAATTTTCTTATAAAGTTTAAATATCATTCTAATGATGGTGATGACATGTATTATTGTGTTTATCCAAAGGAGACCTGTAATATATTTAATGTATGTGTTTTCTGTCTAAATCTGTTAATTAGTGAGCATTTATATGTTTGCAGTTATTAGCCTTCACTCTTAAGCTTCATATATTACCTTGTTCACTGATGTGAATTTCTCTGAATGGAGCGAACAAGTCACTTTCTATTTAGGTGCTTTGGATCTTAACTTGGTACTATTAGAGGATAAGCCTGTCGATCTTAATAATACTAGTACATAAGTTGAAAAGGCACACCTTAAAGGGTGGGCAAGGTCTAATAAGTTATGTTTGAATTTTATGCGAATGATAATTGCCAACAACATTAAGTTTACTCTTCCTAACATTGAAAATCATAATGCTAAAGATTTTCTTAAGCTTGTGGAAGATAAATTTCATTCTGTCGATAAGGCATTTATAGGGACACCTATGGCTGAACTCATGATCATGAAGTTTGATGGGTCAAAGAGTATACAACATGTCCCTAATATCCCAGTAAGATTTAAGACACTGGGTATAAGTGTGGAAGACTCCTTCTTAGTGCAGTTTATCATGAACTCACTTCCTACTGAATGTGGACCATTTCATATCAATTATAACATATTAAATGATAAATAGAATATTGATGAATTGTCCATTAAGCTTATTCAGGAGGAAGCAAGATTAAAGAAACAAGGAGTTCATTATATTAATCTAGTGGGTTAAGGAGCTAGAAAGAAACTTAAATCAAAGGCCAAGAATTTTAAGAAGAAAGAACTTGCTAAAGTTCTGCAGGTTGCTGATGGTGAAAGAAAGGGAAAAAAAGTTAGATAAATATCACCTCTATAGGAAAGAAGGACATTATTAGAAAGATTGCCTGAAATGTAAAGCTTAGTTTAAAAAAAGGTATACATTATGTTTCTGTATACTTTGAATCAAACTTACCTGAGGTTCCTTATAGTACTTGGTAGTTTGATTATGGTGCCATTACTCATGTTTCCAATATTATGCAAGGATTCGTTACAATCCAAACCATAAGCCCAACTAGCAACTTTGTATTTATGGGAAACCGAATGAAGGCCCCAAAAGTGTAAGGACTTACAGGTTGACATTAGATACTGGGTTTCACTTTGATCTAATGAACACTATCTATATATCTTCAATTTCTAGAATTTAATTTTTGTTTCTAGACTTAATGCTAGTGGATATACCTTTAAGGATGGACATAGTTGTTTCAATTTGTATAAGAATAATTGGTTAAGGAATGCTTACGGATGGTTTATATAAATTGAAACTTGTTGATGTTTTTTTTGGATCCCTATTTATTGTTAATCGTAATGTTGGAATGAAATGTATTTTGACGAATGAACATTCGCTTACTTATGGCATAAACATTTGGGAAAGAAAGGTTAGAAAGATTCGTAAAGAATAAGATTGTACTGAATCTATATTTTACTTATTTTGGCTTATGTATGGAATGCATTAAGGGCAAGCAAACTAAACATAGCAAGAAATGAGTCACGAGAAGCTGTCAGCTTTTTGAAATGATACACATTGACATTTACCAACCTTTTGACACTTCATCTTTTAATAGAGAAAAATACTTCATCACCTTTATAGATGATTTTTCACAATATGGATATGTTTATTTGCTGCATGAAAAATCTCAAGCTGTAAATAACCTTAAGGTATTTGTAAAGGCGGTTGAGATGCAATTAGATAGAAAAGTGGAAATTATAAGAATTGATAGAGGTGGTGATTATTATGGAAAGTATGATGAATCTGGACAATGTCCTGGTCTGTTTGCTAAGTTCCTCGAAAGTCATGACATATGTGCACAATATACTATGTCAAGCATACCATAATAAAATGGTACGGCAGAAAGGAGAAATAGAACATCAATGGATATGGTTAAGAGTATGATGAGTAACTCCTTATTACCCAAAAGTTTGTGGATGTATCCACTTAGAACTGCTATGTATTTGTTAAATAAGTTCCTAGTAAGGTAATTCCTAAAACTTCTTTCAAGTTATGGAATGAAAGGAAACCTAATTTAAGACACCTGTGTGTTTGGGGTTGACCTACAGAAGCACGTATCTATAATCTACATGAAAGAAAATTGGATTCTCAAATAGTTATTGGTTACCCAGAAAAATCCCAAGAGTACAGGTTTTACTATCTGAACCACAGTTCTAGAATTGATGAAACAGTCAATGCCAAATTTTTAAAAAATGGTGAGGTTAGTGGGAATGCTGAAAATCAAGTTGTGGATATTAATGAAATAAGAGTTGATATTCCGTTACCCATAAATGTTGTTAAACCCACAACCACAACAATGTTCCTGCTTTGGAAGATCAAAATAATCAAGAACAACATTTAGATAATGAAGAAGCACCCTATGAAGAACCTAACTTACCACCAGCTCATACAAATGAACTAGTTAGTATAACTTTAAATAAACCTATAAGGGTTAGAAGGCTAACTATTTATGATGATAATGTGGTTTATTTACAAGAGTCAAATTTTGATTGTGGCATTGATAATGATTTTGTTTCATTTTCACAAGTCATATGTAGTGATGAGTCTAAAAGATGGATTGATGCTATGAAAAAAGAGTAAAAATCAATAGCTCAAAACAATGTCTGGGATCTTGTAAACTTGCCAGAAGGTTTTTAAATTTTTGGCTGTAAGTGGGTCTTTAAGACCAAGCATGATTTAAATGGCAATGTTGAAAGATATAAAACTAAACTTTTTTCCAAAGGTTATACTAAAAAAGATGGCATTGATTATAAGGGGACTTTTTCACCTATCTCAAAGAAAGTTGCATTAAGAATACTTTTAGCATTACCGGCTCAATTTGATTTAGAACTATATCAGATGGATATGAAAACAACCTTTTTAAATAAGGATCTTGAGGAGGAAGTTTATATGGATCAAGCTGAAGGTTTTTCCATTAAAGGTAAAGAAAGTATAGTGCGTAAATTGAAAAAGTCAATATATGGACTTAAACAAGTTTCTAGGCAATGGCATATTAAGTTTAATAATACCATTACTTCTTTCGGTTTTGAGGAAATCACTATTAATTGATGTTTTTAATGAAAGTTCAATGGGAATAAGTTTATATTTCTAGTTCTGTCTATTGATGACAATTTAATTGATGCTAATGATTTAGGCTTGTTACATAAGACTAAAGAATTTCTTTTTAAGAATTTCGAAATGAAAGATATGAGAGAGGCATCCTATATGATTAAAATTTCAATACCATGTAAGAGATTAGAAGGTATATTAGGATTGTCTTAAAAAGCCTATATTGAGAAAATCCTTGAGAAATTTAATATGAGCAAGTACTCAGTAGATATAGTCCCTATTCAAAAGGGAGATAAGTTTAGTCTTATACAATGTCCAAATAATGATGTGTAACGTAACGAAATGGAAACAATTTCATATGCTTCTGTTGTGGGTAATTTGATGTACCTACAAACCTGTACCAGACCCGACATTAGTTTTACAGTAGGGATGCTGGGTAGATATTAAAGTAATCCTGGTATTAATCATTGGAAGGCTGCAAAGAAAGTGATGAGATATCTTCAAGGAATAAAGGATTACATGATCACTTATAAGAGGTCTGATCATTTAGAAGTGATTGGATATTTAGATTCAGATTTTGCCGGATGTGTTGATAGTAGAAAGTCAATGTTTGGCTACTTATTCTTATTATCCGAAGGAACAATTTCATGGAAAAGTGCCAAACAGTTTGTCATTGCTTCATCCACTATGGAAGCGGAATTTGTAGCTTGTTATGAGGCTATAATTCATGCATTATAGCTGTGGAACTTTATTTTAAGGCTTAGAGTTGTCGACACAATAAGCAAGCCACTGAAATTTTATTATTATAATTTTGTAGTAGATTTCTTCTCTAAAAATGACAAATACTCAAGAGGAGCAAAACATATGGAATTAAAGTATTTTGTTGTTAAAGAGGAGATTCAGAAACAACAAGTGCATATAGAACATATTAGGATAGATCTGGTTGCAGCTCCTTTAACTAAAGGTTTACAACCAAAGACATTCAAAGAACATGTTCTTAGGATGGTCTTGGTTGTATTGATGATTGATAATAATATTTGATGATGATGTTTAGCACTCTTGAGCTCAATAATAATATGTTTCTGAATTTTATATCTCTTATTCATTATGTTTATGTATACATGATTGTTTAAATAAGAAATTTTTCTGTATTTTTATAACAAGTATACGGATTGTATGTTATTTATATACAACTTATGAACCTAAAAATAACCCACATGTATATTATGCATAAGAGACCGTCATAACCCACATTATGTGATTTGTTGTGTTGAGGTGCTTATGATGTTAACAGTTTTTAAGATTTAATTTTGCTAGCCTTATGTTATTCTAATAAATGTAATGATGAAACATTTGGCCAAGTGGGAGAATGTAAGAAATATGGCTTGATGTTATAGCCCATATTTTCTATAACCTCATATTAAACTTGGTTTAGGGTTTTCATTGTTTAATAGTATATTAAATTTTGACCGTTAATTTAGTACTTGATAGACATACAAAATTTAATGTTAATAAAGAAGTGTATAAAAATTAGTCATCTCTCTACCCTAATTAAATACAGAGAAAAACAAATACAAAACGTATTTGTGCATTGGACTATCCATCAAGCTATCGTACAGAAAGAGAGTTAAGAGACAAAAATAAGATTGTGATTGGTAAAAGTTTTCTCTGTACATCATGATGAATTTTGTTCAAGGTAAGTGATTTATTCGCTTCATCTATGTGACTATTATTATATTTAAGATTTAAATGGGCATCAATGATTTACGCATGATTCATGATTTATGTCTTTGATGATTGAATATCAAGAAGGAAAAACTTAAAGATTTAGCCATTTATAAGTAGTAACTTGGTTTTTAGATAGCGTTCAAATTTTGAGGCAGCCTTCATGCTCTTAAATAAATAATCAATTTAAGGCTAATCTTTTGAAGATAGTCGTAGATTTATTGCATAAATGAAACTTTATGGATTATTTTATTAAGTTATGAAATGAATTCCTAGTTAATTTCCAATTTTTGGACCCGTCACTTTTTTTTTGAAAATAAATAATTGAATTAATTGAACTAGTTCCAAGAATCTACACCCAACATGCTCAACCAGAATCCTCACCCAACCAGAATCCTCACCAGAATGGTGTTAATCTAGATATAGAAAGCTATTGGACAAACAAGTATAGTGGAACATGAAACTATTGCAAAAGTTTTTCAACCAAGTGAAAAATCAAAGACCGCATACTCCCGAGCTACAGATTCCATTGATTGATTAGGCCTGAGCTCATGCTCATCTCTCAACCCCATCGCGAAGATGTATCTTAGTGGAACTATCAACTATTCATTCATTTCCACTCCTGGTCAGTGAAAAGAAAACTCATAAAATTATATCCTTTATAAGTTGACATTCATATGAGGTGCTGCTACTTAAGGAATTTTAGTGCAGCTCTTCCTCCAGAAAGGTCGAAACCCACTGTAATAGTGGATGCATAGAGGTCAAGATTTACTATAGATGGCAATGATAGAACCACAGCATGAGTCAAATTCCTTAGGCCAGTAGGATATTCAATCTGTGGTGGCTAAAGTTTTGGAATGCGACTTAGATCACAGATAGTGAGTGCTGTTTACTTCTTATAGTGGACATCAAGTTTGGATATTCTCAAATAGCTAAGAAAATATCCATCACTACGACAGTCTTCTGTAAGCAAACTAGAGGATTTTGTTTGGAAATGTTAGGTAAACCTTGGAAGGAAGTGTAGAAAGATTTAGTTTCCAATAAAGACTGTAATAACTCATTAATATCTTTATAAGCAGGTTACTAAGTAGGTTGCTAACTAGAAAACGTACAGTGATGTGGTTCCTTAATGCTGAAGGAAATGTTACCTATAAAAGGTCGGTGAGTGAAATACGAGCTACCATTGTTGAGTGGAAAAGTCAATAGAGTTATAATCATCCAAATAAGATTTTTAACATGATCAAAACCAGGAAATTTATATTAGTACAACCACATGATATGCCGCTTCATAAATTGGTATTTAGACATGTCGAGAATATGATAAAAGTTTTCTTACGTAAGGTTTTGTGAACTAGATGCTAATTTTGGTTGTTTTTAAGGTGGGAATGTAAACAAGTTTCCAACCATGTAGCGTTTTTCCAAACAGATCTTCTTTATTAGAGCTCTTACTAATAATATATGGAAAAATGAATATATTTTGTCAAACTCTGTCACATATAAAACTTGAAATTAAATTAACATGTTACTACTTTTGCTTTTAAATGCCAATACACTTATTAAGCATAAGTTCCACATTTAGGGGAAAATTTTATAAAGGTATTATAAATATGTATATATTATTTTAAAGAAAATGAACTTAAAATTTAAACTTGGGGGTTTGGTTGTAAAATTAGAAAAGTGTTAAACTCAAATTAGTACCTAAATCTCAAATTGGTCTCCCACTTTGGAGAATTTAATGAGCTAGAATAAAATTTAAAGAGCTAGAATAAAATTTAGACGACAAGCACAATGAACACATTGACGTATGCCACCTCACCTCACCTTTGCTAAAACTTAATCATCACCATAACTCCAAACCACCAAATGCAACGATGTCATCTCCGTCAGAGGGATATTGAGTGCAAAGCATAACGTCTTCTGATGCCCTATATTTGTTTGAATGTCTGACTTTGAGAGCTTCATTGAGTTTTAATGTGGCAATCTCCACTTAAATGAAAATTGAAGACAACTTTCTTTGAGAAACCCTCATCTAAGCTATTCTTATGCAAGATCTTCGTAAGTTAGCTAATTTTCTCTGCATAATTAGTTAAACCTACTTATATTGTTCTTTAATTAGGTGGGTTTATAGAAATTAGGTTAGGTTATTCATAAATTTATTTTTGTTTTCGTTTTCGTTTTTTCTTTTTAAAATTGTTTTTTTATACATTTACAAAACTAAATTATTTTAATAATCAATTTGATTTTGAATATATAGAAATTTGTCGTCTTTCAATTATGATCGTCTACTAATTATTGTTATCAAAATGTACTTTCCTTTTTATCTAGTACAATGTATGACAACTTCCCTTTTCGTTATGAACATCTTATGGATAAAACTTAGAATTAATTTTGCATCTAGTAAATCTATGAAAACAACTAGGAAAAATATTTTGGACGTAAGTAGTAATCAGTACAAATAAAAATATCTTAATTTAATTATGTTTGTTTTTCATACTTGAATAGGTATAAGATCTCCTCGTATAGTGTCAAGAAATATATGTAAGCATTTAAACCCGATTTTCCTTCTTCTACTTACCTATTCAATTGCAATCCCCCATCTAATCTTGCCTTTGATTTTCTCCTCAAAAGGCGTTCTTGTCTTTGTTCACCTAGATAGTTTTCCCACCTCTCTCCCATATCTATTTTAGGTGACTAATTCTAAAATCCTAAACTATGAGGCCGACTAATTACCCTCCCTAGGATAGGAAAATAATAGTGGTAGAAACGAATCAAAGATACCTCTTGGAAAATAATCTTCAACCCCTCTAGGAAGAATCTAGAAAGTTGAAGCAGTCTAAGGCTAGCACAAATCCCTCACCTGTAACAAAAAAATAAATTAAGTTGGAAACATGTTGTAGGAGACTCAATTGAGAATTCATTGCATTAATGCCCCCACCCAACAATGACAATGGCAGAAGCATAATTTCTCCTAATATTAACATACTTAAATAAGGAACTAGGAGTTAGAGATCCACACTAGTGGGGTTTTTCATTGGAAAAAGACACCCTTTTCAAATGGTGAACACATAAGCTTATAAGGTATGTAAAGGAAGAGGACTTTATAAAGTCATGATATCATAAGAAAATCATGTCCTCTTTACATTCTCAAATGAACTAGAAGAAACTGGAGTGCTAGAGAATGGACTATGGCATACCTATAGAATCCTAATTTTTCTACAAATTTGGAAACTTGGAACTAATCTAGACATAATTAAATATGAAACTATTCCTATTTAGGTTAACTACCGTAACATTCCCCTTAAATATTGTTCAACAAAAGGACTTAACTCTATTGCAAGTCATAATGGTAAACCAATATCTATGGATGAAAAAATTGCAAAAAGGAGGAGAGTGGGCTATGTAAGATTATGTATTAGTGTGGAGATAAATAAAGATCATTTAAATAATGTTCCTCTTATGAGTTTAGGGGAGAATGATTGCATCTATGAGGATATAGTTTCAGTTACTTGATAATGGAAATTGACCCTAGCCCAACATAGGAAATGCTAGAAGCTTACTAGAAAAGTGTTCAAAATAGGGGAGTATGCAAATCTTATAAGATGCAAGAAAATTATGAGGTGGAAAAGGTAGATAGTTCATAATAGTTAGGAAAACAAAGTAATAAAAAACAAAAGCAGTATGCTAATAGGAACAATCTCAACTATGTGAAACCAAAAGGGAAAATAACATAAGAAGTTATGGAGATAAGTGCATTCATTTATGTTCCCTGGTAGGAAAAAGGGGACCAGGAGTATATAATTTCTAGGGAGGTACAAGTTGGTTCAGAGGTGAAAAAATCTTATTACAATGATACCAATAATCTAGAGGAGCATAGGTTCATAATCGATTATAAAAGAAAATCTAACAAGAAAACGAGAGGTAAGTCTCCAAAACTCAAAACTCTATACCTAATTACTACATAGAATATTACGTATATTAATTACCCCAATAAATAAATAGCCCTAAAGGATTATGTTTTATGCCTTTTAGAAGCCAAACTTCATTAAGACAATATCTCGAAGCTTCAGATCATAAGGAATTAGTGGACCTTTTTATCTAGTCACCAGTACCATCATTATGGATGAATTTTTGCTTTTGATTCCAATAAGGTTCAAGTGAACTAGCAAGAAACTACAGGCCAGCTACTACATTCCAACACTTGGTTTATCTAGGAAATATTCAGTTGCATATCATATTTGTCTATGGCTTAAGTTTATAATTACAAAGGAGGGACCTATGGTAGGATCTTTTGATCATTCACCACTATATTGTTGGGACTTGGATATTAATTAGAGACTTCAACAGTACATTACATATAAATGAGGCAAAAGGGAATTCCAATATAAGATATTACAGCTCTATTCAAAGGGTCTGTTCCCAAGTCCTTGGGGTAACACATCTGAGAAATAAAGTATAAATATGGAGTAACAAATAGTCCTCAACTTAGAATTTAATAAAAAAGCTTAAAAAGTGCTAGTAAATAGTGAATGGTTAGATAGCTTTCCTGTTAGTTTAACAAATTTTGACAAATTAAGAATTATAGATCACTTTCCTATCATTGTTAAAAACTTATTCATAAAGGACAGAATGATAAGCTCCTTTAGGTTTAATAATTTCCTAGTTGAAGATGAGGGTTTTGAGGATGTTATCACCAAAGGAATGGTAAAAGAGGTACAAAGATGCAGATCTTTCATTTGTGTCAAGAAATTAAGGCATATCAAGATGTATCTTAAAATCTTAAATTCCAGGAGATCTTTGAACACTGCGAAATCAGTTAAAGAAGCTAGGAGGAAGATGATACTAGCATAAGAGACTCTTCACCTAACTGGATAACCTTATAAAGTTTAGGGAAAGGAATGCAGTTCAGAACCACCAAAAGTTTGTTTTCTCACATTATTCCTTAATTAGATAAAGATCAAGGATTATGTGGCTTAAAGAAGGGGAAAGGAACACAAAATTCTTTCACAACTATGTTAAAGCCAGGAAAAATATCAATAGAGTTTGTTTCCTAAGAAAATTCAATATAAAACTAACCATTGCTCAAGGGGAGTTTAAAGGTGAGGCATTTAAATTCTTTAAAAACTCTATCGGTTCCATTGACCCCTGGAACTTCACAACGCAAACACTTACCTCTTTCATCACACACTAATTTAGTATGGAGGATGGAGGAATCCCTATCCAAATCATTCACATCCTAAGACATAGGAAAAGTGGTATTCAAGCTAAACCCCATGAAAACACCTAGACTTGATGGACTAAATAGTTTCTTCTTTCAAAAAGCTTAACTCATCACTAAAGATATAATAATAGAGGTAATTATGGAATTTCTTAAGAGTGGGAAAATTCTAAAGGAAATTAATAAGACATTTAACTATTTAGTCCCTAAATGTCAAAATCTAAGCTTAATAAGTGAATATAGACCTATTTCATACTCTAATTTTTATATAAGATTGTCTCCAAGCTACTAGCATCAAAACTTAAGAGGATACTCAGAAATTTAATATATGATTAATAAAAGGCCTTTTTAGAGGGGAGGAAAATCGGGGATACCATCCTAGTGGCTCAATAATTATTTAAGGACATACAAAGAGAAATGCTCTAGAGAATTGTGCTTTAAAGATGGATTTTAACAAAGCCATTGACTTTATAAACTAGGGCTTTGTTATGGATTTTTTTATAAGCCTTTAATTTCCTAATCAAATTTAAGGAATGGATCAAAGAGTACGTCACAACTACGTTAAACAGTATTTTGGTGAATGGAAAACCCACAACTCTATTCAAATGGGGGTAAAGGACTAAGGCAAAGGGGCCATTTATCCCCTTACATTTTCATCCTATATATATAACCCTTGAGCAGGTTTCTGAAGTTTAAAATTAGTAATAACCACTCTTTTAAATACCATAGGAAATGTAAAAAAATGGGATTATGTAGCCTATTCTTTATAGATGGCCTAGTCCTTCTCCTCTCCAAAGCTCACGACATCTCAGTATTCACACTATATTTACCCTTCACACTTTTAAGAGATTATCTGGATTATGGATCAACTATAATACGATCCATTTGATAATATCAACCAATACATCTTGTAAAGTAGATTAGCTCTCAAAGATTATAGGTATGCAAATCAAAAAACCTCCTTTCACTTATCTAGGCCTTCCAATAGCCACAAAAGATTGAAATTTAGGGGGTCTGATCCCTTAATGGAAAAATACAAATGAAATTAGGGAATTGGTGTAAAAAGGACCTCTCTTATGCTAGCGGACTAGCTCTCATCAAATATGCCCTGAACTCACCACATATTTACTAATCAGCTTATATGTTTCTTTTTAAAGGGATCATCAATTCAATAGAAAAAGATTATGTGAGGCTTTTTATAAGGAGGAAGATTAAATGATATAATTAAGGTGAAAGTAAGTTGGAAGGAGATTACAAAACCTATGGATAAAGGGGGATTGAGTATAACTCCAATAAAGCTATCCAATAGAGTTTTAATTGCCAAAAGACTATAAAGCATACTAGAAAATAAGAATTCCCTATGGATCAGATGGCTACACTTATACTTCTCAAAAGCATAAGTATATGAGTGATTCATAAGTTTAAATTGCATCATGTTTTGGGGCTTAGTTTAATATGTATTTAATTGTTACTTCAATCATTTAGTATATGTTTAGGTTAGAATTGTGTTAGTTTGTTAATTATTTGTGTTTAAGTGTTTTTATGGGTTAGTACAAATCTTTGAGCTTATGTATTATATTTTTAAGGTACCTTAATGTGTTTGTTAGTGTTTTAAGGTCAACATCAAAGAACGAAGAAGTTTCGGAGATATTTAGGTCGAAACAACAGCCTATGATCGCGGCACAATAGGCCACGATCATGAAAGAAGCACCAGAGTTGGCCTATTGCACCCCGTTTCCGAAGTCCAACTCTTGCAAAAAATCATAATACTTGAGCTATTTCCAATAGAGAACACCTTAATCATTCTCGGTTCATCTCCTAGCTCTGATACCATACAGTGCTAGACCCCATTTTCGGAATCTAGCTTTCATGTTTTCTCTGATACCATAAGACTTCGGACCCCGGTGATCGCATTCGGATAACATACATTTATCAACTATACTTGCATTCAAAACTCCCCTTTCTAAGCTCAGCTCCGCTCTTCGAATAGTTGACTAATCCATTTATCCATTTCAACCTGAATACCTCAAGGAACAGCGTTGGTGAGTCCACACTTTACATATGTACATGCTTCGGGGCTATAGGCATAACTTTTTCTATAGGCATTCAATTTAGGGTTTCTTTAGATAGTTTGAAAAAGAACTTCAAGAGCTACAACTTTCATGAAGACCTCAAAGACCACTTAAATCTTCTGAAGGGTCGAAAATAGAGCAGATGAACAGCAATACAGACGAAGTCTATGAACAGCAACACAGACGAAGTCTGTAAACAGTAACACAGAAGAAATCCGAGAATAAGTAACACAGATGAAGTCTGTGAATAGTAACACAAACGAAATCTGTGAATAGTAACAGAGACGAAGTCTGTGAACAGTAACACAGAAGAAGTCCGTCAACAGTAACACAGACAAAGTTTGTGAATAGTAACATAGAAGAAGTCCATGAACAGTAACACAGATGAAGTCTATGGACAGTAACACAGAGGAATCTGTGTACAGTAACATAGACGATATTCTTCAACTAATATAACTTCTTAACTCCTTCTCATTATCCTCTGTGGTTGGCCTATGGTCTGTGTTCTATCTTTTGTAGTTGGCTTTTATCTTCTGTGTTGACCACTTATCGTCCATGGTTTATTCTCTGTGTTCTATCTTCTGTGTGATGACGTGTCCTCTGTGTTCTGATGTTATCGATACTTCCCCTCTCTATTTCTCCTTGCCTCTGTGTTCTGACGTCAGCACAGACGCTATTTCTACTCTTTATTCATCCTTTCCTTTGTGTTCTAACGTCAGCACAGACGATACTTCTCCTTCTAAATTTCCCTTGCCTCTGTGTTGTGACGTCAGCACAGACGAGACTTCTACTCTTTAATTCTCCTTGCCTTTGTGTTCTGACGTCAGCACAGACGATACTTCTACTCTTTATTCATCCTTTCCTCTGTGTTCTGATCTTAGCACAGACGATACTTTTCCTTCTCAATTTCCCTTGCCTCTGTGTTGTGACGTCAGCACAGACGATATTCTTCCTCTATATTTTTCCTTTGCATATACCTTATTTAATGCAACCATCAACCCTCTCAACCGCTCTCATTCATTCAAATCTCAGGCCAAAAATACCCAAACGTAAACCTCAACTGCTTCTTAAAATCTCAAAATCATTTGATCAACACATGCAACGTGAAACTTAGCAGTGATCATAATCATGCGCAAAACATACATATATTTCATTCATCCTCAAACGAATATCTGTTTTATAAGGCTTTAATAATCTTACAAGTTATAATACAACAGTACACTTAAACTAACAAAACTTGAAAGGTGGCTAAAGCCTTAAGTTCTCAAAAATCAAACTTAAGAATACAAAAGAAAACATGCAGACTGGGGTGCCGCCCTGTCTCTTGACTTACTCACTTTCTTGTTCTTCA
>JAOQML010000197.1:36787816-36799332 GCA_027568935.1 Erythroxylum urbanii | reverse complement strand
TCGTTCTGTTCATGACTACACAGGACCATTTCAAGGGAATGTGTTAGCTCGTTCTGTTTATGGACCACCCAAACCATGATTATGTGCTTATGTGTTTACATGTGTTAACAAGTTTGATGAATGCTTAACTTACATGAGTTGTGAATTGGTTTGACAAGTTGAGAATTTAAGAAAGATGCGTTTTATGGATTTTCATGAGAAATTGCTATGATTATTAGAGTTTTCAATGGCTTTTGCTTGTTACCGATTATAAGACTGTTACCCATAAGCTTTTAAGCTCACCTCCATTCCTTTCCATCTTCAGGAGATGAACAAGATATCGAGTGATCGAGTCAAAAGTCAAGACATCACTCCAGTTTGCATGTTTTGTTTTTTTTGAAGTTAGATTATGTAAAACAATGCTTTAGTCGCATTTTGAGCGATTCTAATTTTTGTAAACTTTGTATTTTGGATTATGATGTAAGGGGGCTTGAAATGCCCACTAAAGCATTGTAAAACTCTAAGTTGTTTTGTTGTCAATGAAATACACACACACACACATACACTCACACACACACTTACAATATATATATATATATATATATATATTGTTTTGTTCATGATTTCCAAAGTCTTTATATTGTATTTTCAAGCTTTTTATAGGGGTAGAAATTGTGTACTAGATTCAGGGAGAAAACTGTACTAATCTAGTTAGAATTAGACAAAGTCGTATTATAGAAAGTTGTAGCTTATCTTCTTAGCTTTCCAACGCTATAAAGTATGTAAATTTTCGGTATCAGAGTTGAGAGATATGATCATTTTAAGTGGTGATATTGCAGAGAAGGTATTGTACATGATAGATATGGTGAATGATGTTTTGTTGGTTATGATCAATGGTCTTGTATGATGTGTTTTGTGGATGTTTTGAACTGAAATGGAAGTGAAAATGTTGAGGAAAATGAGTTAGGAATGATAGATAGGCATAAGATAGGTCATAATAGCTTGTAGGAGTTGGAAATATGAAATTTAACCCGTAACTGTCCGTTAGATGGACTTGTTGTCTGTTGGGCGGACCTTCTCAGGTGTTTCAGTGTTTCTGCTCAGTTCATGTCCCTTTGGAGGGACTTCATGTCCGCCAGGTGGACCTTCTCGGGTTTGTTTGTGTCCCAGCTCAGTTCATGTCCCTTTAAAGAGACATTATGTCCATTAGGCGGACCTTCTTGGGTGAAAAATGGCTCCCAAGCCCGCCTATGTCCTTTTGAAGGGACTTTATGTCCGTTAAACAGACACTCTCGGGACAGCTACAGTAAATTACGATTTTGACCCATTTTTGAAGCATAATCTTACTTTGTGGTCTTCATGAAAGTTGTAGATATAGAAGTCTTCTTTGAACTGGTCTAAGAATGGCCTCATTCTAAGATTTTTAGAGAAAGTTATGCATTGAGGATATAAACATTGTTTAAATGTTTTGGACATAACTTTATCGTCCGACCCCCAAATGAAGTGATTCTTGAAACAATGGTCTCCTAACACATTCTTCTATCCCAACAACATAAATAGAGAATTGGAGCTACAATTATGTTGAAGAAGTCAATTATGATTTTGGTTAATGACTGGTGTGGGTACACCACTCTTGTGGGATATGGCTAATACAGGTTCATAGAAATAACCCTCAAGGCAATATGCATGCTCACGTCTTATGATGACTTCGTATGTTGGGCTCCAAAAATGGGGCCCAACATACCATAGAGCCACATTTATAACAACAATAGAGCTCTTTTCTTATGCTAATGCTAAGGCTTACTTGTAAGTTGGCACATCTTTTCCATGCCATTTGCTCTTTCCCTATTTAGTGCCTTTAGTTCCTCCTTCATAGCTTGAGGCTTCCTCAAGAATTTGTAAGCCTTAAAGCCCTCTAAGTGTATTACATATTTCTACTACCATATGTCAATTATTTCTACTACCATGTATTAATTTGTCTTGCCACTTGACAAAAATAATTCATAAATCTCCCAATTCTAACAAATAAATTCAAAATTAATAATTGAAACCATCGGATCAAAATTCAAGCCATAATAATTCACATTTCACATCATAACCAATTTAAATCATTCATACCATTGAATATGTCAATTGAGTGCATTACAGTCTTTGTAATGTGTATAAATTTATATTTTATGTGTGTATGCTAGTGGTATGCATGTGAATGCAATGCCTTTTATAATTTTTTAATGTTATTTCTCATTTACAATAGTTTAGGGTTCTAACCCTTAATATGGAAAAACGGGATATTACACACACGACGTTAAAATACATTTTCAACAAAAAGGATGCAAAACCAAGGCTCATTAGATGGGTGTTACTTTTACAAAAATTTGATATATAAGTGAGAGATAAGAAGGGCGCTGAAAATGTAGTTATAGACCACTTATCCAGACTGGAAGGAGTGGAATGTAAGCCAAGCGAAGATATTAATGAAAATTTCCCCAATGAAACCTTGACGCTACTCGAGAGTTTGGCTACACCATGGTTCACTGATATTGGAAATTATGTTGCCAGTGGTAAACTTCCTTCTAATCTATCTTACCATTAAAGAAAAAGATTTCTACATTATTGTAACCGATATCTATCAGATGAGCCAATTTTATACATAGCATGCGCTAATAGGTTAATACGACCATGAGCAATGTAATGAAGGTCAATATGCTGGACATTATGGAGTTAACAAAACGACAGCTCAGATACTCGAGAGTGGATTTTATTGGCCATAATTGTTTAAGGATACTTAAACTTTCGTGGCACAATATGATCGTTATCAGAGAATAGGTAACATCTCCAAAAGAGGTGAGATGCCTTTATCCAACATTTTAGAAGTGGAAGTCTTCGATGTATGGGGCATTGACTTTATGGGTCATTTCCCATCTTCAATAAGAAATATATACATGCTAGTGGGGGCAGATTATGTTTCACATTGGGCTGAAGCAATGGGATCTCCGACCAATGATGGAAAGGCGAAGCAAAAATTCATCAAACGGCTATTCAATTGGCTTGGATTGCCACGTATGATAATAAATGATGGAGGTACAAATTTCTATAATAGATCTTTTAATGCCCTCTTAAAAAGAAATGGAGTGCACCACCATGTTGCTACACCTTACCATCCATAAACTAGTGGCCAAATGGAAGTTGTAAATTAGGAACTGAAACAAATTTTGGAAAAGACGATGAACAACTCTAGGAAGGATTGGGCGAATGGTCAATAAAGCTAGACGATACCTTATAGGCTTATAGGACTGCTTTCAAAGCATCTATTGGAATAACTCCTTATAGGCTTGTATATGGAAAAGCTTGTCATTTGCTGATTGAACTAGAACATCGGGTGTACTGGGCGATAAAAGTGTTAAATTTTAATTAGAAGTAAACAGATGAAAAGCGACTTTTACAACTAGTCGAACTTGAGGAGTTTTGTTATAATGTGTACGAAATGACGAAACTCTACAAAGAAAAGGTAAAGAAATGATATGATTCTCATCTTAAACAAAAGGAATTTAAATTAGGAGATACAGTTATGCTATATAATCTAAGGTCGAAGCTGTTTCTAAAATCTCAATAGAGTGGACCTTTTTTGGTCATTCAAGTATTCGATCATAGAGCTTCAAACTGCAAAATGCTAACAAGGAAACTTTCAAGGGTAACGGGCATCATTACAAGCTATATCTCCAAGGAGCAATTCCTAAGGACAAGGAAGTGATTTCCTTTTATTTGAACAATTAAGACACCTCCATAAATTTAAGGTTAAGCTAATGATCATAAATTAGCATGTTTAGTAGTTCGATTAAAATTGTTAGGTTTAGTTAACGTTATTTTGAATTTTTAATAAAACTTTAGTAATTTGAATTGATCTGGGATCACTACTTCTCTCACTCTCTTTAAGCAATTCAAAGATAAGTCAACAGGCCCATGGCATCCCACTACCACCTCCAACACCATCCCTGCCTCCATCACTGTGAGGCTTTGATGCTAACCCTTTTCTTTTTAAATTCATTCTTTATTTTATTTTTTACTATAATTTATGTTTCTTCATGCCATGCGTGTTTGTTTGCCTCCACCTCACATTGAGGAAAATGTGTTGTTCAAGTGTAAGGAGGGTTATGTGTTTTGCTTTGAATGTGAATTTTGCATATTGTATAATAGTTTGTTAGGTTGATTTTGTGTATTGTTTGAATGTGTCAATGGCTTAGATGGATTAAAATTAATTTAATTTTAAATATAGTCTATTAGGTTGTGAAAAGTCATTAGCTAGCAAAATTAGTGAATTGGGTTGGTTAAATATGCAAGTTAATTAGGATTTAGTGTGAGTTTGTCACCCTTTAAATTGTCACATTCATTCATAATTTTAGGCCTTTCGATTAAAGTAGCTCTGCTAGTATTTTTTTAATGAAACGAGTAACTTAGCAACAAGGTTGGCAATAAAAAATGTTGGTTAATTTTAAAATTTTAAATAAATAACCATTCAGCTGGCCTTCGGGTTATGAATAGAGTTAGTAGCCAGTTGAGAACGTGATGTAGCTGAGTAATCGGATCGACATGCATCACAAATGTGTACCTCCACGTCAAAAAGCTATAATGACATTTCAACCAAGCAGTCTAATAAAAAAATGACTTAGTCAAGTAAGCAGATCGACATTCATCACCAATGTTTGCCTCCGAGTAAAATACTAGGTTTATGTTTAAAAAAATTTAATTAAAAATTTAAAAAGTGTTTTCTAATGAAACCTGCCAAACTTGTAAATAGCTTGACATATTAATTAAAAAATTAAAAAAGTGCTTTCTAATAAAACCTGTCGAACTTGTAAAAAGCTTGACTTTTCATGAACACGTACTTAGGAATAGTTACAAAGTTTGAATGATCAAAGATTTATAAATGTGTGTGTACAATTGAAAAAGGTGACTTGACATTTGAGTTTTGATTAATATGTATGTTTAGTCTAAAGCTCTTAGACGTGGATTTTGCATGTTAATGATTTGAAATAACTTGAATGATTGTGTTTAAAGTTAAATTATTTCATGAAATTGAAATCATTGTCTCATTATTGCATTGTGTGCTTTGTGATTTTGTGTGTTTGTTATTTTAATTGCTTGAGGACAAGCAAACGTTTAAGTGTGAGGATGTTGATAAGTGTAATTTGCATCATGTTTAAGGAGTTAGTTTGATATGTATTTAATTGTTAATTCAATCATTTAGTATGTGTTTGTTGGGTTTGCTATGGTTATATGCATCGCATGCATGCGTATGCAGCGGAAGTGTCCTAATCAAAAAGTGGTTTTTGGCACACTTTTTAAGACTTAAAAAGGTGTTTTCTGCACTTCCTATTCAGATTAGATTGAGAATAATTTTAGGTCACTTGGTGAGGGATTCAATCTTGAAGTTCTCTACAAACTGATTTTACGAACTTATCAAGTGATTAGTCAGAATTGGTTGTGGCATTCTTTTGATATCTTTGTGCATTTTGGTTTCTGATTGCATTGTTAATCTTAGGTTAAGGCGTCAAAGGATCTTTCAACAACTTTGATTTCTTGGGTTAGGGTTTTGATTTGATCGATTGAGGGGTTCCTAATTAAGTAGATTCTAAAGGTTCCACGTCAATATCCTAGTTTTTTAGATTTAAGAACAATTCTCAAATTTTGTAGTCAATCCAAGAAGTTAAGTCCCGTGAGTTTGTTAGAATCTAATAGGGAGCGTAAGTTTACATTAGCAGACATCATGGCGATTCAATAACCTAGAAGAACGAGAGAAAGTATTAGAATGTAAATTAATGCATATTGATAAGGACTTTAACCACATGCATTATAAATCCCATTATTCTTATTCAAATCCATAACCCTTATTACAAATTCGAGAAAAATTATAGTTTTCTTAATAGGTCGATATCCGATATCACCAAGAATGATCTTAGGTTTGCCCAATAAGCCACCTTAGGTCAATCGGTAGGTATCATTCATACCAATTGCATTCAATTATGCAACTATCGACTTGTGTCATCAACTGTTGATTTAGCACACTCATTGGGTTATCAACTCTTGATTTGTATACATCCCATGTATATTACCCAACTTCACCTCTATCCACGTTAACCTTGGGTTTACCCAACAAATCAACACTTCTAGTTATGACCAACCTATTAATTTGAAAATCTAATTTCTATGGTTTGATCATATTCGGGTAGAGAGGGCTTGGATTTGCCAAACAACCCAACTCTAAAAGAACTCTAGTTCTTGCCATATCAATGGAAGGCGTAAGTCCTAATATTTTAGTTGAGGGGTTTGTCCTTTGGTCTCATCACTACTTGAATGATCTTGAATATGTATATCACATATATACATTCAGATTATGAACAACTTAATTTAATTGGGCCTATGTCTATAACTACCCTTAAAATGCATCTAATGCATGTATCACACAAAGAAGGTTTAATTTAGGTTATGGCTTGACTATGCATCCAAAGTTCGTGATTCGATTCAACTCTTGAACCTAATCGGGTACTAATGTTAGTCTTGGCTAATCCGATTTATAAATATGATTCGATTACGAACCCTAAAATTTAATTATTTTGATGTCCAAATTAAACACTTTAATCCTAGTTTATATGTCCTTTTTCTAGTCACACTAGAAATGCTATACTCTACTTAGATTAATTCTAAATTAATCCCTAAGATTTCCAAAATTTCCATACATCAATTAGTCATCTATAATATCCTTAAGTCATCTCAAATTTATCTAAACAATTTCAGCACATGCAAAATTATCTTGACGGCCAAAATCGTCAAGATAAATAAGTTAATCTATTAGACACTAAAGGGACCGATTCGATATTCGAAAAATTTCCAGAACCTTAATTTCAAGCACATGCAATAAGCATGTTGTTGTCACCAAAATAATACATTTCTTATCACGTAAGAATCTTATTTAGGTCTCATAATCAAAATACATACATTATAAGTCATTAAGTAAGTCAACTCCACCAACTTTCAAAAAGTTTACCAATTTTGACTTTGACTTTATTTATTAATTGAATAAAATTCAATTAATTTTGGAAAAAATTCCAGAGACTTATACACATTCTAAATGTATCTAATAAAAAATTCTAGGATTTATTTATAAAAAAATTGGAATAAGCCAGCATATCACATGTTTATGACACTTGTCACGTTACTTCTAACACTAGTCAAATATTACATCATGCATGCATAAGTTAATCACTTTAACAACAAGTGTCATGCATCTCATACATGTGGCAACATCTCATCTTGCATGTGCATGCATTAAATTTATAAAAATAATTTTTACAAAAATTAATATGGAATTTACAAGCATGCATGTTCATCATATTTCTAGAATTTCCAGAACTTCATACATGCATCAAACTGAAACTAAATTTGTAATAAAATAGAAAATGACATTCAATTGTATTTTTTTACAACAACATAACATAACATCATATAATCATTTATGTGAAAGAAAAAAAGAAAAAAATTTCTAGAATTATTACGAAAGTTTCAAAATCAGCATATGCAATTTGTTTTCTAGAAATTCCCAGAAATCAACATATGAACAGTTTGGATATTAATTCGAAATAAACTAGCAAATGACATTCAATTGCAATTTCCTTTGACAAAAATATAATATAACATCTTGTAAACATTTATACCAAAGAAATCATAAAATTAAATTTTTTACATTTTACAAAAATTATTCCAAATCAATATGCATGTCAGTCACAACTTAGCAAACACTTTTCACATTTTCAATACATCATCTATTACATGCATAAACTTACTCTGATACCACTTATGGGTTTGCCATGGTTGCAAGCATCACATGCATGTGTATGTAGCGGAAGCGTTAGAATCTAGATTTCGACACCATGACAACCTAAAAATCACATAATCATACATGCATGCATAGATACGTAAAGAACATGAAATATAAAACGTTGTTTACCTTTTGTTTCTCCTCCTTTCGTGTTTCTTCTCCTTGTTTGAGTTGTTGCAAATACCAAACCCTTTCTTGATCACCAAGAATACACAAAGAAGATGAAGAAATAATGTATAAGGTTGATTTGAGTACCAAACTAGATGAGTTCTATTAGATGCTAAAAATGATAGAAGATAGATCACGAATCTTGTTGTATGCATTTTGATTCATGCAACAATCGCATAAATTGCAAGAACAAGGTTCTTGATACCTCTCTCTCACTCTAGAACTCTTCTAAAGTCCTTATGCTCTCACTTAAGTGTGTAAGAAGTGGTAAAACCTTGTGTATATAAGTGATTTCGTGCCCTTTGTTGGTCTTCCTAAATAAAAGGGCTCGCCTTTGGCCACAATTGTGGCTCATAAATTTGGCCATACACACTATGTTTTTCATCCGATATTTTATGAGCGTGACCCTTAAGTTCCCAATTATTTTAGACACTTGAATTAACTCTTAATTTAAGCAAATCATGAATGATTTTATGATGCCATTTGTCAGAATATAAGTAGATTAACACACGAACTCTTCGATAGTTAATTATCCAACTTATGAACCTTTTCATAGACAATTATCGTATAATTCGTCCTTTCACCATACTATACCCCACTTGGTTCAGAGTATGGGCTATGTGTCAACTCCCATTAGACTGACTACGTCACATATAGTCCAAGTGATGTTAGTTCTTGTCCTGGGATCTCATTACTCTTATGTGTCATTGAAGACTCTCTTAATCGCATATAATTGCTCTGACCAGAGACTCCTAAGTAATGACCCCAATAAGAGGCTATAGGTATCATCTCCTTCTATCACGAGTGGTGAATCCTTTATTGGCTACCTAATTACCTTTGAGTACCAATAGTTGTCCCCAATCACCAACCTAAGAGCGACCTCGTCTTAAGATAACAAGGAATGATGTCAAAAGCACAGAATTAGTATCCAAGATATCCTTGAGTACCTCAAATCTAAGGATATTTGCGTCATTACTATGATGAGATTAATCATTGACATTCGATAGATCATCCATATGATAATCTCACAGCGGGTCATCCGATGTACTTACTACCCTTAGTAAGCATCTACGTGTTAACTCTAAACATCTCATGCTTACAGTTTGTGAGATCCAGTGCTTGATCAAATTAAGGAGTATAATATGTGCTAGTATGTCTAGATTAATAATTTCCTGTCTTATTAATCCTATGGCTAAGGATTATTTAGATGCTAATATAATTGCACAAGATAGGAATTTCATTATCATGATCTTATCATGATTTCCTTTATATTATGTTTTGTATCATGGACTTCATTAATTCGATTTAAGATCAATATCAATTCATATATAAACGAATATCAAATTAATGAAAAATGCGTTTCACTTTATTAACCAAAATAAAGTTTGTACAAAAGTGTTAAAGGTGATTGCCTTTAAAGCACTACTCTAACAGTGTTTAGGTTAGAATTGTGTTTATTAATTATTTATGTTTAAGTGTTTTTATAGGTTAGTACAAGTCTTTGAGCTTAACTATTATGATTTTAAGGTACTTTGATGTGTTTGTTAATGTTTCATGGTCGATATCGAAGAACGGAGAAGTTTCAAAGACATTCTGGTTGAAACAATGGCCTACGATCGCAACACAATAAGCTACAATCGTGACAGAAGCAATGAAGTTGGCCCATATGCCACGATTGTGACAAAAGCCCAAGACATGGCCCACGATCGTGGCCTGCAGCCCATGATCATGGCAGAAGGATCGGATGTGGCCCACGATCATGGCCTGTATCGGACAGACACGTAGACACTAAAAAACGTCAAGTTTTAAGATATTTTTGGACCTTTCGGACCCCAAAAAAGGCCTAGGGCTGCTCAAAACATAAAAGATATTTAAAGAAGAAGACAAGAGGTAGAGGAATTTTTTGCGTCAGCCACTTTTGAAAAACCCTAGAGAGAATTCATCGAGAGATTGGGGAAGAGAAGAAGGAAGAGAGAAGAGGAGAAGAAGTCGATTTGACATACTTCTCAGATCAGGAGGTTTCCCAACGTCGCTGCCTCCTGTCCTCCATTTCGATTGTATTTTCTATTTATTTTCAGTTTTATCATTGTAAAGAATTGGATTGAATAGTTGATGATAGGATTTAAATGTTGGGGATGTTTTAGACTCACCTTCAGAGTTTTTATTCTTGATTTAATGCAATCGTATTGTTTTTATGTTTATTGGAATTATTATGATTAAATTATGTAATTGCATAATTCGATAATAAATTGAGAGAGTGAATAGAATGCAAAATAATTAAATTGAGCTAACGAGAATTAGTTGATTTAATAGAACAAGAATTAAAACAAATTGGTAATTATGCGAAGAAAGATTTTACATAAGTTCTCGATAGTTTATTGAGCAACTTCATATTTAATTAGGGTTTTGGATAAGTTGTTAATTGAAAAACTGGAATTTTCATAACTTGGTTAGGGTTTATAATAAACTCTAGGATCGTCTAGAGTCAATAATCCGGTAGTTAATAATTAATCAGGTTAGCGTTAAGGATAGGTAAAATTCCCTTCTCTCAATTGATAATTCCCTCAGGTTGATTCTTAGGTGTATGTTGCAATTGCTGAATTATTAATATTTTTATGATTGTTTTTGATTTAATTTGATTGATTAAATTGAATTCTTATTTTAGTTTTGTTATATTTTGAATTTCTGCAAATTATTCTGGCCTTAGATTTTAGATTTAGATTATCTTTTATTGTGGGACCGATACCTTAAATACAACGCTAACAAATTGTGCGGTTACAAATTATTGAGGGTATTATTAAAACTAATACACATCAAACACCCTATCACTTTGATTTTTTTCAGCTTAACTTCATCAAGAGGGGGATTAACAAATTCGTTAAGTCTCTAGATATTTAGCGCATAACAGAGGGGAGGATGTGGAGTCCTTCAAACGTGGCCTGATTTTGTCAAGCATATACAGTTGTAAAGTGAGGATAATCCAGTCATTTCCCAACAACTAAAGAACATTACGAACTTCTACCCAAGAACTAAACATAGCATAACACAGAAGGGATGGGCACTTGAGAAGTTCGTTGGAACAAGTGGATCTGCTCCACTTGATCTGACGTAATAACTGTATTGAGTTGGGCCTTCAATTAATGTTATTGTCAGCACTAGACATGATAGTTAGCTTCATTTAGGTCAAAATCACCTACAGCGAGTAACATTTTTTTGACAAATCCTTATCCTTGTGGTTTGGTGGGCGAATTCGACGACCCAACGAACCCAATCGTCTTTCTGAATTTGCTATTGCTACCACGCGGGGATTATCGTATTTTACTTAAGTATTTGTTTGGATGAGTTTATAATAATAAAGTTTTTATTAATAGAATTTTTTAAGAAGAGTTTTTTTAAGAAATTAGTTGATTATTTAGCTGTAATTTAAAAAAGGATTTTTTAAAAGACCTTCATATAATAGACTGTTTGGCAATATAAAAATAAAAAGTACTTTTAA
>JAOQML010000197.1:36716437-36732015 GCA_027568935.1 Erythroxylum urbanii | reverse complement strand
CTTTTATTGAATAATAATAATGTCATACAAATAAAATTACAACCAAAATAAATTGGCTGCAAGGGCATAAACTAACAGTTTCATCAGAGATAAAGAGAGACATCAAACATTTCTGTTATGTCAACTTTGCCAATGAATTCAGTGATCAGGACTCTGCAATCAAACAGTAAGAAATAGATTTAGAGTACCTGGACCAGGAATACATCCAATGCAAGAACAGGATTGTAGGCTGGCGAAATTCGTTGGTTATAAGAGCAGAGGAAGTTAGAGCCTTTGCAATTAGCAATTCCACTGTAGCTTGCATGCCAAGAATAGCAGCACCCGTACCCAACAGATTCAACACAATGCCATTCTTTAAGCCTTTCACTACATCAGCACGTGGAGGTGCCTAAAATGCCGTAACCAAAGGAACAATGAGTACATAAGTCTCACAATAGACGTACTGAATTGTCAATGAAGAGACCATATTGTACCAAGAAAATTAAGCAAATCTTTGAAAAAGCAACTTCAAGGCATATATCAAATTAAGCAACATTAAAATAAACATATATGCTGTGGACAACTTAAGAACCAGGAAGGGACAATTAATAATTTATATTTTATTTTTCCACACTGAGGAATCCTTCTCATGGTCCAACATAAATTTCATAAAGAAAAATAGACGGGCAACAGAATCAAGTAGACTTGTGCATCAATACCACAGGTCTATGTATCGTCACAAACAACAACTTGATGATGATAGAAATGGGAATTATATACACCCAAGAAAATTCATGGCCAAAAAAAAGAATGGCACACCAAAAGCTATAATTCTCCAAAATTTCATTTGCACTTCTTCCCATCTTCTACCAAAAAGTGAGATTGCATCAATTAAAAATGATGACTCATGCAGAACAACCCACGTATTACGATTTAAAGCATACCAAATATAATTTTTACCAGGAGTAGGAGATTTCCCCATGACTTCAATGAACACCATTTTACTACACATAATCTTTCATATGGTCTGATGGTCACATAGAAAATAACCAACTATAGCATAAATTAACCGAAACAACTATAGATTCTTAAGCCTATCTCTTTTCTATTGTAAGTCAAAGGCTGTTCATTTCTTTGAGGTTCACAAAAATCTTTTTTTGCCAAAACTATTTATACTCTTTCTTGCATGTAAATGTAGTGTGATGCGTTATGGATACCAATTTAGTCTTAGCTAAACCAAACTTGTAATATATATTGCACAGAAAATATCGTTATGATGCCAATTGCAAGAATCACAAAATAGTTAACAAAATTATGATACCTTGGAAGGATCATTAGCAGTTTTCCTTAGCTTCTCCGAAATTCGAATGTATCCAAACGACCAGAACACCGAAATGAAACCAGCTGCCATCCCACCAGCAGTGGAATAAAAAGTTGCTGGTGATGATATCTTCCGGTGACAACAATCGAAAAGGAAAGAATCACAGCTGCCACCGCCGTACAAATCAGCTGTCCCCAAAACCCAAAAGTACCCAACCGCTTGAAGTACCTTGACGTCTTCTCCAACCTCTTAGCAACCTACATGCCTAAAAACTATTACTCTTCTCCAATTTTGTTTCAATATTCTCACCTTCTTAAGTATCAAATTCAGAAACTCCAACAACTAAACCCTGAACTGAAAGATAAAAAGATCGAAATTTTCGTGTTTCAGTTGCTTCCTTTTGAAAATCCACTTCGATTCCCAAAATGGGTCATCAAATATTCACCACACCCCGATTTCGACAAACAAAAGCGTGTAATATTTTTCCATCTTCATGAGCCCGACAGTAAAATAGCGGGATACCTGAGCAAGCTTGGCCTTCTCTACGTCGTCGTTTTGAGAAGTAAAACCACTGAAAGTAGGAGAAGAAGCGTTTCTTTTAGTTAACGACACTATGGAGTATGTGTTTTTGAGCTGGTCGTTTGACAGGGAACATGAAGATAACGAAGAGAAGAATCGTCTGCATTCCTGGGAATTTAGAAAGCATTTTGAACGAGCAATTAAATGAGGACTCAACAGCCGGATATGAAGAACAGGATGGGTTGGAATCACCGCCGACATTGCCGTGGAGATGCCGGAGCGAACCGCTGGCGGGAGCAGCGATTGCATTTCTGAGTAGTTAATTAGTTATACGAGCAGGTTTAGGCAGGTTTTGAGTGACTGCTTGCTTCTCTTTTCCTTTCGGTGCTTGTCTGGACTCTGTTCTAGAGTTGCAATGATAGCAATTGCATCTGGACCGTTGACAAGTGAGCCACATCTGTTCTATCAAGCCCAGGAAAACGTCAAAAACATTTTAGGAATATGATGCTTCAGCTAGGCTCGGTACGCCTAGGTCCAACATGATCTTCCTTGAGGCCTTTTTGTGGGCTTTATTTATGTATTGTATGAAATATTTATTTTTATCATAATCTTATAATTGAAATTAAGATTGAAGAAGTTGCTTTTTTATTTAATAAACTTAGTTAATTACGGTATGAAAGATATTTTTTATTTATTCAAGTTTAATTTTATAAAATCCTGTAAAAGGATTGTTTGATATTCTCTATCATTTTATATATTACGTAAAAGAAGTCATTAATGAATTGTTAGTATTAACTATTAAGTCAAGTACATTTTGCATCCATCTAAATTATTATCATAAAAGGTAATATAGTTTTCTTTTCCTTTGAAAAATATGGCTACAAGCTGAAGTTAGCCATCAATCCATATTTGTGTGGAGTTATATTTGTAGTCCCAATAAGTTTCAACTAGACCCATTTGAACCTTGTTATGTAAAAGGTGACCACTCAATCAGTATAGGTTGGGACCATTAGATGAAGATTGTGATCTTCCTGGCATAAAGGAGATTGTTAATATGGTTTTGTATGCTGGCTGGTCTAATTGTCTAAGCCAGGAAACTAAGAGAATGAAGCTTGAGTTGAGTAGACTGGTGCGAAGTCCTGATCAAATCCTCTGACCCTTAGCCAAAAACATGAAATGGGGTGAACTCTTTTTTCTGCACGTACGTATAGTCTAGCTGATTCCGAATGTGATTCATTCTTGGGAAAAGGACTGTTGGATTATGGTCCCAATATTATACTTGCCCGTGATTTTTGTCTTAGCTCTTTCGAATTTGCTCTATCAAACATGATTCCAACTGGAGGCTTAAGGAGTAATATGTGTTTGGAATGGGCGGCTAGAAGAACATTGACGATATTCTTGAATTCATCTTTCTTCTTATTATGTTCTAAAAGCAATGAAAATTACATTGATGTTTAACTTTGTTAGTCGTCAGTTCTAGAGGATGAATTTTCCGACTCTCAAGGAAATCATCTCAACTGCAAATTGCAGCAGTGTCCAAGTTATATTATACATGATAGTTCCTTTCTGTTATCTAAGAATATATAGTCTGAGCTTAAACTGTCATTATAGAGTTTGGTTACAACATTAACAAAAAGAAACTAATCCCATCAGTGAATTGTAGGACATTATCCTCCTTAGTTGAAGCAAGACAGTAGTTCTCTTTGGAACATCCTACATTGAATACAACAAAACCATTGATACGTAAGTCCCCATTTTCTGTCCAACTGTTCTTATAATTATGTTAAGGATGGAATTTGAGGTGGGTATGCCATGGATGCATCTAAAGAAACAGATGTTCTTAAGTTTGGATAGTAGGAATCTAAGAGATGGTGGGCTATACATTATTCACGTTATGTTGTATTCTCAAGATTCTGGAACCGTTGACAGAAATTTTGATGAGTAGGTTTTGTACAAAGCTTCCTGGTTCTGGAAGAACATACTGAATCCACTATTTTAACAGTGCTAACTCAGCATTATTGTTATTGTAAGTTAAGTGAGCTCGTGACCGAGAACAGAACAAAAGTGACAATGTTTTCTCCCAAGAAGCTAAAAAGGAACAAAAGCATATTGGCCCACTAGGAAGAGCAAATTTCACTATGTTACTACTCAAAGGAAGGAAGTGAGTGGACATAAGTTAATTTCAGTACTAATTTATTGTATGGATGAGTTCGACATAATTGATGAATGAAGGGGAGAAGATTAGTTTACCTAAAGGAAGGGAGGAATGGATTGGTTGAGGGATTTGCATTTTAAAGGAACCAAGAGATTAGATTAGTTTGTGAATGAAATGGAGTTGTTGTGGATGGGCATTCCAGTGGTAGACCACCAGAGTCATGCTCATGCACAACACCCTTGTACTTAAATGAGGCCAGGCCAGGCTCCGTTATCTTTATTTTACAGTATCTTTTTATTCTTTTACTCCTACTTTTTATTTCTTTTTTTCTTCATAGTAGATTCTCAATCTGCTTGTGTTAATTACCTGTCATAATAAGTTACAAGAGATTTCAGTAGAAGCACAGGACTCTACAGAACTGAGGTGACTGACAGAAAAATAAACAAGAAGCCAAGCCTCCTTTCGCTAACATATGGGCTCCAACTCACTTGGATGTCTTGTAGCAGCAGATACAAGATTCCTCTCTCACTTCATTATACATTGTAATCAATTTATGGTCATGGATATGCAACAAAGCTGTAGACTTTTTGGTCCAAGCAAAACCGATCGATTTATAAAAGCCAATAGTAAACTTAATATTCGTATCGTCCTTTTTTCTTTCCCCTGCTCCGGCTCCCGCTCCTTTTTGTTTGCTTCCCAAGCTCGCTCCTTTCATCATATCAAGTACACTGTGTATTAAAGACCGGTTCTTCCTGCTGCTCTCAGTCTCTATCCGCAACATTAACTACTACTCTCTGCCCTTCCTTTGTTTGCAAAATAAACTTTATTCCTATCGATTTGTTCACCAGAACAACTATGACTACGTTAGTTCACTATCCCTCTCCCTCACCTCACCTTCTCCTTCCAGTATGAATATGCACCGTCTTTCCCTTAACTTGTTTTACTAGCTCAAGCTACCATGAGTTTACTCATTGTTCTTCATCTGTTGGCCTGTGTTATTTTTTTAGTTCTGGTTCCCACATTAGCTCTCAACACAGATGGGGTGCTTCTGCTTTCCTTCAGATACTCCATTCTCAGTGACCCTTTATCGGTGTTACAGAGCTGGAACTACAATGACAAAACACCGTGCTTGTGGAATGGTGTTACCTGCTCAGAGATAGGCGGTCCCGGTACAGAAGACTTGTTCAGGGTCACAGGTGTTGTGCTTCCCAATAGCCGGCTTTTGGGTTCTATCCCACCTGACCTTGGCTACATTGAACACCTGAGACATCTTGATCTCTCCAATAACTTCTTAAATGGGTCGTTGCCTGATTCCATTTTCAATTCAACTGAGCTGCAAGTTATTTCTCTTTCAGGTAACGAAATATCTGGTGAGATTCCAGAGTCTATTGGTCAATTAAGGAGTTTACAGCTGTTGAATCTTTCTGGCAATGCCTTGGCTGGGAAGTTGCCTGAGAAATTGACTACTTTGCAGAATCTTACAGTTCTTTCTTTAAGGAGCAATTACTTCTATGGTTATGTTCCTGGAGGGTTTAGTTCTGTTGAAGTCCTCGATCTGTCGTCCAATCTACTAAACGGGTTTTTGCCTCTTGATTTTGGCGGAGACCATTTGCGTTTCTTGAATATCTCGTACAACACGCTTTCAGGGCCAATATCACCAGAGTTTGCTAAGAAATTTCCAGACAATGCAACTGTTGATCTCTCTTTCAACAATCTAACCGGAGCTATCCCACAGTCCATGTCTTTGCTTAACCAAAAGACAGAATCTTTCAGGGGAAATGTGGATCTTTGTGGCAAACCCTTAAAGAATATTTGTTCAATCCCATCAACTCTCTCTACTCCACCAAACATTACCACAACCTCACCAGCAATTGCAGTGATTCCCAAGTCAATAAACTCAATCCCAGTAACACCAAGCTCACCGGGAACACAATCCAGCAACGAAAATCAATCCCAAACCCGCCTCAAACCAGGCAGTATAGTCGCTATTGCCTTAGCAGACGTTACAGGTATAGCTCTCCTTGCCATATTCATTCTTTACGTATACCAAAAGAGGAAGACATCTCTTATTGACCTGTCCAAAACCAAGCCACCGAAGAACCCGCCAAGACTATCACCGCCACAAGCCACAACATCAAAATACGAGACAGAAGCAAGAAAGCCAGCAACTTGGTATTGCCTGAGAATTACAGGTGGGGAAGAAACATCGGAGACAACAATTTCAGACAGTGACCGCGAAAGTGACGATCATGAGCAAAACAAAATTACAGACATTAATGATCACAGTGAGAGCAATTACTACAACAACGGAGGGAAGCTGGTGATGGTGGACGGAGAGACGAAGCTAGAAATGGAAACACTATTAAAATCATCGGCTTATATATTAGGAGCAAGTGGCGTGAGCATAGTTTACAAGGCTGTGCTGGCTGATGGTACAGCTTTTGCCGTGAGGAGAATTGGAGACAACGGAGTTGAGAGACTAAGAGACTTTGAGAACCAACTGAGGGTCATAGCTAAGTTAAGACATCCCAATTTGGTTAGACTTCGAGGGTTTTACTGGGGAGACGATGAGAAACTCGTTATCTATGACTATGTCTCCTACGGTAGTCTCGCTTCCTCTGGTCACGGTACGAGTTTCCTCCGCTCTTGCTCTCTGTTTCTAGCGTCTTCTAGTAAAATTTTCTTGTTTCTGCTAAAGATACGCTGCATGTCTCTAGTACCTGTTAATATTACTCTTCTAATTTATGCTAAATTGTACCGTTAATCCCCCTGCATTTCGCTCTCTTGCATTGGTAAGCTTGGTTGATTTAGGCCTTTAGAAGGAACCTAAATGTTCACATTTGAGTGGTGCAGAATAGGGAAAGTTTTAAATTGGGGGGTCAATCTATAATCTACAGATTACTTAATCAACTAACCGTGTAAGGACCTTGTGATATATTTATATTCCTGAAAGGAAAGATTGTTTGTACTTGAATCTCTTATTTGTTTCACTTAATTTAATCAATTTCAGGAAAACCTGGTTCCTCGCCTAGTTATCTACCACTTGAAGTCCGGTTCAAGATAGCAAAAGGATTGGCCCGAGGATTAGCCTTCATCCAGGAGAAGAAGTACGTGCACGGCAACGTCAAACCGAGCAACATCCTCTTGAACTCTGATATGGAGCCTGTTATCGCGGATTTCGGGCTCGGTCGGTTTTTTTCCGGTGGAAACTATAAAGCGAACTCCTCCGGCCACCATTTCGGGAGTCAAAGATCCATTGGTAACTCGCAGGAACACCCCATCGCTGCCAGTCCTTACACAGGTCCCAGCGCTAGTACCTCCATAGCCACCCCATCACCATATCAAGCCCCAGAATCCTTGAAGAACCTAAAGCCAAACCCTAAATGGGACGTCTACTCATTTGGCATTGTTTTGTTGGAACTTTTCAGTGGTAGAGTGTTTTCAGAGCGAGAGTTGCGTCAATGGGCAACCGGTTCAACGGTGGAATACAAGAGCATGGTTTTCAGATTGGCTGATGTGGCAATACGATCTGACGCAGATGCCAAGGACGATTGTGTGGTGGCCTGTCTAAAGCTAGGGTTTAGTTGTGCTTCTTTTGCACCTCAAAAGAGACCATCCATGAAAGAAGCACTTCAAGCTCTAGATAAGATAGCAGCTCCGTGTACTGTTCCAAGCTAATTTACGTACTAGGGTCCCCCTGATAAAGTGCCCATGGTTGGTAGGGTTAAAGGGTGTTGCTTCTTTTTATCTGTTGTTGACTTGAATGGTGGATAAAAGAGTGAAAGTAAGGAGAATGTGTTATATTCAATGTAAGAAAGTATTTTGTCGCATGCTTTTTTCTATTTTCTTCAATTTTATATTTAAAAGATCAAAATTTTGAACCTTTAAAGCTCGAAGACATCATAGCTCTTGTGGTATTTGCCATTTGCATGCTTTACTGATACAATGATTATCTACAAATTGTGACTTTTGAAAATTGTACAAAAAAGAATGGTGTGTCTTTTAGGTTTGTGTATGATTGGCTTGAAATATGGAAATTGAGTTGGTGGGAGTGGGAGTAGGCTGGCCTCATCTTTTTGTTTTGTTATGGTAACGGCATTGGTTATTGGTGATATGGAAATGATGGGTTGTATTAATTGGGCGAGACATAATGGATCATTTAGTTGGGTCTTAAATCATATTCAGAGCAGTGGCTAATCTCAACAATTGCTATATGGTCCAACAAGCATGGACCATACTAACTTGGATTCTTCTATATATATTCAGTTTTCTTTTTCAATTGTGGGAACAGAAATCATCAACCATCAGAAACTGCAATCTGCAAAACCAACAAGCATTGATGATTGATCAAAGGAATGAAGGTATCTGCTGTATGTTCAAAGAGTTGAGATTAGTTCTTTATATGTTACTAGTCCTCAACCACCGTTTTTTATAAAAATATTTATGTTAATTTATTATATTATGTGTATTTATTATTCATATATAACAAGAGTTATTCTTAGACAATTATTTTTCAACAATTGATAATATTAATTATTATTCTATCTATGAGCAATATGTCTCTACATACTTCTATTGAAGAGGATAATTATAGTCCCACTAACCTTCTTATAGACATGTCACAATCATCTTCAAAATAAACTCCTTGAATTCATCATAAAAGCAATTTTTCAATATCTCGTATGCTTTCAACTATACATAAAATGTGTCAACAAAGACACTAGTTTTAATTAGATGTATTGTCATGATAATTGAACTTTTTTTACTTTTATCTTACTCCCACCTCTTATCTTGAGAACCATTCTCTTATAAGTATAAATTGAAACAAATCTTTTGTTCAACGGGTTTGTAAGATTATATCCAACCTTTTAGATATAACACTTTATTATCGAATTTAGTTTTAAACTTAGTGGATAATATATGCTTTAACTAAGCATCACATCCTTAAATCATTAACTTGGACTCTTTGAAAGGCTTAGTGTTTCATGTCTAATATGAAATCTTGCTAATAGATTTACTTGGAATTATTGAAAGTAAGTCATTGTACTAGGCATAGATATAGAAGAAATAAATATTATATCATACAATATCTCATATTACGTATTCCTCCTTATATAAATCCATACTCTTACAAAATTTAGTTGTGGAGATATTTATTAGAAAATCTCATTCTCTATAGAAAAATAAAAAATGTATATCTCGCCGTGTTGATCTGATTGAAGTATATTAGTATTCTCAATGCTTAATTTCTACTTATATTTAAATAATTTGAACTTTTCAAAAATTTAAATCAATTTTCATTTAATATATATGACTATATCATATAAAGTTATTAGTAATCTATTGAAACACGAGTATTATCCTTTTATGAATTGTTATCACATCCAACACATCATATGCATAAGATTTAACAATATAATACCATCATCATCATTTTTCCAACGTTTGATTTGATTATTCTTCAACTCAATAAGTTTTACATGTTTCATAAGATTCATAATTAAAAGGATACATATATCTTTGTATGTAACTTTGTGATTTTCAGTATATTGATTTAACCAACATGATATAAAAGGATAGTCTCTGTTATCTAACTTTGTATTCTCACCACATATATTAATCATAACTTTCTTTTAATCAAATACATACAAACTATTGGTACAAACTTGGACCAACTACTTTTACTCAATAATATATTTATATCATGCCTCAAATATTATAATAATGTTGAATTCGAATTTAGTATCAAGCACTTACAAACATGAATTACAAATATATATGATCTCTATCATATTACATATATGTAAGAAAAGTAATGCAATCATTTTTCTTCTAATGATAACTATTATTATACTATAGCAAATGCCTTCAATTGTAAACCATATTTATGCTTTTAGTAGGTTAAATTTGAATGAAATAATTTAATCAAGATACTGTACCTTTTAGCTATACTTCATGCAACCTCTTGCTTTTTGTTATCATGATACTAATATATATCTTACATGTTATTAAATTTTATGATAAATTAGTTAACTCAAAGCTTTGTTAGGCTTTATCAATATTCGGTTTCTTGATTTAATAATCTTATTGTGATTCCAGAACAAATGGTTTTTAGGTTTCCATGGTTTCAATAAGGAATTTGTTAGAAAATATTTAGAATTTGTAATAATTGCACGAAAATAGTTTGAAGTTTTTATAATTAATTGTTTAGGTTTGAAATTTTCAATTTTAAAATTAAATATAAATAATAATCAAACATATTTAATCAAGTTATATAATTAAATTTGGTTCTGATATCACTGTTAGGAAATTGGGGCAAGAATCAATCTTGCGTGCAACTTAATAAACATGAGACTTTTTCATTTAATTCCTTGAATCGAAGATCACTTAAATTCTGTAATACAATTAACAAGTAAAATATAATAAAGCGTGAATCAAAATTCGTACGTAGTTTCAAAGCTTGATCATTTTCTTGTCGTTTCCCTCAATCCATTTTTAAAACTAGCTAATCTCAACTATCTTAGTTGCATAAGTGTCCGATCTCTAATAGTATTCATAAAGCAAGTTGAGAGAACTCTTCAACTATTATAGAGAAGATTATGTAAGGAGTGCTAGCTTCCTTGGAGATTAAACACATTTATAACATGTTTATACTTTTTAATAATTTAACTAAAAATAAATTCTAATTTCAAATAAAATTTAATTAGAATTAAAAAATTCTAAATACCAATTAAGCCTAAATAAAATTCAATATCTTATATTAGTCCTTATTTAATAAATATATCATAGTTAATCATAAAGTTTTCAAACTTTATAATCAAGTTCAACTTGATTAAAACATCTTTTCTTTCTTCAACTTGTTCTTTTGTGTGACCCATTAGGTTTCGAGTTATGTTGGCAATAGATGTAAATTATAACCATAAATCATATTTAATAATAGATAAATTAAACTCTTTTAATTTATCTTTAATTCTATAATTAAATAATCTATATTTATAATCAGGATTTCGTCTAGCAACACTTTATGACCACCAAAATATTTAGAAATGTCAAAATAGTTTTGAATAACTTTTTTGTGCATGATTTGTATATCATTCAATCATTTCATCATATAATGTTTCGATTACACAGAGTATGGAAATAATGTCTACTTTATTTGAGTTTAATCATATTAGTTATCTACCATTAGTAATTGATTTATTAATGATATTTGAAAATTAATTTCAAAATGTCATTCTAACTTGACTAAGAATTTCTTTAATCAATACGAATCGAGAAGAACGACATATTCTCCCTAATTACTTCCAATGACTATCAACTAAGCTACCCATGCATGAAATATGTCATAAATAATATTAAACTATGTAAATCTCTACATGAGATTTTTGGTGATCTTAAGTTAAATGATCACTTATACAATCACTATCATGAAAATTTTTTTAAACTTTCAAGTAATATTTTAAATAGATTTCTCATGTGAGGTTAGTTCAGTAAATTTGTTGTCTAACAAGTATCAACATGTTTGTTTAAGTATCTTTATATTTTAGTTTATGAGATCGAATAATTTCTTCATAAGAAAAAAAACATAATGTGTGCTAGTCTTTTTATATTATATTAATGTCCAATCTTAATAGATTAATGACCAGAAATAATTTAGGGATAATACTTAAATGTAATAAGAGAGGGCGAGCTTTGGAGTAATTAGTAAGGTTACTCCTTTGTGACTGCAAGGTCACAAGTTCGAGTCATGGAAGCAACTTCTTTGTAAAAATGGAAAAAGAAGATTGCATACAATTGATGTCCCTCCTCCAACCTTCGCAAAGAGGGTATCCTTATGCATTGGGATTCGTTGACTTTGACAGAAATGCAATAAAAATTTTATGATTATAATATTATCATAATTTCATTTGTTGTATATACATTTAGATATGTATAAGATAAAAATGTCTTTAAATAATTATGTCACCAAAACTATAACCAACCGATTGACTATATGATATAAACTAACTTAAATATCATTTTTTTATACAACTGATATATGAATCTAACATATGACTATTTAGTCATTGTTTCTACAAATTCCCTTATTAATAAACTTTATAACAAATAGCATAGTAAAGTTATCTAAATACCAAAAAATTACTTCTAAATGTACTTCAAAATGGCTATATACGTATAACATGATTATTCAGCAAAATTTTTTTAGTGAAGGATGATTAGAATTATTATTAATTATTATGAATGAAAAAATCACTTTCTATGGTGAAATTTAGTCAAAATAGAAAATAATTAAAAATAAAATAAAGAATGAACTATATAACAATTATTTTAAGAATATTTAATAATAATTATTATTTAAATTATTATTATACCCTAATAAATGTAATATGAATTTAATTAATATTATTCAATAAGAGCCATAATAATACTCAGTGAGAGTCTCCCTAAAATACGAGGTTTGGGGAGGTCCAATAGTATATAATCTTATCCTTACTTGGTAGAGAGATAATTTTCGATAGACCAATATGTAATGCAAAATATTGATAACATAAAATATAACAAATATGTATAAATAAAATATAAAAAATATATAATGCACTACATAATATAGTAAATATAGATTATGGTAAAAATTAAGAAAAGATAAAATAAATGAATAAATTCACAAACAAAAAATGACAAATACAAGAATAAGTCAAACCAAGTATTACAAAAAGATAATTAGATTAAGTAAGAACTATTTAGGCTAAATAATTAACTATAAGGTACTACAAAATCAATAAAATTGAAGTTAACTATAAAATAAAAGACTTCTAATAAAAAAGTTTAAAAGACCGAGAAAAATCTCTCTAATTAAGATCTTTTAATATTATTCATATCGCTAAAATAATTCATTCTATAACCTTTTATATATATATAGTGAATAGTTCAAATCCTCTCGCCAATTTGGGTCTCGTCCCACTCCCACAACTTGGTTAGATACTAACATAATGTGTCTGTTATTTTCTAGTTGGGTATCTCCTTGGGCTTTGGAATTGGGTCACGACAGTAAACAGCACATGCATTTCAAGAAGATTCACTTCTTTTTATTTTATTTCTATTTGACTCTGTACCCATTACTCTCCTCCTTATTCTTTGGATGTACTTACTTTGGAAAGCTCAATGAAATGTCTAAAGATATTTTCAAATCGTTGTTAAATTTATATACTTGAGTTTTAATGTATTTAGTTTACAATTACATGTCTAATCATTAAACTACTCTATTCGTATTCACAGTACAATTGCTTGTTAACAAGTATGTGGGTGTATCCCTTGTCAAGAAAACAATTGCTGTTATGGGTTTTGGAAGGGTTGGATCAGAAGTTGCCAGGCGTGCCAAGGCCTTGGTATGCACATGATCCATAAGCCTCGGCTGATCGGGCTCGCTCAATTGGTGTTAGACTTGTGGGTTTTGACGAAGCTATATCATCTGCTGATTTTATCTCCTTGCACATGCCACTTACTCCAGCTACATCAAAAATTCTCAATGATGAAACTTTTTCAAAGATGAAGAACGGAGTTAGCATTGTCAATGTTGCTCGCGGAGGAGTGATTGATGAAGATGCTCTGGTAAGGGCATTAGATGTTGGAATCGTTGCTCAGGCAGCTCTTGACGTTTTCACACAAGAGCCCCCGACAAAGGACAACAAATTGGGGCAACATGAGAATGTTACCGCAACTCCACATCTTGGTGCTAGCACAGTGGTGTTAAGGAATAATATCAGTATACGTCATTTTCACTGTAACATTTTCTGTTAGTCTGTAACCACTTACAGTTACTGCATACCAACTTATTGTTATGTAATTGATAGCCTTTAGCTGATGTACATAATTCTTGTATATATAGATATATACTCAGTGAAGAGAATGGACGCGAAACAGAGAGAGAGAAAATTCTTATCATTTCATCGTCTCCATTATTCTTTATATGGTATCAGAGACTCTCGAAGCCGAACGGCAGATTTTTTTTCAACACTCTGTTTATGTGTCTCTTTCCTTGTCCTCTCTGCTCTACATCATGACCACTCCCAACGAAACTTCTGGCACCACTAGTCCTGCAAATGTGATTCCCTTCAACACCTCCTCACTCATTGTTTTGAATACTGCATCCATTAAACTCACTGGTGCAAACTATCCGGCCTGGAGATTGTAGATGGCTACCCTCCTCATTGGCTATGGACTCCAAGGTTACACGGATGGATCTTTCCCGTGTCCTTCAGTCACTGATCCTGGATATACTCACTGGATTCGACAGGATCAACTCCTTACTACTGCCATACTATCCTCTGTTGCTGAAAATATTGTCCTGTTATTGGGATCGGTTACCACCTCTCGACAGGCATGGGACGTCCTTCCCACCACCTATGCGAGTAGTTCTCGCTCTCGTATTTTCTCTCTAAAAGAAAAGCTCATGTGCATGGAAAAAGGTGACCAACCCATAGCTGTTTTCTTACGTCAGATTAAAAGTATGGCTGATGATTTAGCCATTATTGGCAGTCCTCTAGATGATACCGACCTCCTTATCCATGTGCTCAATGGTATTGGCTTCGACTTCAAGGAGATTGCTGCGGCCATTAGAGCACGTGATACTCCCATTTCGTTTGAGGAACTACACGAGAAACTTCTAGATCATGAAGCTTACCTCACACGAACTACTCGATCAGACTCTACACCTGCTACGACGTTGCTTGGATATCGCACCAACTGGCACTCATAACGGCATCGCCACTCAACGCAGGGACATCAATCCACTCCATCATCTCACCAACGACGCCGACCTCTCCCCTCTGGCATGTCTTCTGGACTGTCTTCTGGTTTTGCTGTCTCACCGCCTTCAGTACATGCTCCAGCAAACAGTGATCCTGATTTTTCTGTTATTTGTCAATATTGTGAGAAACCGGGACATACGGCCAGACGCTGCTTCAAACTTCAAGGTTGGCCTCGCAATCGACATCCTTCAGCACATCACACACACAAGACGACTGAGCTTCCTTCTGAAAAATGGATAGTTGATTCTGGTGCCTCCCATCACATCACCAACGATCTTCATAATCTTTCCCTTGCCTCTCCATATGATGGCTCCGATCACCTGGTAGTAAGTAATGGTACTGAATTACCTATCACCCATACTGGTATCACCACTCTCCCTACTTCGACTACAGCATTATCCTTAACCGATGTTTTACATGTTCCTACCCTTACCCATAATTTACTTTCAGTCTCTAAGCTATGCACTGCTAACCGAGTCTCAATTGAATTTTTCTCTAATCATTTTTAGGTCAAGGATGTCCGAACCAAGGAGGTGCTGATGCGCGGTGACTATACTGATGATTTATATTACCTTACCTTTCCAAAGAAGCGTCATATTGCAAATGTTGCTACTTCTGTCTGCACTCGGGACTGGCATCATATACTGGGTCATCCAGCTACACCCATTATTCATCATCTTAATAAACGTTTTCTTCTTCACATTAGTCCTACTTCTTCAAGTCCTTGTATGTCCTGTGCCTGTGCCAAAAGCCACAAGTTGTCCTTCTCTAATACTCACCTTACCAGTAGTCGTCC
>JAOQML010000197.1:36693015-36708516 GCA_027568935.1 Erythroxylum urbanii | reverse complement strand
GCTTCAATCTTCTTGGGATCCATAGCAACGCCATCTTTGGAAATGATGTGACCCAAGTACTCAATCCTTAACTTCCCGAAGGTGCATTTTTTATGTTAGCATAGAAACGATGTTGCTGCAATGTATGTAAAACCTTCCTTAAATGAGTGATGTGGCTGTCCCAATCAGCGCTATAAACCAAAATGTCATAAGAAAAACTAACACAAACTTTCTAAAGTAGGGCTGTAAGATTGAATTCATAGCACATTGGAACGTGGCTGTTGCATTGGTGAGACCAAACGGCATGACAAGTGATTCGTAGTGGCCCTGATGTGTCCGAAAAGCCGTCTTGGGAATGTCATCTTCATTCATGCGTATTTGGTGGTACCCTATCCACAGATCAATTTTGGAGAAATAAGTGGCTCCGAACAATTCATCCAAAAGTTCTTCAATCACAGGTATGGGAAATTTATCCGATATTGTGGCTTTATTCAAAGCTCGATAATCGATAAAAAACTGCCAACTCCCGTCTTTCTTCTTCACAAGAATCACCAGACTTGAATACAGACTATTGCTAGGTCCGATAATCCCAGAAGCTAGCATTTCCGAAACCTGTTTCTCAATCTCATTTTTTTGTAGATGAGGATAGCGATAAGGTCTCTTATTTACTGATCAACCCCGGCCTTAATTGGGATTTTATGATCAATTGGTCTGTTGGGTGGAAGCCCTTTTGGGTGTGAAAAAACTGGCTGAAATTCTGCCAATACTTGCTGTAATTGCTGCTGCTAGTGATGGTTAAGTTTTTCTCCTATTTTGCCGGACTAGCTGTCATCCTTCTCTTGTTTCTCTGAACCAAAAATTACCATAACCGCAATCTCAATTTCAGTAGTCTTCCATAATGCCTTGATGGAAATTAAAGATCTCGAAAGATTAGAACCCCCTTTAACAGTGACTGTTGATCCCAAATACAAAAAATTCATGGAAAGATCCTTCCAATTGTGTTCCAGATTTAAATCCTCGCAGCAACCTTAAGATTCTTGTTTTTTACCGTTTCCCATCCTCAATTTGAAACTCGTCGTGGTCTACACTTTCCAGCCTTGTTTCAAAGCCACCTTTTTGGATATGAAGTTGTGACTTGCCCCACTGTCAATCAACACCATCAATCTTCCCCCAAAGCTTCACGGTTTTGGGTTGTGTCCATCCATTGGTAGAAAATTGTTAAAGTTCCATCCAGTCACACTGAACTTCCTTAGCAACCTCCTTTGACATTTCGTGTGTGTCCAGACCTTCTTCTACCTCTGAAACTACATCTTCATCCTCTCCTAAAATAGTCACTCTTAAACTTTTCTCCAAACATTTATGTCCTGTACCAAAAGGCAATCCACAACGAAAACACCTCCCTTCCTCAATCCTCTTTAAAAATTCTGGGTAGGGGAGCTGCCTGGTCTCGCAGTTGTTGCGTGACCCTGTGTTCTTGTAAGTCCCATTCTAAGAATTAGACCCCACCGATGATCCACTACGGTCAGGATTATAGCTTTTCCGCTCCATTCTGCCTGTGACCTTTCCCGGATCATTACTCGCTATCCCGCTAACAGACCCTCCAAAGGTCATTACTCCTGGAACTTTGGAAACTATACAACCGCATGTCTGTACGCGATTCGTAAAATTGCTAGTAATGGACGAATTTCCTCCATAAATCACCTGCAATTCATCCTCAATGTCGCAAGCAATTTCCATTGCTCGTAAGACTCTAGTAGGTCGAATTGATCGGACCCGACACCTCACTTCTGGTTTGAGGCCACCCAAAAAGTATCCTAACAACTGCTCCTCCGAAGCCTCGGGTATTTGTGCCACCAACATTTCGAACGACTGCAAATATTCCTCCACCAAACCAACTTGTTGCATGGGACTTAGTCTTTCGTAAACGTTTCCCTGACTGCCTTCTCCGAAACATTGCAACAAAGTGGGAATCCGCGTGTTCCATGTTAACGTCGGACTCTTCTTGCGCAGGAATCGGAACCAATGCACTGCAGCCCCCTCCATGCTGATGAAGGTTAGTCGCATCTTTTCTTCCTCCTTGACGCGGCGGACCTCAAAAAATTTCTCCGCTCGAGCCACCCAACCCACTAGATCTATTCTGTCGAAAATGGGTAGTTCGACTTTATTGACCCACAAACGACTATCGTTGTCCTTGTCTCCTTCAACATCCTCCTCTTCGCTGGCCTCTGAGGAAGCTTTGTCACTCAACCCTTGTCGTTGCATCAAACGACACATGCCGTTCTTGACTTCCGTCAAGTCTGCGACTTGCTCCCCCATGGTTCTCTCGATTCTAGCAACAGAGTCTTCCAACTTTCCTACATGTGCCTCCATCGATCTGGCAGGTTAGACCAAATTGTTAGGTAACTATGCAAGTTAATGAGCGTGAGTGTTAAATGGCTCTAAGTAGAGAGCAGTAGCTCTGTATTATTCCGAAACAAGGAAGAACCTTCTTCACAAGGGAAACCCCTTTAGAACCTCAGGAAATCTTCCGAGAGTTATTTTTGATCTCCAAAACTATCCCTCTTATCCCATAAACTATTATTTTATATCTACTTATCATAACAAACTTCTAATGAATAGATATCTCCTGCTAACAACCTGAATCCTATATCGATATCTAACTATCTCACTACTGCTTAAGCCTATCTTCTTCTTCCTTGTATAAACTAACCACTCTCCTCCTTTGTGACCATTATTCCTAACAGGAACACAAGATTTATGTGATTCAAACATCCACAACCAGTCACTAGCGTTCACTACTAATGGCAGAGTAAAATAGATATAAATACCTAGAATTATTCCTTTTACAACATGGACCAAAGAAAACCCAAAGTACAAATATTCTTTTCCTACTCCTACTCCTACTTCTACTTCAATAAGGAAAGACATTAGAAACCATTGTACTGTAACATGGGGCTCCACTCCCTGTACCCCCATTCCCTAAGTGTGGATACGCTTTACCTAGGGCTGGCCTTCACAGCAGCCCCTACTCAGAAAATCTCCTCCCGTAATTTGGAGCAACAAAGATAATTATATACTCCGTTTAAAATATCATCCATAACTCAACAGTAAATAAATTGTGTACTCCATTTAAAATATCAGCCGTATCCCAACAGTGAATACCATTACAAACATTGAAGAATATTAGAGACTAGATTAATGCAAGTATATCTATTCAGTCTCCTGTTAGAGGTTCTCACTGGAAAAAATTGAGAAGGAATATACTTAATTGATTATGGAAGTAGAAATATAGAACCAACCACCCATAGCAAAGTTCGTGGCTTCCGAGTGGTAATGTTGTCAGTGACTAGCTTAAATCCTTGATGAGCATCAACTATCTCAACAATGGTCATAGCACCAAGCAAGAAAAACACTATCTCGCTAACTTCTGCAGAAGCATGTGATAATTCTGAAATAGCTATATCAGTTGAAGGAGCCTGCTCAAGAAATGAGAATAGCCAGAATATTATTAGAGATTGTCACAGGTAAGGGATGCAGAAAAGAAAAACAAGAGAAAAAAAATCTGATTAACAGCAAAGGACATTGAAACTAATATAGACTGGTCATGCATTAAAAAACGCGAAAAATTTCAAAAACAAATCAATCATGGAAAAAAGGGGTAGCAAACCAGCTAGAAAGGTAAAACATGCTCATCAACAAATTATAGATTCAAAGCAACACATTTAGTAGCATGTGATCATTTTGTAGGAAAAGTGATATTGAACATCCCTTTGATGCTATAAAAAGGAGATTACCATTGCCATGAGGATTAAAACTTTGAACCAAAAGAACACATAAATGTGATTATATTTTGTTAAAGACGTAGACTGCTCCAAACACAAAAATTAGCAATGAAAATTTAGAAACAGAAAAGAGAGTTTGCCCGTCAAGCTGCCTATTTGTGCCCATCAAGCTGCCTATTTGTTTATGTCGTCCCAATGTAAGGCAAATGGACTGATTATAAGAATGCACTTAAAAGAATCAATAAACAAAAACCAATGTTTAGCCATTAATCTAAAGGCAAATGGACTGATTATAAGGATGCACTTAAAAGAATCAATAAACGAAAGCCAATGTTTAGCCATTAATCTAACTTATGGATGAATCTAAAGAAGCACCATTGAGATAGTGCAAGAAAAAGGCATCACCGTTTCGGTCTAATACTGTAACTTGTATTAAACATGTGAATCCAAAAGGATAAAACAAACTATGGATTATAATGCAGAAGCTGAATGATGAAACTCAACAATAACCATGTCGACTGCATCCTCTATGGGCATATGAAAACAGCTACCAAGGAAAAAATAGTTGATAGAGAAATCTACATAAACCCAAATCAGATGTTGTAGGCAATTTGAAGCATGTGAAATTAATCTTACCCCAATGCTTCGTATTACCCATAGGCTTACAGCCATCAATAACCCTACTCCACTTTTGTTGAAAGCGAGAGACTCTTCAAAAACAATGCCTATATATCCAATTCCAAACAGCAATGCCATAGCAAGATCCTGTCATGGTTTATTTCATCATATCAACTTCTAATCTTCATTGTCATACATAGAATTCATTAATTTTAAGTTCATGTTCTGTGGCAGACAATCAAATTAAAGAAGCATGCCACAACCATTGTTGGCAAGTACCTGATTTGCTGCAACCCATGATTGGTTGATGGCCACTGCCCCTGTGGCAGCCGCTGCAAAAACTGCAAGGGCTTTTAGCAAGTCAGTCTTTGGCTGGTATGATGCTGCAAATTCTTGCGAGCTTGTTTCGTCGAGTGAACATAAAGGATCACATGTTCTGGATTCTGGCGCCAACTCCTGATATATGCCAAAGCGTCAATTGAATGAGTAAAGCAACAGTCGTGAACATGAATGCACCAAGGAGCAAAAAGAAAAGGAAAAAAAACGAGAAAACAAAGCTAATCCATTTCGTAAATGTCATTCAACGATGAAAAGTTAACAAGCTACGTTCTCAGTCAATAAGTTCCCGACCAACTATTCCTTTGAAGAATTTGGCGTAAGTTCTGACTAATGTCACAAAAATAAATCCCCAATCTGAAAAAGGAACACTAGTTGTTAATTAGATAACAAATGAAACTGGATGTTATCTCCATTCCAGTAGAAGGGATTCAAATCCCACATCAAATAAATTTATGAGCGAATCAGATAAATTTTGAAACTTTCTAAACCTCAATACCATAATCACGAATTTGTTTCAGAATATACATGGAAAATCAATTTTGTACATAATATGCTAAATGCTACTAGTCCAAGCCATTAACGAGGAAAGAGGGAAATGGGCCCTTAAAAAATTGAAGCTTTATGAAACTGAGTAAGGAAACAGAACCTGCAGCTGTTTATCAATGTTTGGCTGTTCAGATTGTTGTTGTATTGAAGAAGCAGGAGAAGATGATGATGACCCTTTGGCCTTATCTTCAGCTCTAGCAAGCAGTCCATTACCAAGCACCCCTGGACCTTTTAATCCACGCCAAGATGGGGAAAAACAAGACCGAGAGGGCAGCGACGATAGAGAAGTATGAGGAGATAGAAACGTGTCTTTCTTGAACTGGTGTCTGGGGTTTAAGTGGTATGTTCCGATGGACAAGGATGCCATCAAAGCTAACGAGTTTTTAAGACAAAGTCGTCTTAGGCTATATCTCTGGAGCTAAAGATTCTACTTTTGTTTGAAGAAAGCTACCCTACTTGCTCAGGATCAAATGGCGTTCGGCAATATCACTATTATTGTTAGTGTCTAAATATTTATTTAAATTTTCGTTCACCCAAGTCATTTAAATTAGTTTTATGATATTTATTGTTAATGGTTTATGAATTATGAAAATCATTAATTTTTATGGAGAAATAGAAAAATAGGAAAATAACCGTTCCCGACGTGTCATTTTGTGCCTCGCATTTATGTCACCTCGTCATCTGCGAGAGCTACGAGCTGTCACTTAGGTTGGATAATGGATTACGTTTAATGACTGCCTTGAGTTACAAATCTTTTCCTCTCTCGTTTACTTCACCAATGGTATGGCGGTAGTTCAAGTGTGTCTGCTTCACTCTCCACCCACGTTACCCTTTCACCCCCTCTCTCTGTATGCTCGTTTTCTTAATTCTTGTATTCATTTACCTTAGATCAGCGTATCATGTTGCATATGTTCGTTCCATTAGACGAGCAAGAGCTTCCGCTGATTGCCCACTTCGATTTTAGCGCGAAAGGGACTACCTGTGCTACCGGCTGTCCGCTTTGTAAGAATTTCTACCAGTTTGCTGCCTCTGCTGCTGTTGTTGCTTGGATAAATATGCTACGTGTTAGTGTAGGATTTGTTTAAAATATGAGGATGAATGGCTTTTGATGCTCTAAATTCAAACAAATCGTGTCTTTTCTTTGCCCCTCTGAGGCCCTGATTCGAAGTTGCATATTGCATTTGTGGGAAACCATTGTTGGATACAGTATATCAATTTAAGTGGTGAGAAAACCAGAAACTTTCTTTGCTGACACGATTGCCCTCAAGTGTAGAAGATCTAAGCTTGAATACTTGAATGCGCGAATGCCAAGTTATATGAATGTGCCCGCCCCGTAAGAAGTTTTCTGGAGAAAGAATAAACTTTTGAACGCGTTCTGAAATCATTATTATGAGAATCAAGATACTTTTCTAACCCTTGGTGATTATTTCAGCCGAAGAACTAGTTTCTATGCAAGTTCAAACATAATATATAAACCACGTAACATTGAGTGCTTGAATTTTGAGATTATTCTTGTATATAATAAAGTCCTCATTAACAATAGTTGTGGAGCAAGAATTGGCTTGCAATGGTTGGTTTTGTAGCGAGTCTAGTGAGTGTTAGTGTTGAAATAGCAACTGGCAAGGGCCTTCTGGAAATATGACATGCGTTAGTGTTGAAATAGCAACTGGCAAGGGCCTTCTGGAAATATGACATGCGTTACTGTAGAGTTTTCCATGTCTAGTTCAAGAAATCAGTTGAATTGACATCCAAACATAATCGTGCAGTAATATTGGTCACCGGTACACGGTTTGAATTTTAGGAAGATCTTAAACATGATTAATGGAGGCAGAACATATCTTTCGATCAAAATGCAAGTGTTTATGTAGTGGACAGTAATGGTTGAGAAAGAAGCTCAAAAGCCGGCAACGAACTGGACTGGATTCTAAGTGATGTTAGTGACTCCTGGTCGAAAAAATTTTTCCTTTCTTAGGTTGAAAAATGCATAAAGCCCTTTCCTTGGAGGCAGAGGAATATATGAGATGAATAGATATATTCACCACTCGGCTACAAATAAACCAGTAAATTACCTTAAATGTTAAGAAGTTCCTACTTTACAAAGACTGAGTAGATCAACATCGTCCCAAAATGCAAATAGCAAGCTAAAACCAACTATCAATATATTACTATTAGAGACCAACTTACTAATATTATGAATATGGAAACCAAGGTCATTTCCTCGATATATTAAACTTTGGAGATATGCCCTACACTAGATCATCACTTTATGTCCATGTTTCAGAGTGAAATTGGGGATGCAACCTTGAGATAGCCAACAAGCAGGAGTTCTCTAGATATGGACAGTTTGAGCCATGCAACAATGTCTCTCACACGGCACAACATAGCATCGTAGACAATGCTCAACCTTGTCGCATAATTAATAGAATGCAGCTTCAAGGCACCGATAATATATGATTTTACCATTTTCACCCGATCAAATTCTGAACAACCCTCCACAGAGGTCGCATTATTAGCCTAGAAGAAAGCCCCCGACTTTTCAAGTTTAAAGAGGGGGCATAAATACACTCCTTGCACGCCACCAAGCACACGTGAACCTCTTGTAATATTTTAATACATACCACAATCTATGCGTTTTAATTACCCGAATCAACATTTGGTTATCGACAAGTTGGAAACATATAGAGCAAGCTTCCACAAGAAGATATAAATATTTTTTCTATATTCTGCAAAGACGGAACAAAGGACATGATGCATTTTAATAAATAGAACTAAAAGCATCCTGGGAATAAAGCAAACCAGAACATTGTCAAACATGTGAGGCCAACTTAAAATTGGAGAAACTGAATGTTTCTGGATTTGACAAAGTTAGTGGCTCGTCTAACAAGAAAAATTCACAAGTACCAGTTCCAATCAGAAGCTCATAGATTCAAACCCTGTTAATGCCCTAGACTTCTTTCTTTTGGTTTTCTTCCCTCCATCTTTGATTGCCTTTTTCTTGGGTTTCTCTTCCTGGGGAGGTTGTGTGCTTTCTAAATGTTGATGGATGGATCCTAGAGGATCCGACAGAAAAGCTGGATGGTTAAGGACTGTACTGAGTTGTTTCCCCTCTTTCAGTCTGATAGTAACCAGAACAGTTACTGTCACACAAGAATTATTGAAGAAAGATAAACATATATCCAAATATTTGAACTAGAGCACATACATTAACTGTTTCCTGGATTTGCAGTTCAATTTAATTTCAGGAACTTCTTTTGGCTTCTGAGGACCCTTCAATTCGGGAAGGAACTCTGACAGAGTGGTAAGGTCATATGCTTTCAATTTCTTCTGCCGCCTCTGAAGTTTCTTTTTCTGTAGGAATATATAATCACTACTAAGGTACAAATTTCAAACGGTAAACTACCTCTAAATATTAATGAATTTCCACTATGCCCCAATATGTATGTGACAATTTAAAACTAACAATTCACATAGTGAAAACACTTATTAATTATTATTCTTATGAACATGGAAACTAAAACTATAACAAAGGTTATCTCCTTCGAGTAGGTTATATTCTTCGTTAAGCAACAAAATTTATTAATTTCACAAGATTAGTTGGATAGCTGCACCAACTAAACAAGGGCATCAAGCTACTTTAGAAAAGGAAAAGCATAGATTACAACTGACGGGACAATGCACTTCAATACAGGTTTTAACCATCCATTTAATCAACAACAACAACAACCCACCTTTGTAATAGACTTTTTGGCATTCAAGGTCGCAACTGTATCTCTAACCTCTGTAAAAACAACATAATCACAGCACTTAAGGACAACACAAAACCATGATATACGAAGAAATTATGTTCACGAGAGTGAAAAGTTGGGATTTTTACTGGCATAGAACTGAATTTTCTTCTCGAACTTGTGGTCTGATTTTTCCTTAGTATCTTTTCTGAATCCAAAAAACAATTAAGACAGGTATGAATCAACAAAGCCAATGCGAGATGGTTCTAATTATACTAAAAACAGACCTTGACTTTCCCATGCTTGTAACTGTTGAACCAGGAATGGGTTGGCTTCGCGGCAAATAACAATATACAGAATCAGTTGGATGCAACCTTATAGAGAATCCGACCCGATCAAATCTCCAGTCAACCCGTTTGAGTGCGTTTGAGTCGAATTATTAAATCCACTATCATTAACCGTAACCGCCACAAACAAGAGGAGAGGAGTCCTTCGGACCCGGTTCGAGCAAAGATAACAGAACAAGAGGTTCAACAGACGCCGATTTATGCAAAATAGCCAAAATACCTTACGACATTGTAATAATGTCGTATAGAAAGCAATGTTTTAGATGCCATAAACTTTGCGATGCTGGAACCCGTTTGCTTGAGACACTTAACTGATGGATCGGTAAAGAAAGAGACATGGGAAAAAGCGTCATCACTTTGCATCGGACAGTTTTTCAGTGTGAAACATGAAAAATAGAAACTTGGTTTATGAAGGATTTGCCTTACCTTTTCATCCAATTTCCTGATCTGCGTTTCTCCTTCAAGACTCACTCCTGGGTGTCCCTCAAGATGGTGGTGATCGCCAGCTTCTTCCACCGTAATTGGGACGCAAGAGGAGTTGTCTAGATTTTGGGATTTATTTATCCCTTTTCAAGTAATATATATTAAGCGCGTACGCAAGAGGAGTTCCCACATTAAAACGTCAACGTTTTAATTAAGCCAAAACGTCAACGCTGATCTAAGCCGAGCCGATGGCCGTCTTGCTTTTGATTTCCCCTCCCGCTTCAACTGCTCTTTGCCTTCGTTCCTTTTTTTCAGTGCATTCTCTCTGCTATTGGTTACCTTCTGGTTATGCCTGATTGAGGCTGAAAGTTTCGTTATTTTTACTATTTTCTTTTGTGTGTTCTATCGTCATCGGCTATACCTTTCTGAAGAGGCAAGTTCTTTATTTCTTATTTTTTTTAGGTGTTGGTATTTCGTTTTCCGGCATTTTCTTGGTAACCAAACGGAGTCACAGAGCATCTTTAATTTCTTTTATATTGAAAATTAACTAAAACCTGCTGGCATGCTTATTTTTGAAAACACGAAAAGGTTTTTCTTATACTGTGGTTTGCTGTCAGTGCTGGTGTCTTGCGTTTTCAGTCGCCATCGTTTTTTGTTTTTAATTAGTTTTTTTATGTTTGTTTTCTTTCTTTTTTCTCTTCTTTAGTTTTGTTGTCTGCGCGATTGAGGCTTGTGAATATTCCACTCTGTTACATAAAGGAGATCACCTCTATCTATGGGAGGAATGATGATGTTTGCGTTGCGTACGTAATTGACTGATTAATTCAGCAATTTCGAGTTTCTGGGTCTCTTTGAAGTTGTTGAGAATATTCCAGAACTGTGGGTGTTAAACGTAGGGTTGCGGCTGCTGAGCATATTTCACAGGTGATGATGTTGATGGCTCACTAACATTGACTTAAATTTTTGTTAATCTCAACTTGGATCCTAGTACATTAGCTAATATTTCCTGTTTTATTCTAGCTTAAATCAATTTCATCTTGTCCAGAATATTTAAATCATTGGAACTTTTGCTTCATATTTGTGCCGCTATGTTGTTAGTCTTTTGAGCATCATTCATGCTTCGGTGTCTTGCAGTTCAATGAAGAAGCTCGCTCTCCCTTCATAAAGAAGTTCAAAACAATTATACATCCTGGCGAGGTTCTTATTAACCTTTGTTCTTTGGCTTTTCATGCATGTTTTGGTGGCTTTCTATTGCTACGCTAACAAAATTTCTCAGGTGTGAACCTTTCTTTAGGGTTGTTATTGAGGACATGGAGAGTAGTTACCATACTCTTTAGCTTTTAGCAAGGGCTATCGCAGTATTGTTCATCCAACTTCTTTTTCATTAGGACTAATGCCAGGTGGTTTGAGTTAAAATAACAAATGCTTGCTATGCTGAGAAATTTCAAAGAAGATGAGCTCTAACCACCATTCACCGCGTACTGCTTACTACTTGTGCTTTTAAGGATTTTTCTTTTTCATTTTTGTGGCCTTAAGAGTTCACTTATGGAAAATTGTGATTACCGGGGGACATTGCAGGTGAACAGAATCAGGGAACTTCCACAGGACAATAAGATAGTTGCTGCACACAGTGATAGTCCTTCAAGTAAGAATATTAATCCTTTTATCTTTTTGATTTGTACTCACTGCTGAATTTCCAAATCAAGTATAAACTCTAGAATTTTCATTCCATGTCCTTATTTGGGATGTTGAAGCCCAACCTAATTGTAATACTGGTTCAGGAGCTACAGACTCGTCCTGGCCTGGTATTTTATGTGCATATGGAATCATCGCATTTAACGCTAAAATGTTGTTGTTATCCTGCAGTTACTTTAGACTAACAAGAACAGATTTAGATGGAAATGCCCCAATTTACTATACAAGGAGTTTTAATTAATTATGGCTCTTATTTTTCATTTTTGCTACTCTTTGTTAGCTAAACACTTGTTGACGTAGATACCACATTGTGCAGATATTGGCTGGGCATAAGGATAATGCAGAATATGCCCTTTCCATGTGCCCATCTGAGTCCCTTGTGCTCTCTGGAGGTTTGTAACCATATCTGGTTTTGAATTTTAACATGGTGACTTTTATTTCTTCATTAAGTGGATTTTGGACTAATATTTGAGACCTTTTTCATTCCTTGTTACATGAGGTTGATTGTGTGTTAATTAGTAGGTTCTACCACCATTACAATGTCAAGCTTTCAATTGTATTTCCTTTTTATATGGTATAACTATTTGGTGATCACGATAAGAGTTCTACAACTCTTTTGATTGGGAACATCTTGTGGCAGGTAAGGATAAGACAGTGGTTTTATGGAGTATTCAGGATCACATCTCAAGTTTGGCAGCAGAACCAGGTTCTTCAAAGTCTCCTGGGTCTGGTGGCTCTGGTGCAAAAAGTACTTCTAAGGTCGGTGGAACTAGCAATAAACTTCTAGAGAGTCCTTCTGTTGGACCTCGCAATATGTTTGAAGGCCATGAAAATACTGTAGAAGATGTTCAATTCTGCCCATCAAGGATGATGAAGTTCACTTTGAGGTTGAGTTGATAGACTTCTCTAAAGTCAAGGCAAGACTCTTTAAGTAATCTGGCATTATTTGTTCTAGTTTTTAAATATTTTCCATCAACATTGCTTCTCATGGTGATTATTCTTCAGGTTGTCAGTGACGATTTTGGGGTTACAAAGCAGGTAATGAGAATGTACTTAGTCATTGTATGACAATGCGTACGTGTGTAATTAGAAAGTCATAATGCAGGAAAAAAGTTCACACTCTTTGCTGTAACATTTCTGAATGGTAAAGTTTTTCATTTATTAACTTTAACACGTGTGCTTGTTGTGCCTATAAGAATTATAAAAAAATAGTATCGTTTGTGAATTGTGATTAAGTTACTAAATATAATGTCGCTAGTAATAGTATTCTGGTAAAAGATAAATACCAAGTTCCAATAGGTCATGTCCATAAAAAATGAGACACTTTTAGTAGAATTTTTTTAACTTAAATTGACATAGATAACATATCATCAAAAAAAGTTAAAAGAATATATAATCAAAATAGTACACTAATTATTGAAACATTGAATATTTTTTATTAAAAAATACACATGTAAAGGACATGAAATTCAAAAAAAATTTACAAATAAAACTTCAAGATAAAATAATAATGTTAGTGCCGCAATTGTCAGATTTGCCTAAGTCTTAACCTCTTTGATTGATTTTCTTTTTTTTCGTAACCTTCTCCAAGCCACCCCTCAATCTCTTCCCTGAAATAATTTTCTTCTTGATTTTGATTCCTTTAATTCCAATACTATTCTTTTTTAGCTTAAGTGATCTGTTATAACACTCAAAATATTGAACCATCTCTTCACCTTGTAAGCTAACATTGGAGCTCGCAATCTCCTGTTGGATGGTTAATCTATCACTTTGTAGTCTAACATCGACGATTTCCACTATCTTCAAAATACAATCTTTAAAAATTTTATGTCTCTTCACTCTCGTATGCTTTTGTAGTACTCATACAGAATAAGTAAAAGATAGGCATCATACAGAAACACCATACGGAAAAACCAAATCTATCATTGTCAGCAACACAAACACCATACATAAAAACCAAATTATCATTACATCCACATGTATAGATCCAAAAAAACTACAAGGAATACTCTTTACTCGTATTCAAGAAGATGATCTGCCTAGAAGTTCAAAAGTTGAATACCAATATATTTGAATTAAAAGCTTTGACCCCAATTATTCAACACCATTTTCCTGCACATAACGCTCAGAAACAAGCTTATTTGTAAAATTTCAAAATTGAATCTTAGAACAGAACTCTGAAAAACAAGATGCAGTAGATGAGTTAAAATAAGATGCATATGAGAACGTGATAGTCATTAGAAACCCACAAAGAACACAGTGAAGAAATTGAACTTCTCTTCACCAAGCTAACTGATAAAACTTGGGCGCCAAACGTGAAACAACTCGCATAGCAACACTAAGTCACTAACATCAACATTCAAAACCCCGTGTTCTGTACGTTAGAAGCTCTGGAATCCACCTAAAGCACCCACCACCCATGTTTTGGCCTCAGGAACCTCATTATTACATAGACAAATTAACAACCAAAAACATTCATCATCCTAGACTATAACAAGGAGGTCATGTTATCCCAGTCGATAGGGCTAGGGATTGTATTTACAACTAATAAACTCGCCATAAACACAAAAGAACCGAACTAGTTCAACGAACCTTAATCGATTCGTTCACTGTCCCAAATTGGGTTCCGTTCCTCGACCAATCGTGAGGTGGATACGGAAAGCAACGCGACATGGCTTAGGATTATGCACGAGAATCGGGTCCGCGACACTGATTCCTCAAATTTGCGAGAACAAATCAAAGCTTGCCCGTAATTAACAATACGATATTAAATTCCTTGATACAACCTTAAGCCTTTGTCATTTCTTAACTGAATCGGAAAACCCCAGAGAGACACAAACTCTGCGGCTAGGGTTTTCGAGTCAGAGAGAAGCTTATAACGAAACTTTCAGCCTCAATTTTGGCCAACATGAAGGGAACTCCTCGAAAGACACCTGAAGTACATTGAAGAACAAAAGGCAAACACAATTTTGTGTACATGCAATCAAGACAAACCAGAAGGTAGCCAATAGCAGCATCCGAGATTGGAAATCAAGAAGAACAAGTGAAAGGTTACACAGAGAGAATGCAGTAAAAGATAATGCCTGAAAAAAAGCAATGAAGGCAACAACAGTTGAGGCGAAAAGCCAAAATCAAAACAAAGCAGGTATCGGCTTGGCTTATGCGAGAGTAAAGTCGAGTCGAGGGGATTGAACTTATTAAAACGTCGACGTTTTGGCATGGGAACAGCATAGAAACGCCTATCATGGAACAGCTGATCCGATCCCCCAGAATTAAGCACAAAAACACACTTACCACTCAAGCCGTTGGTGGAAACAAAGCCCCAACAATTGGCGGATTCTTGCAGTCTTTCTTCTGTTCCTCTAGTTTTGCTAAGCTACGGCAAATGTCGATACACTTCCGTGTTAAAATCGAGGCGCTGTCAGACAGCGCCTTCCATGTGCAAGCTCAAATCTTATTCATGTTCCGTTGCCTCGGTATCAATTCTATATCCCAACTCCACTGGTAGCACCAACGTTATTCAAATACAACTTGCCACCTATATCAAGTTTCACCAGCTTTTGGCCTCAAGAAAGCGAAATGATTCAAATACGAACCTGGTAAATGGCTATTCACGAGCGTATCATGATTACTGGTTAATTCACAAACGTATCATGATTACTGGTTAACCTCAAGAAACTGTTTTATCTCCGTTACCACCCAAATACATAATCTAATAGTCTGTTTGATTACCGTCTCTAATATGTAGAGACGGAACAAGACAGAAATTTAGAGACGGAACAGAATAAAAATTGGAGACAGTGAGCTGTTTGGTTGTGATGGACAGAACAGAAACAATTGTATCTATCTCGATGATAAAAATGTGTTTAATTGCATGGGACAGAACATAAAAATAGTGGCTATGACGAAAATGCCTCTATAGTATAATATGATTGGAAATATGTAATTTATTGATTATTTTATACTTGTATCAATATTTATTTTAAGTGTATTTGTAATATTTTAATAACAATGAAATAATTATAATATAATTAATTAAACTATTAT
>JAOQML010000197.1:36654724-36682298 GCA_027568935.1 Erythroxylum urbanii | reverse complement strand
TTATTATACTTCTATTAAAAATAATTATATGTAAATTAATACATCAATTAATAACTTTTATTTTGATGCATTCAACCATAATACTCGACCTCTTGGATATGATTGAACATATTTAGACTAATAGGAAGGGTTAAAAATCAAATTTGCAGGGACAAGGTAAATTAGTTTTCTTTGTATTTTTTAAGTCATGTCCTTATAAGTCATTTTACACATAAACGGCTAATACTAAACAGCTAATTTTACCAAACATCTCTAACAAACAGCTAATGCAATTCGCTGGTCAAATCAGCTGATAGAATCAGCTAACAGCTAATGCAATCAGCCGATTGCCAAACAGGGCCATGATTTCCTTAGGTTATTTGAGATGAATCTGTCACGCCCTTGAAGTGCTCGATGAAAGTTCATAGTGGTCTTCCTAATGTTTTTCTCCTTTTTTTAAATGTCTAAATATCCCTTTAGTTGTCTCTTCACCTTAGGTAAACTCCCAGACTTTTCTATAGAATGAAGATAGTAGTTTATAAAAGAATTCAAAAATTAGTCATTATAATGACTAGTTATAATGACTAATTGGAATGAATAATGAATATCTATATATGCTTTTGGGAATTTAAATCTTTGGATCAAGTTATTGAGTTGAAATTGAGGCTTTAATAAAAATTTTCATGTGATTCACTATTATAGATTTTAAATGGACCATGGAAGGTGATTATATTCACATAAGATTTGTAACAAAGGAATAAATACTTGGGATGATCGACTAATTTATATGTTATTTATCATTTACCTTATGTTTGACAAAAGATATATTTTCTTAGATTAAGAGATATATTTTCTTAGATTAAGAGCCCTTTTTATAAAAATAAGATCTTAAGTTGTTATAGCATTTAATTTTATATCACTAAGGAATATTTGTTATGTTCATTTTCTATAAAATAACCCCTGCCTTTTTATTTGTTTTCTTACCTTATTTTTTCTTTAATACATATTTGTGATTTCAAACAATCCAGTCAAATTAGTTACTGTTTAGTTCAAGAATGTCATCTTCTTATGATAATGATCTCTTAGTTTCTTTCTTTTAAGATAATGTTTGAATATAGCGGTCCGTCGAATAGAGATAGCACAAGCACTAGATCTAGGAGTGAATCTAGCATCGAGTCAAGGTTAGTAAGATGTAGGCCTATAGTTGTAAATTATGAGGAACTTGAAACTAACGGTGGGGTCGATAACTCTTAGGTCTACTCCTCAACCATATGGAAGATTTTGATACTGAAAAACACAAGTTCAGTTTTAGATGGACCTAAACAATATGATATTAGAATATAACATCCATGTGTTAATAAGTATTGTAAAATCACAAGACCATGTGGGATTATGTTTTGGTATACCTCGGGGGATAATTGTTTATCATGACAATTTTAAGTGTGGCCTAAAGTTGTTAGTTAATAATTTTATATTGAATTGTTAACAGAGATATCTATGAACTTAGGTCAACTGCATCTTTTTTTTTTTACTTTTGATATTAAGCTTTTTATTAATTGGTCAGTTTTGAAACATAAGTCCAATCATAGACTCGTCTAGATTCATTCATCAATTGAGATAAAGTGAAAAAATGTATTGCTTAATAAAACTAAGATTATGATAAGAAATATAAAAAAATATGCTTACCATTCTTTCTCTATTTTATGTCGCTCCATTACTTTCGACTCTTGCTTAACTTTAAATAAGGTTTTTATGATGTTAGGTCATCCAGAGAAAAAGTGAAAAAAAGTATTTTGTAAGGCTTTTATTTTCCTTTACGTAATCTAGCACGTAAATTGACTATTTACCTTTTATCTTTATTATAGGTGCATAATTGTTTTCTTTGTTTCATGATTTTACACCTTCCTATTATATGTCTAGCCTTTCTTTTTTTATGTAGGGAGTTGACGTGTTTCTTGACTCGTACTGATATTAAGATAATAACAATTCTACCTTAGGTGAGATAATCTAATGATTATTATTTCTTTATTGTTAAGTTAATACTATTTAACGACTTATTAATGCTTTAATCTTATCTTGTTCTTAATTCTTATATATATATATTGGTTTTGGACAAGATTGGAAGGTGATCTTCATATGTATTTAGACCGATTGGTTAGGGCATCACATGTTATGAATTATGTTACTTAGAATCAAAGTTACGAATACCGTACTGGACTAGGTACCGAATTGGGTTCTGGTAAGATACTGTATCAGTATCGGTCAATATTAGATACCGTTTTAGGTAATTTTTTAAATTTATAAAATAGTCCCTGAATTTTTTTAATCCATTAGTATATTGTACAGTTGTACTGTATACTTTATAAGTTTACATCAACTATGTCTCTAAAAATCATAATAATAAATAATAATCAAAATTAATATGAAAAATAATAAATTTTAAATATTTCATCATACAAATATAAAATAAAAAATAATACAAAGTATTTAAAATATTACAATATACATTTTCATCATATAATAAATAATAATTACATCAAAATATCCAATAAAAAGAACAATAAATACCCTTAACTCTCAAACTATTACAATTTACAACAAGAGTTCGTAATGAGGAAGCAATCAAATAGAAGTTAAATCTGAAACAAAAACATTTATAATTACATTACATATGTGGAATTTACCATATACATCAAATATAAGTAAAATTAAAAGAAAAGGAAAAACAAAAACCTAGAACGAAATTCAATCGTCTACACCAAATGACATGTCAATGCTTTTCCATCCAAGATTATCTTCGAAGTCACTGATATATACCAAATTCTGTTCTTCATAAACCTAATCCTCCAAAAGATTAATATTATCAATGAAAATTGGATTAGTTGAACTACTTGTGATATTAAGACTCCTAGTAAACAATAAAATTTAATTATTAGAAAATTATAAGAAATTATATCAAAATTAATAATGATAATTACATACCTTTCCTGAAGCTTTAAATTATAATGAACAAAAACCAAGTCATTCAACTTTTTATGCTACAATCTTTTCCTTTTCTTGGAGTGGATAAATTCAAATGTGCTCCAATTTTATTCACAGCCTGTTGCACTCACACATTGACTTAAAATCTGAATTGCAAACCTTTTTAGTTCTAGAACACCATTTCCGAATTGATCCCACTAAGAAACTGTAAGTCGTAAGATAACAAAAGTAACATTTTAAACAAAATAAAGTGATAATTAATTTTCAACAAATAAAGAAAGGAAACAACTAACACCTAAAGAAAGTTTTCCTCTTTGTCGAATAGCAATCCACATTCTAAAATCCCCATAAGACAACTTATAAAACTCCATTTGTGAGCTTAAGAGATCTTGCATCGCTTTAATGCCAACAATTATTGTAATAGTTAAAAGCATTCCTTGTTTAGTAAAATCCAGTCTAAAATAGACACTATGATTCAAAAATGCCTCAGTTGTAAAAAACGGAGAAGAAAGTTATCTTTTCCTTCTCTCATTAATGATTGAAAGATATGATGTGTACAAAGAATGCTTATGTTTCAGATTGGCCTTGATTGCTTCTATTGCTCTCTCCATGGCATAAAAAAAAACCCATTGTCAACTTTCCTTCACTAGCAGCTAAGCGAAGCTCCTTCACCAAAGGCTCATAAACTCAGATAATAAATTGGCATTGAGACCAAAATTCTCTATCTTCTAGTATAACTTTATAAACCTCCATTCCAGCATTAGATCTAGCATGCTGAGATGCAATCCACTTATCTCTTATAAAAATTTGTCTTAACTCTTTCTTCATCGTAACAAAAGACTGAAGTAATAAGAAATTTGTTGCAAATCTTGTCATAATAGGACGACACAAATTCTATCATTAGTAAATTCCTTTATCATTAAATTCAATACCCATGCACTATTATAGATGAACTTGGTAACTTTTTTAGTTTTTTGCATAGTCTCATCAATAATAGGAAAATACATAGGATCTCCTATATTCTCTAACATTAAGTCAATGCAATGTGCAGTACAAGAAGTCCAAAAAAAAGAATTATACTTATTCTGTAACCTTTCCTGCCACTTTATAAGCGAAATCATTGTCAATAATAAACTGAACAATGTTTTTTGGCCCTACTTCATTCACAACTTCATCAAATATCTTAAACAAAGTCTCAGTATTCCTAATAAGGTTAGATGCATCAATAGATTTCAAAAACATAGTGTCGTTTGTAGAATAAACCGAAAAATTAAAAATAAACTCTTATCTTCTATTTGTCCAACCATCACACATAATTAAACATTTATAAGTAACCCAATTCACTCTTCTTTTTGCCAAATAATTTCTAATTTTACAAACAAAACAACTTAAAAATTTACCTCTTAAGTCTTCAATCGAAGGACTTTTCTATTCCGGACTATAAGAGGCTATTGCATCCATTATATGGTTGATAATAATAAGACTGAGAAACAATGAATGATGAACATGTATCATACCACCATCTAGTTACTACCATATCAACATTGAGTCGCATCTCTTGATTGCATTACACTACAAATTGAAGGCTGTACTCCAGGAGTTGTTCATGACGTAAAAAAGACTAGTCACTTACCTTCTTCTCTTTCTCACATCAGGTCCAGGTACTTCTTCTTGGGCCTGCGATAGAATATTACCAGTATTACTACCACCATTACCACTATCACCTTCAACATTTCCACAATCACCACGGAAACCAGAATACGAACTTCCATTACCAATGTTTTCATTTGTCACTTTACATTATGAGTTACTTTTTTATAGGGTTCCACATCTCCTTTAACTTCAGCTAAATGTTTCTTTAATGAGGTGATTCCTCACCTTTCAAATGTTTGTTACAAAACAAGCAAATAGTATGGTTCCTCATACTGAGAACGAATGCAGCATAAGCCCAAGCTGGATCATTGTATCTTCCTGAAGTGATTTGATCAGGAGTACTTGAACTTCCTTCTATTTATCTATAAAAATAAATGAATGCATATATCAAAATAAATAATACATAATTTCACTACACAATATGCATGTTCATCTTATATAATTTAACTCATTTTGTATGATTATATAATACAAAATTCAATTTCATCAAATACAATTCATTATTAGTCAAAAACTAACAATTCAATTATTCAACATATATAATTACACAAAACATAAATAAACAATTTTCACTTCCAACAATCACAAAATATACACGAATAATTTTCATTTCCAATAATTTCGAACAATTTCAATTCAAAGTTTCAAACAAGAGGATCAAGTTGAAGGGTATGATTTACATAATCGCCAAATAATGAATGACATATCTTATAAAATTGTTCATACACATCTATTCATAACATGAGGATCAAGTTGAAGGATATAACTTCTTTGGAATGTTTTTTTTTATTTAAAGCTTTAAATCTTTTTTTTATTTCTAGCAAACCATAATATTATATACACCATTCTAAATTTGGTTCTTAAATATAATTTGCTTTTATGATTCAATATTATATACACCATTTTAAATTTGGTTCTTAAATATATAAGTTGCTTTTATGATTTTTAATTGACATTAATAAGTTTAAGTGTTTGGAGTTTAGCCTACAACATGTTCACAATTTGAAAAAAAGTTCCTTTTGGACACATTTACATCACTACTTTTACACATTATCTATTATAAATAATTATTATTACCCACACATATATATTACCAAATAATTCAAAATATTTTATACTCAATTAATTACCCAAAGCCAATACCCAAATATTATCATTAACTACAACCGAATTATTATTAATTTATAGTAGCATAATTTTATACTCAATTAATTATTTACCTAAAGCCAATACCCAACTACTAAATGAAATACCATTTCACAAATTTTAAGAATGTGTCAATTAATTATTTAAGTCTTTGCAAGTTTGCAATTTTCCATTCTTGATTTTAAATTTTAATTTAAGTTGTTTCAACTTACAAATTTTCAATTGAATCAATTCACATCATCAACATTATTACTGATTCACATCAGGTCGTGCATTTCATTCGTCAAAAAATTTGACATAAATTTCTCTTAATCGGTTAAACCAATCCATAAAACCAAACCAGAAATAAACCAAAACAAAACTGTGAATCATTCAACTCTAATATCCAACCCACGCAAATCACAAGTCTAATTCAAAAGTTAATTTCAACTTTTAACTTCCAAGTTTCAACCGATTCACAATAAAAAATGCAATTAAGTAGGAAAAATCTAAAAGTCAAAAAACACACCCAAAAACCAAATCATAGCTTCAAGTTTTTGGGTTAGGTGACTGGTTGGGTTTAGATCTAGGGCGAGCAGCAACATTCTCCTCCTTCAGATGTTCAGTGGTGACGACTGCCTGGTGCGGTGGTCCTCGTGGAGGAGGGTTAAAGACGGTGGCGTGTTCGAGACTTCGCGTGGAGGAGTCAAAGAGGGCTAAAAATGGTATGATGCTGGTGTGGATTGGGGAGGAAGATGATAGATGTTGGAGAAGGAGCAGCACCATTGGAGAGGGAAAGGAGAACGAGCGAGAGAACAGAGGTGAGTGAAGTGAGACGGTGATAGAGAGTGAAAAAATAAAAAAAAACAGAAGGTTCTTCGGGTAGGTAAGGCACACAATGGTTTTTAGGTTAAAATTTTTTAATATTTGCAAAATAGTCCTTACATTTTTTAAAAATTACGGTACCGACTGGAACATTGCCTGTATTTTGAATACCAGCACGGTACTGACCAGTATCTAAGGCCGATACCAAAAATATGAATAATGTTTCGTTTTTCAGCCGGTACGGTACATACCTGTCAATATCGACCAATACGAAATAGTATTCATACCGCTACTTAGAATCCATATGATCAACATTCCATCATAAAAACAAACTCTTCTTGAAGTTTTATCAAATGGTTATATATCCCCAGTGCTTTTACTTGTATGAGTGAAATTCCTAATTGTTGACAAGCCATTGTGATTAGTTCAAGTCTTCATTTAAATGCTTATATATGAATGTCGATTTGAGTATTGTGTGTTTGAAATTATGTATTATTTAAGTTTTTGATAATAAGGAATTATTATAATCATGATTTTAATAACATGATTTTGCATACCTTTATACAAGACTTACGGATGGTAACATCCCTATACTTCCAGTAATCATTGAAGCCTCATCAGAGAGTGTTCATCAGTAATATTTAACGACGAAATATTTCTATTCCGTATAATAATATTCCATCGGTAATATTTACCGACGGACTTAAAAATTTCATCGCTATATTTAGCGACAGAAAAAATTATTCGTTGGTAAATTACAAAAGTAATATTTCTATTTCGTTGCTAAAGATTACCGACAACCGTTTCTCCGACAACTCTTGCGGTCGGTAATTTCTATCAGCAGATTTGCTTGTCAAGGAAAAACCTTCACATTCCATTGGTAATTTTCGTTGTTAAACACCCATTTTCTTGTAATGAATAAGTAAACATGACTTCATTCCTTAATATGGAATCGTAATCATTCTTATACTAATTTATGGATGTGTGATTGTGCCACATAATAACAAAAACCATATTTGGCTATGAGTAAAATCATCACTAAAAGTCTCAAAATTGTCCCTAATGACTATTTATATTAGTCACCAAAAACATCGCCAAATCTTTGCAATTGAAAACTATAGGCGACGTTTTGGTAATCGTTGTTAATAGTTTTTTCTTATGCTTTATTTTCGTAGAAAAACTCTATTAGCGAAGTTTTGAGAAATCGTTGCCAATACTTTTTAGCTATACTTCGTTTTCGTAGCTAAAAATTATTAGCTACGTTTTCGTTTCCAAAAACGTAGCTAAATGTTTTTAAGTACGTTTCTTGAAATGTAGCCAAAGGTTTTTAGTTATATTTCCAAAAACGTAGCTAAATGTTTTTAACTACATTTTCTAAAATGTAGTCAAAATTTTAATATACATTTTGATGAAATGTTATACCATACTAATTATAATTATTTGTGACATTTTTAATCCATATTATTATATACAATATTTATATTTTTTTGTTGTTAATTTATTATACAAAAAGAACTGATAATTTGAAGAATTGCATATAAAAAGTAAAATATCATTAAATTATACCAACAAAAAGAATATTCTTCTTATACAATAGTTTAATTACAACCTTAACAATTCTTATAGTCAAATAATAAATATAAAGATTAGTTTACAAATTATAAATGCTAAGATTACAAAAAAATTTACAATGTAACTGAGATGACTAGCTAGGTTTGTCCATATCGATGAGAACAACTTTCATACCTCAGCCATTTTATACGAAAGATAAGCCATGAGAATCGTGAAAGCAACTTCAAGATCAGTTGAGTGCCTGAAATTATGCATAATTAAATTAGTTTGTTTTCAATTAGTAAATGAAAAAGGCATCATCTATGAAAGATAAGCTAATCAATTAAATATTGTGAGATTAAGCAGAACTAAAGACCATTCGTTAAGCCCAATAATGCACCCACAAACAAGACATATTACCATTTGCTCCCTAAACATGATAAATCATACTTTTAGCCAATGACATTATTAGTATCCAAATTACCGATACCTTCATAAGCCATACACAAAGTACGACGAGAAGTTTAAAAGTCATGAGACAACATTATTAAAACAAAGCGAGTATTTAGCCCTATTGACTTCTAGCAAACTACAAGTTATACTCTCCAACTTATCATATTCTCGAGACATCATAATCAAAATGGATGATAATGAAGAAAATAATGTTTAATTGCATAGTGGAAATAAAAATAGATCCAGGAACATGACTAAGAAGTAGTACATACCCCATGGAAACTCCTTGTTATGAATGTGTAAGTAAGGATAAACCTGTACTATTTAGAAGACAATTGCCATATTCAAAACTTTTGAAAGTCAAATGTCAAAAGTAAATCCTAACTAAAAACTAAGAAAGAAAATTAAACAGAAGAGCTTAAATCACAATATTAAGATGGTACAATTTTCTAACACAATAATGAATCTCTAGACATTCTTAATAAAAAGCAAGTAGAAGACTCACATGAATAAAACTAAAAGCTCAAAGGAGGCTCGTCAAAGTGGTGATGACCATTAGAGAGGCTATAAATTATATAGCAATGCCCAGATATGTAAGCTTCTCCCACTTAGTTGCCTCCTCTATTAGAAATGAAAACCAGAAAGAAACAAAACTTTGCAATTAATTTAAGATAATCGAATTTAAATCATATACTATAAACTGTTGTTTCACTCTTCATACAAAATGTGAAATCTTGACCAAAAATGGAACTTTACTAGTAATAATTCCCCTTATCATTCCTAACATATCTCAACATAGTTTGCATGCAAGAAAACAATGCGTTATGCTAAACCCAACATACCGATTTTAGTGTTTTACAGACAGTGATCCGTCATGGAAAGATTTCTATGATGAAAAGAACCTATTACAAGATTTTAGTTTATCAAAATTGATTTTGATGTCTTTGATGATTCATTCAAAATTTTGGCACTATTGTCATGGAACTATTTTAGCTTCTTAATTTTTTTGCTTTATTTTACATTTAATTGCTAATCTTTTGTCTTGTATAACTTGTTCTTCTTAAATATCTAAATTGCAATATATTCTAAATATTGAGAAGATAGCTTTTTGTTTAAGGGAAAAGACTAAGCAAGGAAAAAAATTCACCTTTAAAGGTGAAAGTAAAGATAAAATTAAAAGGGAAGATTCTAATTTCCAAAAATTTGAACAAAAGATGAAAATCATAGTACTAGAATGCTGAGAGAGTTAGCTGCACCAAATTTGAATCAGCAACTTTTATGTCTAAGATTTTCAAATGTTAAGGTAGATTTTGAATTGAAATATGGTTTGATTCACTTACTCCTTATCTTTTGTGGTCTTATAGGTGAAGATCTAACCCTTGAAATAATTTCATATTTTTTGCTCTGGAGTGAAACCACAAGCAAAAACATAAGTGTAAATTAATCTTAGATCCTTTCCATTCTCGTTAAAAGATAAGGCAAAGGATTGGCTTGGTTATCTTCTTTATGGCTGAATGAAAACAAGGAATGAAATGAAACGATTGTTCTAGGAGAAGTTTGTTCCTATATCATGGGCTACCAATATAAGAAAAGAGATAAACATGATAAGATAACTCATTAGAGAAACATTGTACAAATATAAGAAGAGGTTTAAGGAATTATGTGCTAGTTGTTAACACCAACAGATTCCTAAACAACTTTTGGTTGATTACTTTTATGAAGGGTTATTGCCAATGGATAAGAGTATGATATATACAACTAGTGGAGGAGTTTTCGTAAACAAAACTCCAGAAGTGTCCAGTTCAAACATGGCAAAAAAAGCTCAAAAATTAAGGATAAAGATGAATGGAGTTGTTAAGGGCGTGAATGAGGTAAATATTACTAACTTTGAGGATAAAATTTCATATTTAATGTTCTGATTCAACAAATGGCTATAGGTGAGTTACATTTGGCAAAAGTGGGCAAAATATGTTCATTCTCTGAGCATCCTATAGATTTTTACCCTACATTGCAATAAGAATTTATTTAAAAAGCTAACGCAATAGGGGGATTTCCTAATTAACCTCAATAGAAATATGTCCCTTATTCAAATTATTTTAATCTAAGATAGAAGAATAAATTGAATTTTATCTATATAAATCAAGGAGCGCAACAAAGATACTAACCTTAAAATTTTAATAAACAACCTCAAGCACTTACATATGCTCAATATTAACCCTCAAATTTAGGTATATCCTTAGATGAAATTGTTAAGGAGCTTACTAATAACACTAAAAAATTTCAAGATGAAAAAAAGGGAAAGGGTTCATAATTTAGGAAATCAACACCTTATTAGTAAATTTGAAGCATAAGCATCAGGAAAATGACCTTCATAAAAGGAGGTAAATCCTAAGGATAATGTGAGTGCAATAACGTAGAGAAGTAGGAAGGAAATTCAATATGGATCTTCCTTACCAATGGAGGTAGAAAGGCATGAAGAAGGAGAGAAGAAAGATGAATCTCCAGCTGAAGATGCAATAAAGGTAAAAGCTGATTTGTCTTTACCTATACCATTTAATGCACATGTATTGGCTAAATCAAAAGAAGAGGAATATGAGAGAGAGAGAGAGAGAGAGAGATTAAAAACCTTCAGAAAGGTAGAAATCAATATACCAATTCCATAAGCCACAAAGCAAATTCCAAGATATGCAAAGTTCTTAAAGGAAGATGAAAGTTAAGAGAGAATAATTTTTGACAAGAATTTATCATTTGTGATAAATAGGAAATTACCCAAAAAGGTGCAAAGATCTATATATGTTTACACTTCTTTGTGTCATTGGTGATAAGAAAAATAAGCATTCCATGTTAGACTTAGGTGCGTTTATTAATGTTATGCTATACTTAAAGCTTTAAATATGAATTCTTTATAAGAAACTAATATGATTATTCAACTAGTTGATCTTTCCTATATGCATCTTATTGGTGTTATGGAGGATTTCTTCTTTCATGTTAATGGTTTGGTATTTTAGTGGACTTTTATATCTTAAAAATGGATGGAGATAATGTGGAACATTTATCTTCAATTTTATTAGGAAGGTCATTAATAAACATAGCCAAAAAAAACTTGATATGGATGAAAGAACTATTTTTTGTTAAAATTTATAGAGAGAATGAAATTTAATATTTTCGAAGCAATGAAGTACTCTAACAATTTTCACACTATTTTTTTATGAATATTGTGAATTCAATTGTGTAGGATATATTTTTAAAGAAGAAAGGTTAGGTATTAAGTTGGAGTTTAAGGCTAAATTGGAAATGAATGAGCATATTGATGAAACTTGTGAAGTTATAGAGTCCTTATCAGTGATGTTAATAGATTTAAACACTTTAAATGCTTAGAAGAAAATGTTGTTTTTTATTTTACAAGCTCAGGAGATAGAATTGAAAGGCTCACCTGATGACCTAAAATGTATCTATATGGGTGAAGGAGAGTTACTACATGCAATCATCCCTAAAAGGTTGACTAAAGGGCAAGAAGAAAGGTTAGTAACACTTCTGAAGGAGTATAAAACTGCAATTAGTTAGACCTTGGTTGATATAAAAGGCAAAAATCCCACAATTTATATATATAGGACTTTTTCAGAAGAAAATTTTAATGCAATAAGGGAACCATAAAGGAGACTCAATCCAAAAATGAAAGAAGTGGTAATAAAAGAAAATTTAAAGCTTTTGAATGTAGGTATAATTTATTTATTATTGAATATTGAGTGGGTAAGCCTAGTTCGTGTTGTTCTAAAGAAAACTGAGGTGATAGTGATACAAAATTAGAATGATGAGTTAGTGCTAATGAGGGTATAAAATGGGTGGCGAATATGCATAGATCTTAGGAAGCTTGGCTTGGCTACTAAAAAGGATCATTTCCTATTATCTTTTGTAGATCAAATATTAAAAATAATTGCTGTTAAATCATATTTTTTGGGTTACTACTAAATAAAAATTGCTTAAAAGATCAAGAAAAGACTACCTTTATATGTCATTTAGAACGTGCGCCTTTAGATGAATGCCCTTGAGTCTTTGTAATGCTCTAGATACATTTTAAAGGTGCATGATGAATATTTTTTTTTATGTATTTTGAGAATTTCATTGAAGGATTCATAAATGATTTCAATATTTATGGAGATTCATTTGATGATTGTTTAAATTATTTAACTAAGTTTCTTAAAAAATGAAATAAAAAAAATTGAAGTTGAACTATGAAAAATGTCATTTTATGGTTAATCAAAGCATCATTTTGGGATATGTGATTTTATCTAAGGCGTAAAAGTTGATAAGGCAAAAATGGATTTAATTATGAACTTACTTTACCTTATAAACATTAGGGAAGTTTGATATTTTCTTAGACAGATAGGTTTTACCTTAGGTTTATTAAATATGTTTCAAAGATTGTTATACTATTATTAAAATTGCTATAAAGATGTTCCATTTGAATTTAGGAAGGAATGTCATTATTGATAAGTGTGCCTATTATTTAGCCACAAAATTGGATCTACGATTCGAGATTATGTGTGATGCTAGCAACTATACAGTGGGAGTTGTTTTAAGCAAAAGGATCAAGAAACAAATTCATATCATTTATTATGTTTCAAGAACATTGGATGTTGCATTGTGTGATTACTCTACAACTAAAAAGGAGCTTTTAGCAATTGTTTTTGCTTTAGATAAATTTAGATCTTATTTGCTTGGCCTAAAGTTATTTTGTATTTTGACCGCGCATCATTGAAATACCTTTTGGCAAAGAAGGAGCCAAAATTGAGGTTAATATGTTAGATTTTGCTACTTTAAGAATTTAATTTAGTAATAAAAGTCAGAAAGGAGCAGAAAATTTAGTGTTAGACCATCTGAATAGATTGGTAAGGGATGAAGATATTTTACCTATTTCTCAAACTTTTTATAATGAGCAATTATTCAAAATGAAAGGTACAATTCCTTAGTATGCAAATCTTGTTAATTATTTAGTAACTAGAACTTTACTAATCATATTAGTTAGTCCAAGAAAGAAAAGATAATGAATGCGATATAATATTATGTTTAGGATGAACTATATTTGTGGTAGTTTTACTCTGATCAAGTTATTAGATGTTGTGTGCCAAAGAGTGAATACCACTACGTTTTATCTTTTTTCATAATTATGCACATGAAGGCCACTTTGGTCTTAAATGAATAGCTAGAAAGGTTTTGGATAGTAGTTTGTATTGGGAGACTTTGTTTAGAGACGCTTATAATTTTTTTGTAGCAATTGTGACAGATGCCAAAAGACAGATACATTGTCTTATAAAAATGAAATGCCTCAAACCCTCATTCTTATAGTTGAGATATTTTATGTATGGGGCATTGATTTTATAAGCCAAATTTCTTAATCTTATGGTTTTTCTTACATACTCTTAGCAATTGATTATTCTTTAAAATGGGTGGTAGCAAAAGCCACCAGGATTGATGATTTTACAACTATTATAGCTTTTATAAAGTCTAATATTTTCAATACATTCGGAGTTCCATGACTTAATATTAGTGATCAAAAGGAGTCACTTTTACAATAGAGCAATGATAGTTTTGTTTAAAAAGTATAGAGTGCATTATAGAGTAACCACTACATATCATCCACAAATGGATGGACAAGAATAAGTATCAAATAGAGAAGTAAAATCTATTTTGAAAAAGATAATGAACCTGGGAAGAAAAGGTTAAAGCTTATATCTTAACGATGCTATTTGGGGTTATCGTATAACCTATAAAATACCGATAAGAATGTCTTCTTCTTAATTGGTTTTTGTTAAAGCTTGCAATTTACTTATGGAGATAAAAATATAAAGATTATTAAGCAATGCGACATTGTAACATGGATTTGGACAAAATAGGAGGGGTAAGAAGACTACAATTGTAAAAATTAAAGGAATGAAATTAGATGCCTGCAGAATTTGAGAATTTACAAAGAAAAACTAAATTGTTCCATGATAATATGATCTTAAGGAAGTCATTTAAGGTGGAAAGCCAAGTGCTATTATACAATTATTGATTAAAGCTCATAACACGTAAGTTATGTTCTAGATGGAATGATCCTTTTTATTATTACTAATGCATTTCCTTATGGTAGTGGAAATAAAGCGCATAGATATCAAAAAGATCTTTAAGGTGAAAAAACATAGATTGAAATCATTTTACGAGGATATAATAGTCTCAAATTTGATGGATATTAATTTGGCATTTTCCTAATAGGTAAAAGGATGAGAAGAAAAATCCTTGTCGAGCATAACAATATTAAACAATTGTACTCTTTAGGAGGCAACCTAAACATCATAATTTTTATTATTTCTATTTTACCTGGTTATAGATTTTACTTGCTATCTTTCTTATAGTTGGTTTATTAGTTTAAGGGAGAAATAGGCCCTTAATTTCTAGATTAAGAAAATTTAAAGTGAGATCATGCCTTATAAAACTCAATTTTTAGGATAAAAGACTATAAGTTTTAGAATGCTTAAATTCATAAGTTAGATCACGCCTTACGTAAATCATGTCTAAGGTAACATTCCTATAAATTCCATAATGCTAAAATGGGTAAGGCGAGATAACACCTTAAAGAACTTAAGCTTTTGGAATTAAAACCCTTAAGTTCCAAATAACTATAATTCATAAGGCAAGATCAAGCCTTATAAATGTTAATAAACTATTTTGTTTTAGGGATCTAATTAATTTTTATTATAAAAATAATAAATAAAATATTAGAATTTTTTATTGTTAAAATTAAAAAATTAAAAATAACAAATATAAAAGAAAACCCGAACTTATTTCTTTTCTTTGTTCAGGCTTTGAGTTACACTAGCAGATAAGCATCCCACCACTGCATCGATGCCCTAAAAATGCACCAGCCATCCAAACACCCTCCACTTCATCACCTGTGTCCCATACCAAAAACCAAAATCTCCAGTCTATAAGCATCTCACAGCCACTAGTGTTGCAACACATCAGCACTCCATCAGGCCAGTAAACATCCAGCACCAATTAAGTCGTCCTCCAGCTGGTCCATAAGTCTCCAACCATGCATCCTACCATCATGCCATCAGCAATGATGCACTCAAATAGGCAACAAAGCGGCTTTAAGGATCCATAAAAATTAGGCCACCATTGCATCAATATTTCATAACCCACACCACAATTAGAAACTCATTACATAACATATCTAGTTCTTTGCAGTCCGTTGTTCTACTTTGGTCTCCCTCCTATCAGCAATTTGTAAAGTTGCTTTTATTTATTACTAATTTTTCATTAACCCTTATGGAATTGGATTTTATTATTGGTTAATTTGTCTACTTCTAATTTAGATATTTTCTTGATTAATATTAGTTGTTTTCATTTTAGTTGTTAATTTTAGTGACAATAGTTTTAGTTGTTAATTTGTTGCTTTAATTATTGTCTAGGAATATTTTTTCTTATTCACAGTTGTCGTAGTTATGGGAAGAATAAAGGGCATTAATAGGATAAAGGTAAAAGCTAAATCTAATGTGAATCCAATTGATGTACCTTCTTATCTACTTACACCGTAGGGCATTTTATTTCAAATACTCACAACTCAGGGAATATTCTAATCTCGTAATTATTTTTTGTTTAATAACTTTATGGAATGTGATCATCTTATAAATATATTAGGGACAATGCATGATTTAGATGTGTAGGACAGTGAGTGTATATACCATGTTCGAACAGATTTTTATTTTGCTGTGTTAAAATATGTAATTTATGCTTGGACTCATATTCATATGATGATTATTTCTCATGGAAGCCTTAAATTTTCTAATTGCTCTTTAGAAATAGCTCCAAGATAGGATACAGTTTTTGTTTTAGGTTCAATTTATGAGAGAGGTGAGCATGGTTAGTGTTTTTCTATAAATTACTTAAAGAATCTCATTAGTTTTACTAAATAAAGATATGCATGACTTGATGTATTTGGACACCAATGTGAACTTTTGAGCCTAAGAGCAATTCATCACATTTATGCTTGTACATTTTTCTTTGTGGTGTGTTATCAAACACGACGTGTTTATGCAACAACTTGCTTTTGAATACATTTTGGGACCACTTTTTTGTGAATTTATGCATGGAGATGATAGGGCACTTAGGTATAACTATTTTTGACTTAGAAAAGCTTACTTCAAAACTTACTAGTTAGGGGTAAGATTGCATATTACTGAACCTCCTAGACCAGACGTCCCAGAGGGATTTCTACTAGGTGTTATTGTAAAAGCCTACCTTAATTTTTACCCTTAGAGAAATAATTTGAGCCTTGACCTTTCTTTTCTTACATATTAACCTTGTTTCAAGCCACTTTTACCCTTATTTCATTAATTTCCTTCATAATTTTGAGCCCCTAAATTGAAGGAATTATATAAAGCTTATTTGCACACAATTTAACTGTTTTTATTAAAAGTAAATTAGTTGATTTAATTTACAGTGTTTCAATTTTTCAGTTTTTGTAGAAGATGGGAGAGGTAAAGTTAAAAATGGAAAAAAAAGAAAAGAATGAAAAGAAAATGAGAAAATGAGAAAAAAAGAAAAAATGATGATGACGTGATCAAAAGCATATAATTTGAATTAAGTGAATTATGGACTAAATTGAGTCAAAACTTGTGCGATAAGTTTATATGATTCCTTTGATTTGTTAACCCTAAAATTTTATTATTTGTCATACCTTTAGCTAAGCCATGCTATAACCCTTATTAAGTCCCTTTGATTTATGTATTCAAATCATGTTTATTAGTGGTAGAGATATGATTCATAAGTAAGATTATGGAAATAACTCGCTATGTTTTGATTCAAGAGCTTAATGAATTATAAACACTTTGAGTGTATAAAGTGAAACCCTTAAGAGGATTTCAAATCTTGTTTCATTTGATTTTGATGGAATTAATGTGGTGCTATGTTTTCATTTTAAAAATTTGTCCTATGAGTGCTTATTTCCTTAATTACTATTTTATCTTGAACCTTTAATACATATTAACTTTTAGGATATTTTTGGATGACATGAAAGAGGATGAGAGGTTGCTAAGAGGATAATTGATATATGCTTGAGGACAAGTAAGAGATTAGTGTGGGTGAATTTGATAAGATGTGATTTAGTTATATTAGTTAGATTCATCTATTTAGTTTTGGGTTGAGTTTTGTTCTTAATTAGTAAAATTAATATTTATTTTGTTTTAAGAGTTGATAAGTAGAGATTGAACCAAATTTGGCTTGAAATAACTCATTGGAGCATCATTTGTCAACTGTAAATTTTTGGAAGGAAAAATATTGCTGAAGCTAATAAGTGAGATCATGCCTAGTGCCGGATTCACTCTAAGAAATTTAGTTTAATTAAGAGAATTATTCCCAACCTTATTATCCGGTGATTTTGAACTTTTTAAAAAGATTATCACTATAATATTGAAAGAAGTTACTTGTTGGGTGGGAGAAAAATAGGAAAATGTTACATACACTTTCTTATTATTCCCTTTTGTCTTTCCTTTCTTTTGTTTTCTTCTTTCTTCTTTCTTTGATGTGGAACTATAGTCATATGTGGCTAAATTTAAATTTTTTGATTTAAAGAAGATTAAAGCTCTAGTTGTAAAAAAACTTTGGGAGGTTTTGTTCTAAGCCTAAATTTTTATTTTAATTCAAATATTTCTTGTTTCGTATTCCTTTATTTTATAAGTAATTAAAATTAATCGATCTGATAAATTAATTTGATGTTAGTTATTCTATGGTTATTCATAAGTTTAATGATCTATAATTATCATGAATGATTGGTTCAAGTAAACAAGAAATCTAAATTGAATAATTATAGCTACCTTAATTATTTAATTTAGGGCTTAGTCTTTTTCATCAAGCTTATAACTATAATTTAATTGATATGGAATGGTATCATACCTAACTAATTAATGGTAAGTTTTTATTTTAATGCTAGGTTTAAATAAATTGATTTAGGAAAATTGAGACTCATTTTGACTATCCTAATAAGTTTCAGACTAATTATTTGAGTTGTGAAAATTTATTCTTTTTAGACTAATAATTAAAGCTACAATTAGATAAAATCCTTTCCTTGAATTAGAGTTAAGTGAAATTGAATTTTTCATCTTTATCCTCGATGGATTTATTTTAATTCCACGTTAATTTTAGTTGATTAGTTACTCAATCATAAACCTCCATTCTATTTTGTTAGTTTAAATTAAGAAACTAGTTTTTAGTTCTTTTGGGATCGATTTGGTTCCATGAATACTACAAGCATTTAGTGAATTATAATTAATTTTGAGGACTTTGACAACTCGTTCATTACTCTCCATACATGACAAAGTAAGTCGATTGTAAAGATTTGTTTTCACTTGTGGTAGTGAAGATTTTGAATGAAGGGTTGCTCTTCACACATTGAAGAAAGAAGATAATAAATTCTTAAGTGAAGCTCAGGGATTGGACATAAGCTCAGGGTTATAAGGGTTCAACAACTAAAAATTAGTTTTATCTTCCTTTTTTTACTCTTTTATTATCAGTGTATTTGTTTTCTAATTGTTTTATATGAATTTGTAAATAGTCATTTATTATAGTAATAAATACGTTAATTAGTTTTAAATGGGAGTAAAAGTGAAGATGCACAATTCATCCCCCTTTCATATGCTATATAGGAAATAACACTTCTTTGTTGAAAATTGTTATTTATATGTAAATTTCCTTATGTCTGCTTGTTCTCTTCTTTCTTTAATTAAATCAAGTGAGCTAGTGACATTGTTTCATTGACATTAGGACTGTTATTTTTTGTGATAGCATCAACTAGATTAAGATTATTTCTTATGCTCTGTATTTCAAGTTGAACAGAGTTTCCCCTATTGTTCTCTTTAGGGTAGTTCAATAACTCCAAAGAATGCTCTGTAATTTATTTGCCCATATGCCTTTAGCCTAATTAATCTTTAATTTGTACCCTACAAGATGGTCCTATTGGTAACTCTCACGAGATTTTTAGCCTATAAGTGTATGAAAAATGAAAATTTTAATTTGATGCCTTAGGCAACACACAACTTTTTAAGGTTTAAATAAATGAACTACAGAACATTGTCTATTACTATAGATATAGGAACACCATATATAAATATGGTATCGCTTCTCTGTCTTTCCTAATATATTTGGATAAGACTCTTCTTCAGCCTCCTCTGTGAAGTAATTGATTGCAGTAAATAAAAGTCTATGTTGTCTGATTATAGGCAAAAATGGGCATAAAATGTTCATATTTCACTGTGTAAATGGTAATATATAGATGATATATAGGAATATTCAGTCACAAGTTGGTGGTGATATCTTTTTTGCAATAACTTGAATGATAGATTCGAATGTCCCTAATGAGATTTCGAATAACCTTAGCGACATTCCTCTAAAATTTCTTCTGTTAGAGGTGACACGACACATTATAAGTATGATTAAGTATAGGATCATTAAAGTTGTATATTTATGACAGAGAATTTATAAATATGAAAATGAGTTTTCTAACTTCAATTTTATTTGAAGGAAATTTCTTTTTGTCTATACAATTTCTAATTTAGGTTTTCTGGTCCTCATCTGCCTGTTCTACCTATACTTGTACTTTTCTTCATGTATAAGCTTATGTCTGATTTCAAAAATTACATCCTTGAGTTTTATTCCTTTTGATTTATACCTTGACAATTGGTCTATGAGGTTGCTTTGCTCTTTATGAATATGTACGACCTAAATTTGCACGCATTTAGTTATGGTTGATATAAGGTGAAATATGTTTCTTCTTTAGTAGCAAAACTAGTTAACCACAAGTTATGAATCTTATTTGATTTTTATTGCTTGAATTTGCAGGTGTATCGCTATTTTAGTTCCACATATTAATGCCTCATACTTTACTTCATTCTTGGAGGGTTTAAACTCATGTTTTTGGTAGTATTTAATATTAACTTCTGATAGAGCTTGAACAGTAATGTGAGCTCTACTTCCATCTTCACATGATACACTATTAACATTCATTATCTAAACAAGTCAAACTTCGAAAGAAGGTTCAATTGAATATGATCGACTAGCAAAGATAATGCACTCAACTATAAAGTTTGCTAATCGCTAGGATTTGGCCAATGTTTAAGGAGTGGATTTAGCCTCGAATTCACTAAGCTCTACAAATTGTTTCACCATCTTTCCTGATGTTTCTAGCTTATATAAAATTTGTCACAACAACAGTAGGATGAGCCTGGAATTATGACCATACTTTTTTAACCAACATGACAATAGCCAGAATTGAATTCTTCATTCTAATGTATCTAATTTTTGGTTCTTGGAGGATTTTTGCTTACATAATAGATATGCCTCTGATTTTCTTCATTCCAAGCTAGCAGAAAGTTGATTGCTTTTGATGAGACCAAGATGTATATGCATAGAATTTCACCAATGCGAAGAGGTTCAAAATTAGAGTCAGTCAAGTTTTACAAATAGCTCTTCAAATCTGCACACTTATTGCAACTTATTGCTTTATTCAAATCTTTTACCCTGTTCAAGTATTTTTGAAGAACAAGAGATATCTTTGCAACTTATTGCTTTATTCATAGACGTGTTTAGGTAGTTTTGCTTCTCCTTATCCTCCAAGCCTAGTTTCCTCTTTTGAGCATTATGCGAACATGCTTCCTCCTACAATCCTATTATTATGTTTTTCTTAGCGTGCAGTATATTGCTCTTCGTACCTAGGGTGTTATCTATTATTTGGGACATGTTCAAATGATCTGTAGATAATTCATCTTCCTTTAAATTGGTGTACCTTTTAGTCTTTTCTTATATTTTCTAAAAGGTATATCCATTTGCAAAGATTTATATAAGGGTTGGCGTCATTCCAGCACTTCCTCGAAAGCAATAACTATAATAGAGGTATTGAGATCGTGTATTTGTGTAACTTTGAGGCTAAAACCATTTGGTTATAATCTCGAAGTTTTCTCTTGATTTTTACTTATCTCAAAAAAGTTAAGAGGTGATGATGTTTACATCATTTATTGGTGGAGTGACTCTCAAATTGATTATTTAGTTGCATAAAGGTAGCTATTGAACCTATTTGAAGTGTTTGGTACTAGTCTTTTGTTGAACTTGACTTCACACTTTGTTGCGCCTGATATCTTATCCATCATTCGTGAATCATATAGTGTAATCAGAGTGCCATTGTAGGCCTCTAATGGTAGAACCTTGAATTTGGATGATAGAAGCTTAAGTAGTATAGCTCTAGTGCAAGAACAAATCGGCTCTTGGTTTTATTCTTGTGACTCGCTGAGTGAATATTTACGATCTGAGTGGGATTGTGGTATTATTTTCAGTTACAGACCTTTACCGACTTAGGAATTCATTATAAGCATAACTTGTCTGGTATCGGTTTTTCCTGTTGGATGCCATGGAAAGGTTTAGATCTAACCTCAAGCGTTTTCGGGGGCATAGGCTAAATTGAAAAGAGCAATTATGTCCAACAACCGATATTAAATATTTTTTTATGTGAGTAAACCCCCAATTTTCAATGTTTAATAACGTAAGTCCTGGATGGTCTTTTTCTTTTTTTCCAAGTCATTTTTTCTAGATGGAAGAAATAAGGTAGGATACATAATTCAAGTGTGAAAATCTATCCTTGAATGAATCGCTATCTAGAGACCATATAAAGAAGCCAGTGTACTTGGTTGGATGATTCTGATCAAAGGTGTCTACTGATAATTCTATTCATCTTTGGGACTCTTCATTGACTGAAAATATTGCCATGTTAGTCAGAAAGAAAATTCTTCATTCATTGAGTTGTTATGAGCGAAACGTCTCTAATCTGCAAAATGGTTAGTCAGCTCACTCGTTCATGATTCAATTTGTATCTTTCTTATTAACGAAATAATTTAGAACTTCTCTGCTGGTTGAAAGAATAAAAGGAATGACTAATCCATACCGGAGATGATTGCTGCAAGTCCATACAGAAAGTAATTCAACAAACTGAATTCAAAGTTGAAAGGCAATAACTTCTGCGAAAAGTATACAACAGCAGGTTCTTCAAGGCTCAGACAAGTAGATACTAGCACTACAGAGCAAGTATGGTTTAAAATTATAAAAATAAACATATATTTCCTTTGGAATAGCCCATTTAAGTTTAAGATCCTCACCCGGTGTCAAGACTTTCGGCCCTTCATATCCAAAAGGCATAGTGTCTATGAGCTTAGCCCATTTCAGATGCTTTCGGTGTTAATGATGCCGATTTCCGAGTGCTACTGAGTAGTGCTCCGAATTGGAAAATTGGTAACGTATTCCTTTTTTTCATAAAAGACCAATGATAAAATAGTTGGCGCCTCTGAGAAGATTTCATGTATGATAAAAGAAAAATATCCAATGACAAGTTCCAGAAAGCCTAGAAAATCTTCATTGGTGGAAAAGATCTAATATTCTAAACACAGAGTCAAATAAGAGTTAGATTTAGACAAGGACTATGAAAACTAAGCAGATAGAAGAAGTGCAGTCAGAAGGTCATCTTAAACCAATCTCTGATACCCTGGTGTTACAACCTATCTTATCAATTCTCTAGCATAACCACAATCACAATCAACGTATTATCTATGCCAACAGAAGGAAATATATAGGGGACAGAACAATACAAGAATTTAAACATCAAATATACTTGTCGACAATTGAACTGAAAGTTCATGAAAAACTTGGAAATACCCATAATTGTCACTACATACTAAACTTACAAACACTAAGAACCTGCACTCTTAACTATCTATACATAGCAGTTGATTTTTATGTGCAGAATTTTCTCCTTAGTATGGTGGAGGATAATGCCCAGGATAGTGGCCTAAATGAAAGAAAGAAAGAGTGAGCCTTAATAAGGAGATGAATATCAGCAATTAACAGAAAATGTATCCTAGGGAACTTGGAACTTACGAGGAGTATAGTACTGTGAACCTTGTGGAGGAGGTGGATATGGTGATGGAGGATAGGCTGAAGTTGGTGGATAGGGTGGTGGAGGATAAGCAACTGGTTCAGGGGGATATGCAGATGGTGGATGAACTTGGTTAGCTAGGTATGTCGGATGTGGAGATGAAGTTGTGTAAGCAGTAGGTGGTGGTGTTGTATATGCTTGATTAACTGGATATGATGGATGAGGAGAAGAAGTTGAGTAAGCTGTCGGTGGTGGTGGATAAGAGGCACCATATGCTGGTGGCAGTGCTGAGTGTGCTGAGACTTGAGGAGGAGGTGGTGCCGAGTATGCTGAGACTTGAGAAGGAGGTGGCGCTGAGTATGCTGAGACATAGGGACCAGATGCAGTGTGAAGTGGTGCTGAAGGTCTTGCAGCTTTCTGCAATAAACACACTTATTACTCCTCTACGAATCAGAATTTCTTCCTGGATAAAACAAATATAATACAATATCTACAATTTCAGAACTGTCCAAATAACTTGCCTTGGCATTAGCGTAATGCATGATGAGTCGCGCTTCTCCAGCAGCTCTGCAATGAGGAAAAACACTCGTAAACTACATAGGCCATGGACTCATGCTAATCTAATACATGCCTTCCTTTTTGAGACTCAAGAATTCAAATCCTTCCCTCGCTCACAAAATTTCTTTGCCACGGAGACACAGAACAAAAGCAAGGTAAGAGGAGAGTAACTTCTCCTCTCTTGAGGAGAAAACAAGTTAATCTAAACATGTTACCAGGAAAAACGAACATTCAATCCCATCGACTTGCCACATAATGGATATTACACAAATAATAGAACGATTAGTCCTATGGTCAGGAAAGATATCTCATTCGTATGACCGTGGAAATGATGTTTTAGCAATACCTAAAAGTTCCTTTCTGATCCGTCTCATATCCAAAGCTATTTGTTCACTAAGTTTTGATTTTTGTTTTTTTCCAGTTCTTGTTGATAGGTTTCGATTCTATCTTTGTGAACTGCACAGTAAGACAATCACAGCAGCAAAAAGCTACCAGTTCATAAAATAACTCATGGCCCCCTCTGTTCAACTGAAAAATGTAAATAAGGTCAGGGAAGCAGGGCTCCAGCTTGTATGCTTATATGTATACAGAGGCACTTCAAGAAAAACCGACATTCAAAGAAATTGCACCCACGTCAAAGCCAGCAAGCATTGCATTACCTGCCAGTTTTAGTTTGAAGTGGCCAAGTGCAATCGTCAAAGCCCTCAGATAAAACTTTATGCAGTGGAATCCTAAAAGCAGTAATTCCATAAGAATAGGTTAACTACCATCAGAAATGAAAAGGGCCAACTCTAAAGAATCATCACTTCATAAGAAAAAGTTAAAAGAGAGAATAATTACTTTCCGCTGCCAATGAAATCATCATAAGTCAGAGTATTGCTGTTCCAAACTACAATATTTAGCTCTCTCAGCCCTTCAATCAAAGTGAATATAAACTTCTCTTGAAATGTAGGGTTCCTGCCACCATCTAAACAAACCAACCACAATAAAGCAGTCATAATATGATTTAGGAACCGACGATAACCAAACCACAACCCAGAACTTTAAAACTCAAACTCTTCAAAACAGAGACACGAGGGGTAACAACGAGTTTTCAGAAATATCACAAGCAGATCAACATAAACAAAACACCAGATGCAACCAAAACAACAAAGATATGCACTTTCAGCTAAGTACCTGTGCACGTCCGTGTACGAACCTTGTTACTACCATATTCGAGGCAAACGTAAGGATCCTGCCTTGAAACCCATTCTGTGTCCTTTAACTTAGTACAACCAACCACTGATCACAAACACAAGAATCCACTAAAACAAATGAAACGGATGAACAACAACCAATACTCAAAGGTCTAAGCTTCAATTATTACCAGTAACTTCTAGAAGCTGGCCCTGAATACCAGAAACCGACATAGGAGGAGAAGTGTATTGACAGATAGCTGATCTCTAAACCTGGTGACAAAATCACTTGTTGCATAAACAAATCACCCTCTTCTTTTAGGTGTGGTTCTGCTAAACCGAGTGGGACATTGATTACAAAAATTTAAACGCATTAATGGGTTTTTCCATTTATAGTTTTCTTTATTTCCTTCTTAAAATTTCGCTGTGCTTAAGGAGCTGTGGTCGTTTTCTGGGCGTTTATGTCTTCTGGTTAAACCAATTTATTATCTTTTTCTTTGATCTGATTTGATGCAAGTTTTATTCGGCATTTTAAATTTATTTTTGGACAAGACCACGAAACTCGCAGATGATTGAGCGAAGACCTTGACCATTAGCAGTCCACGTGGAAATCTACACCACTAAGTTTTGATAACTTAGGAGCCTTGGTCTATGACACGCTCTCCATTATCGGCTTCTTCTTGGAAAGACATTTTCTTTAAATTAAAAATTTCAGCAAGTCACTCAATCTCTTAAGAAGATTTGATTAATCCCACTGTTTTTATCAATACTTTCTTATTTTTATTACAGATTGATATTCATATCGCCTCTATAAAAAACAAAAATGATGTCCAAAACATATTAATCACAACCTTAGTTGTAGGGTTATATATAGTTTAAAATGAGATATTACTGTATTAGAATTGATAATTATGAATTAATCTTCATACCTTTTCGATTCAGTACAAGTTATCAAAGGCAATGCAAACTAATTTGTTATATTAATAAGAGCATACTCCAAAATAATTGGAAGATTCAACTGAAAAAAAAGGGATAAAACTTAGAAGCCGTAAGAAATTGGGATTGATGTATAGTGAAAAGGATTTTGGAAAATCAAACTGAATCATTTTGAAGAACGATTCATGCTTTTAAGTCTTGCTCTTCGTAATAAGAAACACTTGAAAGATGAGAAAAAGAAGAAAGAAACTACTTCTGGTCGTTAATCCTTTCTCTAAAATGCATTGGTTATAATTAACAATAGGAAAAGAAAGCCCAATAATTAATCCTATGGTTAGAAATTAGGATTATAAGAATATATTTCTAGGTATACAATCCCAATAATTATATAGAAAAATTTTCAACACTCCCCTCAAATTAGTGCATAGATGTCATGTATGCCCAACTTGTTAAGAAATTTTGAGAACACATAATTTGAAATTGCTTTGGTATGAATGTCGGCCATTTGATCTTCAGACTAACTCTTGAGCAATTCCATCCAACTTCTCCTTAATGAAGAACTTGTTAACCTTTACATGCTGGGTTCTATCATGTTGGACAGGATTGTGAGTTATATCACAAGCATTTTTGTTGTTACAATATAGACTAACTGGTTGATTCACTGGATAACCTAAATCCTATAAAAGTGGTCTGAGCCACAAAACTTCATATGGACCAAGTGCTATACTTCTAAATTTCAACTTCCACACATGAGTGAGTGACCAGGTTTTGTTTTTTACTTCTCCATATGACCAAGTTACCACCTATAAATGTGAAGTACCCAGAAGTTAATCGTCTATCTTTTATTGATCCAGCCTAATCAACATTTGTATACACATCTATACTTTGCCAATTTGTATTTTTAGCGATCAAAATTCATTCATCTGGAGTAGATTTTATAAACTTCATAATTCTCATAACTGCAATCATATATTGTTCTCCAAAATTATGCATAAACTGACTAACAATACTTAAAGCACAAGTAAGGTTAAGTCTTGTGTGAACCAAGTACAACGTTCCTACAATCCTTCCTTTGTCAACTGGTTTTGTAACACTCCACTCCCGCCGGACCCGAACCCGATATCGACAGTGATACCCGAATCCGTGCCCCGCGAGAGTGGCGTGTCACATCACTTCACAAAACAAAAGTCGATATACTTTTTTCTTTTTTTTAAACGCTTTATACTTATCACTCATGTGGGCCCACCTTTTCTTTTTAAAACATTTTGTCTATTTAAAACGAAAGCGAAACGTATTACAACACAATGAAATTCACAAAAACTTTTATTAGCCACTTGGGCCCATTTCCAATTACACAGTACAATCATTTCAATACAAACTTACAACT
>JAOQML010000197.1:36585008-36605685 GCA_027568935.1 Erythroxylum urbanii | reverse complement strand
TCTTATGCTCTAATATATTCCATTTTTTAATGGATGAACTTAAATATACTCTAATTCTTTTCACACTTAAGTGCACTCACGCATTGGCTAAGAATCTGAATTGTAAATCCTTGTAATTTTGGAACATTCCTTCCAAATTAGTTCCACCAAATAACTAAAAGATAATAAAAGTGATCTTATAATTAAGATAAAGTGATGACTATTTTTAGACCCTAAACAATAATGAAGAAATATATATTTGAATTAAGTTTGACAATTTAACATATTGTAATGGACATCTCCCAAAATTACCTTGTGTATCTTTGTATTTCTCCATTTTTTAGCTAAAGAGATCTTGCAATATGCCATTTGAAACAATTATTGTGATAATTAAGAACATTCTCTTGTTAACTTTAACTTTCTTGATGAAATTTGGTTTAAAACAACACTTAGATTAAAAAATTCACTAGTAACAAACAAAAATGAGTAAACTAATTCTTTCTACTTCTCATTTATGACTATAAGATAATGTGTATACAAAGAACACATATTTTTTATATTAACCTTGATTGTTTCCTTTGCTTTTTTCTTATCACAATAAAAGTAACCCATCATTGACATTTTATCACTATCATCTAAATGAATACTCTTACCAAAGGCTCACTATCTCAGCTCATAAACTAACATTGAGACTAAAATTAATGATCTTAAAATATGATTCTAAAAATTTTCATTCCAGTATTAGATCTAATATGTTAAAAAGCAATCTATTTATTACTTGTAAACATCTGTCTCAGCTCTTTCTTTATTTGAATAAAACACTAAAGTGATAAGAAATTATTTGCAAATTTTATAATAGTAGGATGAGAAAAATGTAAATCATTTATAAATCTTCTCATCAAATTCAATATCCATGAACAATTCTAAATGAACTTCGAAACTTTTCTCGCTTTCTGCACTGTTACATCAATGATATGAAAATATCTACAATCTCTTATATTTTCTGGCATCAAGTTAATACAATATGCAATATAAGGAGTCTAATAGAAACCAGTATACTTGTTTTGTAACCTCATAATAGCTTCTTTACAAGCAACATCATTGTTAGTAATGAACTATACCTCTTTTTTAAGCCCAATTTTATTTATAATTTCACCAAATATCTCCAACAAAGTATTAACATCTTATATAAGGCTTGATGTATCAATTGACTTCAAAAATATCATCCCTTTAATAGAATAAACTAAAAAAATTCATAATGAGCTTATGTTTTCTATTTATCCAACCATCGCCCATGATTGAATACCCATAAGTTGCTAAATTCATTCTTCTTTTACTTAAATAATTTTTTTATTTCACTAATAATGTTGCTTAAAAGATTATCTTTATAGTCATTGGTTGAAGAAGTTCTAAATCCTAGACCAAAAAAGACAATAACATCTGCCATAGACTAACAATAATAAGATTTGGCAACATTGAAATGCCAACATCATACCACCATCTAATGATTGTCATTTTTTCATTATGAGCAACTTCTTTAGATTATAATGCACTTCAGTTAGAAGGTTGAGCCCCAATACTTGTTTATAGAGCAAAAAAGTTAAGCATTTGTCTTCTTCTTTTCTTGTATTGGTTACACCAATCACTTACTTGAACAACTTGTGCTAATGACTTTAACAATCCCTTTAAAGAATGATCACCTGTCTAAATTGAATATAAGTATGTTTTTGTTCTTTTAGTGGAACTGTTCTTTATCCCTATACGTGTCTAAACAGAGTAAATGTATCTTCTTTATATGGATATGTTAAGGAACAAATACATTCTTGGTCTTCTAAGAGTTTAAATCTTAATTTGGCCATATTAGGTCCTTAACATACTTATTAATTATAATATTGGTCCTCCATTTGGTTATATTATGATAAATCTATACTTTACTAAATTTGGTGTTAAAATAGTTAAAATGGCCTTGTTTATTTAGAGGAACTTCTAAAACAAACATGACATTTTGCATCAGTCTACTTCTAAGGCTATGAATTGAACTAGAAAAAGGTCAAGTTTTATTTTGTAAGAATAGAATTCTAGTGAAAAGCTATAAGCATTGTGTAAAATATCTTAAACCCCATAAAGAAGAGATGACTGATAGAAACATCATTATATCTCGTACAAATTTCCTTGTGGCCTTAAATAGAAAATTGAAAAGCATTTCATTTAGAAACTTATAACAATCATGAAGGAGAAGATGAAGGTGAAGATGAAGACGACGGAGAAGATGCTCGTTGTTAGCTCAAGGTTTATTATTAATGATTTTGATGATAACTATATAATATTTCAAAATTCAAAATTGATTTATTTCTCTTTATTCGAATAAGTAACAATATAAATTTTAAAAGAATATAAAATCCAGTTATCTACGATAGGACAAATGTTTCCTTTCTTGCAGGAACTTTTTTAATGAACTTACCTGATTTATTAGAAATGGTTATACAAATATCCGAAAGGCTCTTGCTAATCACATAATTCGACAATTAGCTCCGAGACATTGTCAAAAATTTAAAAACGTCTGGATACTGGAAGATTATAGCAAAGATGATATCGAAGAGTCTTTAGATTCAAAGACAATTTAGAATGTAAGTGAAGCAACAACTAGTTGAAGAAAATGTCTATTTAAGGAAGAATCATTGCATTTACAAACAGGTTAGATTTTTGAAATACATTAACAACATCAATATTCTCGAAAGTCATATCTTTATCTTTGTGCCTTAGAAAGAGAAAATGCTCTATTGAGATAGATTGTTATTCCTTGAAGCTTACACTAAGCAAAACCTACATTCATTTTTGTTGAGAGCTTGTAGAGGCTTGTTAAACACTACGAATGTGGAAGGTTGAAGAACTTTGAAAAACATGTACTTGTGCGCTTGAAGAGGCGCGTCAAAATTTATTACTTGAAGTTTTATAGTAAAATATGCAAGTTGGATAATTGGAGAGTGAACGTAGGCATCATTATAAGCCGAACTAGTATAAATCGATTGTGTCATTCTTTCCCTTTTCTTAACTTTTAAAATTTTGCATTATAGTGTTTGTGTTTTCAATTTGCAAGAGACTCCTTATGTTTTAGAATTGAATAGACTTCTTATTTTTTAATATTGTAAGAGGTTTCTTTCATTTTGAACGTTAATAAGCTCATTTCTTTTTGAATGCTAACATACTCCTTTTATTTACAGGCTCATTTCATTGAAATTTAGCAACCTCTTACCATTTACGAATTGATAATGACGTGAGGCAGAGTCGAGATTGAAGAAAAGGTTATAGATAACTTTTTGAATTTTAATTATTTAATTATTTATTTTTATTTAGTACTAACTGGCCCAGATGTCTCATTGGTACGGACTTGAGGAGTCTGGGAAACGTGAAAATATTGCTAAGTGACGACTAAAGAGAACTCTGGATGATAATAGTGCTCTTTTGGGATATAAAGTGTAAGAAATTAATGTTCGATCTAATATAGAATTAGGAACATTTTTCAACAATTGAATGTAGCTTTCAATATCAATTGGAGCCAAGTCGACGTCAAAATGCAAAATTTTGTTACGATTCTCTCATAGTTGATATGTACCGAGCCTCTTGTCCATACGAAGATCGGGCTATTCACGCTACCTACAGTACCAGTCCAAGCAAGGGAAACGTGAGCCTTGTCAACGATAATTGTCTGCCCTTGTCCTCACTCATCTCTGTACCTTCAAATAATTGCAACTTCTCAATTTAATTCGTATAACGTGACGTTCTACCTACATACAAACGATTACCTTGTGGCTTGTATCATTATATAGCAAAATTAATTCAGAAGCCTCCAAAGTCTAGATATTAGAATTTGAAGTGATGAAACAATTAGAAATGCAAATTGGTTGATATTCAAAACAATCTCAACCTCTGAAATAAAGAGGAGAAAGGCTGGCCAGTGGCCTACAAGGAGCGAATAAGACGCTACTCCGAACTTGCCCATCTATCCCACGTAAAGCCTTGCACCTCCAACTGCAATGACTCACCACTATCAGTGCTACCCTCTACCGACAATTTTCCAGTTCCCTACTTTGTCCTTTCGCCACAGCCTACGCTTTTCTCACGTGCCTCACCTGTTTGCCATAAAGCCTAGGCAACCGATGTCAGTGTTTTATTTAAAGAAAGCGAAATAAAAAAAAGAAAGTAAGCGTATAACTCGCTGGCGTATTATCGGGTGTCTCCAATCCCACGAAATTCGCCGAACCTTCTTCTCATCGGCACTTCGCTTCCAGCCAATCATAGCACGCGTTGACAATCCCACAACTGATACCGCTCGTACGTTCTAGGAGACTCGACAAATCTTTAAAACATGGAGAGGGATTGGTAAAGCTACAGCTTTGCCTCTGCCTTACGTCTAAAGCTTACCTAAAACCCTGGTATCTAGTACGTGGTTAAGGTTCACTAACATCACCGACACATCTGCTTGTGTCTTTTTCGTAAACTCCTGACGTTTGATTTCAAGAAGATTAAGGAATCGATGTTTAGATTGAAATTTTGGGGCTTTGTTGATTGTTGTCGCTTTGCTATTGCTTTGTGGTTTAGGGTAAAGCTTAATATGCATTGAATAGGACACGCTATTTGCCTTTTTTCTTTAGTAACAAAACTTTAGCTTAATTACCTCAATCAGAGGCTATAAGTGTTTCAAAATTTTGTTTTTAAAATTTCCCACCGGTGTCCACCCACCAAACAGGACTCCCTACAAAAGCAAAACTTTAAAAAGGTGATACCTTGAGATCTTCATCATTGACCTCATGGTTTGCAGTCTTTAGACCTATAAACTTACAATTGATGACCTATTCAGCATCGGCAAACTTAAATTTAAAAGATTTATAAAAAAAACTATGTAATGATACAAGTAATTACACAAAATGCATTTCATTCGTCGCTATCGTCATCACCCCCTTCCTCAATTGGTAAAGATGCAAGCTTTGATCTTGATGATGGCGGTGATGATGAGGGCCTTTTCCTAGTTTTACAAAACTGATAAATGCTATTAGCTTCCATTCTCTCTACCACGAAATGGCCTAGTGAGTCTACTGTTTCCACCAAGTTCTCTTCGCATAAGAACTCATCACTGAAGACTCTCTCCACTTCCCTGTCAAATTCATGCACAAACACATGCGTCTTCTTGTCACCGCCTCTCTTACTCCTTGCCAACACACCGCCGGTGAATATCGGCGACATCCTTCCGGGAGCCGCTGGAAAATACCCACGTGGACCATCAACCAAGATCACATCCCATGCCACTTCGTATATGTGATTCGGCATGTCGTTTATGGCAAGCTTGCAATCAGAGAACAGTAAGTTCTGCACAGGCCTACACTGGTCTTCAACTTGAGAGTTTGTGAGCGAGAGAAGCTCACTCATTTCGCTGACCTTGGTTGTGTATTGAATGTCATAAGCCTCGATCTCCGGGTGGTTTTTCTCAAAGGTTGACACGTAGTACTCACTCTCGTCGAGGAAAATCGTACGGCCGTGGAAATTAAGTGATTTCCACAGAAGGGTCTCGTGGGTTAGGCCGAAAACGAGGAAGTTACATGGAGAGCAGCGGTGGAGAGCTGCGGCCACGGCGTAGAGTTCGGCGGCGGTCATGTGAGGGGTGGTGGCATTCGATGTGGCCGCGTAGTGAACGAGGGCTGCGGCTGTGGAAGAAGGTAGAGGAGATGATAAGGCAGAGGAGGTGGCGACGGAGGCGGCGGAGGAAGGGACGTTGGTGGTGGTGAAGAGGGTGATAGTAAAGAGTAAGGTGAGAAAAGTGAGTATGAAGAGTAACCAAAGGCGGTTGGAAGTTTGTGTCTTGTGGATTGAAGAGTGGAGGACAATGAGCTTTGTGTTGGTGTTGTTCTTCATTTCCTAGAATAGAGATATATTGTCAAACACTCGCTCACTCCCTCGTGCTGTGTCTGATTATTTCCCAGTTGAAAACTTGAAATAGGATTTCAATTTGTCGTCAGTTGGGAATTTTAGAGTTAAATGAGAGGAATCCACGGAGGAGATTGAGAAGACTTGCTCGAATCCCAATGGAAGAACGAAAGAGTTTTGTGAGACGGACGGTGGTAGGGTAAGGTCTATCAAGAATGGAGGTGGAATTGTTTGGTAGTTTGGTTCAAAAACTTGGATTTAACGTTCATAACCATTATTTCAGTAAAATCTACAATTCCTCCGGATAACATATTCTTTTGTTTTTTTGAATAGTACCGGATAACATGTTCTAATGCAAGAATGACTCAATTAATGCGTGAGATAAGTTACAAGATTCTAATTTACTACCTAAATTTTGACTTGTTTTTTGCAAGTTTTATTACCATTTTTTTTATTAGACACAATGAAGGTAAAGGTTACTTGTTCGTTATTGAATATTGAGCAATAACCCATGTGGTCAAGTTCTCAAGTCAAATAAAGTGAAATAAATAGAGCTTTAACCTTAAACCTTGAGCTGAGAAGGGATAACGTAAATTGCCTGGCAAATTCTCTCATGAGAGTCTTACCTCAGGTTATTTTTTCTCGTTCATTTTCAATAGTGATAGATCTAAAAAACTATTTTCTTTTTAGATGCACATTGAAGATGTATAAACCTTCAACTATGATCATTACGGAGAAATATATATTTTTATATCGAATTGATGTAATGTCCAATCAAGATTTGCCACGAGAGATAATAAAACTCTAATTGTATTTAATTTAGTCATTAGTGAGAAAGTTTCTTGAGGATCAACCTCATATGTCTAAGTATAATATTTTGTCACTAATCTTGATTTGTATCGCTTAATCAATCCACCTTCCTTGCACTTAACTGAAAATACACACTTGCATCTTACTGTCCTTTTTCCATTTAGAAGTGAAGCAAGTACCTATATCTTATTTATCTTCCATCTCTTCCTTCTTAGCTTAAATCCATTTAGCATCCTTTAATATCTTCAATACTTGTGGGAACGTAATGAGATAAGAGATTGTTGACAAATTACTTCATTGGTTCCTAAAGCTTTTCAATGGACACATTATTGCCTAATAGGATATTTTAATTGTCACTCTTCTAGTTTAGAAGAATATCTCTTTGATGGCTTGCCCTGATTATGCCTGAAAGGTAAGTCATAGCTAATAGGAGCAAGAGTATCATGGTACTAAAAATTTAAGGTATAATTAGAAAGCCTAGAGAGATTATGTTAGTGATAGGAATTATTTCCACGTTTATTTATGTGAACCTTTAATTAGAGGAGATATATTTGGGTCATTAAATCATAGGCATTCAAGTTACAGCTAGTTTACCTTTTCATCAGAATTCTCCTTCGAAAAGGAGAATTAGATTTCTTAGACGTATAGAAAGTCTTAAATTCTAGGAATGTGTCATCCATCCTTATATATGTATATCGGTTACTAGGATCCCAATGCCACCTCTTTTAATGAAAATCACACCTTAAGATTATATGTGATCTGTGTGAACATGAATGACGGCAATATATCCAAAGATTTCTGGTGGCATCGTCAAGAATAGAAGTAACGAAACAAAGGTAGATAAAACTTGAAGGGGTGTCTACATCTTATGTGCTTTCAACGACATTTTAATAATAATATAAATTATCGACATGATAACATATACCCTGTAATGACTTGGTATATTAGCTTCAATGAGAAGAGCTCAAGCATGTTCAAAGATGTGGCAATTTTTTGGTTTGATGATCCCCTTTGTTTAGGACTGTATGAACATGATGTCTTATGAATCATCTCGTACTAATAAAAGAAGTCACTAAAATAAGCATTTACATATTTACCACAATTATTTGACTAAAGAACCCTAATTTTAGTGGAATATTAAGTTTAAACCATCTTGTAAAAGTATTGAAATGTTTTAAAAACCTAATCTTTATATCTTAATAAAAATAACCATGTCATACTTTTGCAATCATTTATAAATATCAAAAACCATTGATAGTCAAACATATTATGTTTTGGGATGGTTCCCACAGATTAATATGAATCAATGTAAATTATTAAAGCTTTAAAGATTACTAGCTTAATGGTTTTTAGCCAAAATACATGCCTCACACTTACATTCAAAGTTAGGTAAAGCTAAAAACAAACCAAAAAAAATACATGTCTTAAATAGCTGAATGAAGGATGACCTAACCGACAGTAACAAAGCCAAGTCTACTTCTCTTTGGATTTATTTTCATAGGTAGTTTGATATGTATAACTCTTTGAAGTAGTATTGTTGCTTCTGAATATAGGAAAACCTAACTTATTATTAGAATTAAGAAAATAACTAATTAAATTATCATTTTAAAAGCCCAAAATAAGGTATGTCTAGCTCATTACTCGCGAGGATTAAATTTGGCTGATTATTTGCAATTAAGCCCAATGCCCCTGCACCATTCCCTCCTTCATCGAAAGAAGTTGTCCTCAACTTTTAAAGCTTATCATCATCAAAGTAAGGACTCAAATATCCAACATTGAATGTAGTAGAAACATTGTATTCTCCCGAAAGTTTAAGCTTGCAAGCACTATCTCTATTTCACTCAATGACTATAAAAGGACCATTCGTACAAGGCTTCAACTTGTTTTTGCACTTTGATGGAAAACTCTCATTGCTAAAATGAAGCCACATAAGATCTCTAGGTTTGAACTTTAGTTGCTTGTAATGCTTATGAGCTTTAGCCTTGTATAACTTATTTACCTTCTTAATCTTAGCATGAGCTTACTCATAAAGCTTCTTCATCATCTCAACTTTAGCTTAAGCATCACGATTCATGAGCTCTTTCTTTGGAATAATAACCAAATCAATAGGGAGGTAATGATTAATGACATAAACTACCTTAAATGGAGAATGCCTTATAGCACAGATAGGCGAAGGATTATAAGCAAACTCTACTAATAAGTAGAAATTATAGTATAATTTACACCCCTATTATATATTATTGACATAGCACATTTAGGTTAAATTATTGCATTTTCTTATTAATTATTCAAGTTATTTAATTTTATATTTTATTTAAAAAGGGTTTAAATTTTACTAAATATTTTCTTATAGGCTTGATGGACTTAAGGAAAGTACTATAGAAAATAAAGTTCAGCCTAGAAGAAAGTCTAGAATTAAGCAATCAACCCACTAGAAAAAGAAACAGTCCAAGCAGTAGAAAAATTCCAATAGAGAAAAAGCAAAAACGTAGTAGTAGAGAAGAAAATCAGTAGATAAAAAGTAGTACTCCAATATCTAAAATGCAGAGGAGAAAACAAGACCCAAACGATACAACAAAGGAAACAAGCAAAATGCAACAGAGAAGAAAGAATGCGGCACCAAAAATGTAGCAACAAAATAAGCAAAATGTAGGAGCAAAATGTAGTAAAAAAAAGAGCAAAAATGCAACACGATAAAATAAAGAGCAAAAACACAGAAGCAAAGGAAAGCAAGCAGCCTCAAGGGGGGAATCACCGACCTAACGTCTCTATCTCCAAACACCCACATGAAACGTGTGGGTACGGGAGACGTTCTTAAACCTAGCAACTTGGAAGGAGAAAGATGAACAAGCAGCCACACGAAGAAGGGACTGGTCCAAAAGATTTGACACTCTTCTAAGGCGAGTTGAAGCTAATAAGCATTCCATAACAAGATCCTACTAAGAATTGTTGCACAGACACAAGATTGAGGAAAACTCCTTAGGCTAAAAGAATTAAACTAATTATACTAACTTCCCAGCAACAGAGCCAAAAACTTGATCAAGTGGGCAAGTTTTATAATTTCTTATTCCTCAATATACCACAAGTGCACTAGTCGTGAGTGTAGTATATGAGGTGTCGATCCCTCGAGAAGTTAGTGAACTAATCGAATTCTAAGTTGTTTAAGGCCTAAAGTGTAATTAAAATGAAAGGAAAAACTAAACAAAAAAGTAAATAATTGAATATAGATTGATTGAAAAAAAATTAAAATTAACACAAAGAAATCAAAATTGAACACCACCAATGAACAATCAAAAATCACACAAGGAAGATTAGCTGATTATGAGAAAGGGGATTTATCCTATCATCAAATGCTAACATGATTACTTTTGAGTTAATATGACATTGGTCCTAGAGTTTCAAAGGGTGAATTACTCTCTCTCGAGTTATAATTGTTAAACTCTAAATCATAACCTTAATTGAATTATGGCATTGGCAATTTCTCAATTAACAACATGCCCACACATCTAATTAGATCTTAAGCCTTCTAATAGGTTATCGGGTCCTCACACGAGATCTCTCTTTGTATAAATACCAATTTGATTATTTACATAATCCTATTAGATTGTTTAACTCTCATTACACCTAATCGTTTTGTTATCGGTTCACTCACTCGATTTGTTACCGAAGAATACAAATACAACAAATAATCACAATATCCAATGTATTAACATCAAAAGAAATCCAATTAACATTGATTCAAGAACAAATCCCTAAAGGGGTTTAGAACATTATCATCAAACACAAATCTATCACTATCAAATCCATCTCAGACATTCAAAAGAAAGAATAAAAAAGATGAAATAAAAGTGTCACTTGGAAGGGGTCAAGATGGATCGGGAAGACAACAGCAACAACTGCCCTTCTTCTTCCCTCTTTCTCTTCACTCCTCTTATTCTCCTTCCTTGTATCTTTCTCAATGTGGTAAAATGGAGGCTTTCCTTTTAGATCTTTTCTCTTCTCTTTTATAGTCTTTTCTATTTAGGGTAAAAACTAGGTTTTGCCCAGGACTAAAAGTCCTAAATATCCCTCGAAAAGTTGAGTTTAGAAGTCGCATGCGTCTGCTGTTGTGCAGGCTTTGGTCTCTGTCACGATTGTGGCACTTCAACCAAAGTTATGTCATGATCGTGACCCTGAGTCTTCCTTCAGGCTTCCTCTGAATCTTCTCTGTTCTTTGATATTTGAGTTCAATCACTAACAAATACATCAAGGCACCTCAAATACACAAAATTAAAGCTCAATAGTATGCTCTAATCCACATAACACTCAAAACATAAATATTTAACCAACTAACACAACTCTAAACCTAAACATACATAAATCAATTAATTAACCACTAAAAACATACCAAAATTCTTGCTAAAATATCATGCAATCTATAACTATCAATTTGACACTCTTCTAAGGCGGGTTGAAGCTAAGAATTTTTCTAAGGAGTGATTGAGGGTGATAGGGAAGCAATTCTCACTTGTTTTGAGCTGGCTCGTGATTGGTGAGGGAAGAAACTCCAAACCTTTAGGGCGGGTATAAGGTTTGTGAAATCATAACACAATCCAATGAGTTTTCTTGAAACCCTTATTCCCTTTGTTTATGATTTCCTATGGTTAGTTAATTCTAGTTGTTAAATTTAGTTTAGAGATGCACTTTGAATATTTGGATTTAATTTTCTGAATTAATTGACTTATTACCAAGTTAATTTAACGCTTATACAATGTATGGATTTTTTTATTTATAATTCATGTTCTTTATATGATTGGAGAAATCCTTGATTATGTGAATGTTATTCTTAAAGCGTTAATTCATAATGCGTTGTATGAGTTGGTATTTATTTGATCTTCAAATAAATTATCAGTAGTTGGATGTATCTCTTAGTTCATAACACGCTTTAAGTTAAGATTAAGTTGGTTCTATTTTAAAAATTGAAGGGAGATAAGTGGGAACTAGTTGATTAATTTTCTACGCTTAACCTGTTAAATAACTCAAATGATCAAAATATATCAAATTGCATGGTTAAACTGAAATTGAAACATGTTTGTTCACTTATGAATATTAAATTAGTTTTATGTTTTATTTCATTGATTCCTAGATTAGTTTTAAACATCAAACTCCATTTTCTATATGTACATTTCCTTGGCTTAATTTATAGGTTTCCATAATTATAATTGCTTTAGTTTTAGATTTATTTTATATTTTAGGTCATTGATAAAGTTAATACGGACAATCTAAATTAGTTGAGATAGTGTTTTCTTGAAGCTAAATTACAAGTGATATACTTAATGTAGACAAAATAAGATTGTTAGCTTTATATTATGATTTGGATTTATGCATTTAATAATCAATCTATTGTCCATTTATTCATGTTTTCTAGTTGATTAAAGTTAAACTTGTAAACTTAATTTGTTGTTAATATCTTTTATTACTTTCATTGGAATTTCAAATAATCAAGTTGACGTTGATTTCATGTACTGTATGTAGATTTCATAAAAGTTGTCCAATTTTTTATTTTCCTTTAGATGTGTTTCATTATGTATGTTTAATCTCTTCTCAACGTGAAAAAAAAGCATAACTTACTGTATTATGCTCAAAAGAACCATGTATTGGATATTATATACGAAAAGAAGTATGAAAATAATTTTCTAAGCTGAAAATTTTAAATTTTTATAACTTGGTTTCACTGTTCCAGTATTATATACTTTGAATAATTATGACTCTTTGGCAAAGAAAATAATTTCTAGCTCTTGAATATCGATTATATGATTCTAAGAATGTGTTATAAGTTTATTTTGTTAAGTGTTGACGTTGTATCTTACTAATATGGTTAAAGAGGACATTACATGAGTGTTGATGATGTTTATATTTTATTATGGAATTCCTTTTATATGAACAAAATTATTAGGATGTAATTGTCTCTTTTATAAAGTATTATAATTAATAAAATAATTTAGTAAATCAAACTTTCCTTGTGAGATTAACTCTTATTTGCTTTATACTAAATTCATTAATAAATTCAAAAGTAAAATAAGGATTTAATTTGTATACGCGTAACGACACGTATCAAATTTTGGCACCGTTGTCAGGAAGAATCAATAAGGAGGTAAAGATTAATGATATAAACTACTTGAAATGGAGAATGCCTTGTAGCATAGGTAGGCGAACAATTATTAGCAAACTCAAAATGAGCCAATTTCATATCCCAATCCTTAGCTACTTTCAACACTAGGTCACATAAAAGAGGACCTAAAGTACAATTGGTAACTTTTGTTTTACCATTAGATTGTGGATGGTGCAAAGTATTAAACATCAACTTCATTCTAAGCAACCTCCTTAATATTCTCCAAAAGTGCCTAAGAATCCCGATTTGAAACAATCGACCTTGGAATTCCATGTAAGCACACAAACTTTTTGAAGAACAAATCAACAATATGTGAAGCATCATCGATCTTATGATTTAGAATGAAATAAGCCATCTTCGAGAATCGATCCACCACAACTATGATCACATCCTTGCCTTATTGAGTATGAAGTAATCAAATGATAAAATCCATCAAAGCATCCTCCCACGGCTAAGCAAGAACCGATAAATGAATGTAGAGTCCCTTTTAAAATAAACTCTTAGTAATCTAACACACACCACAATAACCAATAATAGCTTGTATGTCACCTATGATCTTTAACCAATATAATTGTTCTTAATGAATTGCAAGAGTTTTATTAATTCCAAAGTGTCATGTAAGACCTCCCAAATGAGCCTCACAAACTAGCAACTCCTGAAATAAGCATTTAGTGATGCATAACTGATTTCCATTAAATAAGAAATCTTCTTACAACATAAAAGCTCCATTCACTCCTCTAGCACATATCGTATGTAAATTAGAAAAGTCCAGGTCCTTTTCCTAGTATTCGTTAATAATCTCTAATGTAATCAGCTTGAGTAAAGAATAGCGAGCATAAAGAATCTCCATGATAATGCATCAATTACTACATTTAACTTTTCATCCTTGTACTTGGAAAAGAAAGTGAATGATTAAAAAACTTGACCCACTTAGCATATCTTAGACTTAGTTTCTGTTACCTATGTATATTCTTCAACACCTTATAATCTGAATGTAACACAAAAGGCTTCGATCTAAGATAGTGACTCCAATGATCAAAGGCAGTGACTCCAATGATCAAAGGTAGACATTATAGTATATAACTTCTTGTCATAAGTTGAAAAATTATTCCTCAAACCACTAAACTTCTCACTAAAATATGCCACAAGCATTCCCTTTTGCATAAGAACCACTCTTATCCCTTTTCCACTCACATCCAACTCTATTTCAAATAATTCATTGAGGTTTGGAGGTGCAAGAATAGGTGTTGTATGCATCTTCTCTTTAACAGCTTCAAATACCTTTTGAGCCTTGGTAGTCCATTTAAATTTCCCTTTCTTTATGCAATCTGTAAGTGGTGCCATGATCATACTAAAATCTTTTACAAATTTACAATATAACCTACAAGATCATGAAAAGACTACACTTTCATGACATAAGTAGGAACTGACTGGCTTTTAATGACTTCAATTTTTAACTCATCAACTGAAATTCCCTTATTAAAGACAACATGTCCCAAGAAGACAATATTAACCATAAACCACTTCTTAGGCATTTTGTAAATTTTATGTTTGTGAAGAGTCTCAAATACTTACAGCAAATGATTAATATACTCTTCCTTTCTCTTACTATACATCAAGATGTCATCAAAATAGACCACTACAAACTTGACAAGAAACAACTTTAACACTTCATTCATGAGTCACATAAAAGTACTCGGTGTATTAGTGAGACCACATAGCATAATCATCCACTCATAGAGCCTATGTTTAGTTTTGAATGTCATCTTCCATTCTTCCCCTTCATACATTCTAATTTAGTGATAATCGTTACGAAGATTAATTTTAAAGAGCCCTTAAACCATATAACTCATCAAACATATCATTAATTCTCATAATATGAAAATGATTTTTAATTATTATCTTATTCAAATCCTTACTATCAATTTACATTTTCCATGTCCTATCCCTTTTTAGAACTAACAAAGTCAGAACTGCACAAGATAGATTCACACACATAACCCCTCTCCATTAACTTACCAATTCACCTCTGTAACTCTTTTGATTCCTCGAGATTACATCTATAAGCTAACTTGTTTAGTAATTGTGCTATCAGAACTAAGTTAATTTTATGCTCAATTCCCTAAATAGCACATAAACCTATTAGTAAATCATCCAAAAATACATCAACAAATTCACACATAAGAGGCTCCATCATTAGATCAACAAAAGCTTCCTTTAAACTCTTTAAAACTTCTTTCAAAACCACAGCAGCCACTTCATATATAAATTTAGCCTTAATAGTAATCTTACTCAACTTTGACCTTTTATTAGCCACATATATTCTAATTGAGGTTAGTGATAAAGGAGATTGCATGATTTCAAATGGATTCTTGAACGTCTTCTGTGATTTTCACCACTTTTTTGATCCGCTCTTAGACCCTTAGCAAAAGGATCACGTCCCTGGTGCCTTGTCCCATCCCAATGGACAATTCTTAGAGATTTTAGTTCTTCTTGAAATGCTTCTCAATCATGATGAGAACTTCTTTCATCAAACTTTAGCTCACACCTTATCCTACCCAAATGAGGATTTCCTTATCCTTGCAAAGAAGTTCACACTATATTTTTCATATTATCTTTTTATGCCTCAAACCCCCTTTTAAGATTATCTAAGCAGAGTGTAACATTTTCAAGTTGCTTTGCCATTAACTCTTCCATTTTCTTTATGAAGTCGTCAACACCACCAAGTTCAAAGATCAGCTTACTTAATTCTCTAATGATACATCAGAAAAAATTAAGATTTGAGGAGGAAATACTCAATTTCTTTAAGCTGAATCACATAAATTCTATTAAAAAATCTAATGGAAATTATATGCTCTAATGCCTATATAGGCTTAGAAATAACAAAGCTTAATCTCACTCTGATTAAGAAAACAACCACACTCCTATTGGAATTAAGAAAGCTTAATCTTACTATAATTAGGAAAACAACCACACTCATATTGAAATTAAGAAAGCTTAATCCTACTCTAATTAAGAAAACCAAGCTTATTGTTAGAATTCAGAAAATAACTAATAAAATCATAAATAAATTAGTTTTTTAATGGCCAAAATAAGGTATGTCCAGCCCATTACTCGCAATAATTAACTATGGTTTTGCAATTATGCCCAATGCTCCCATATTAAGGTGACATCATCATGGTACCAACCATTATTATTGGATAAATTTTCTTATTATCATTTGCCATGTTAGTTCTTCATGGTGTAGATCATTGGGAAAAATCTCTTTTATCATTAGTTATATGGTTCTCGAGTCTAAAGATCCACTAATTATAGGCTTTGTCCATAGTGGAACTAAATATGATTATACTTATCATGGTATTATAGGCTTTGGCTAGATTCAAAGAAATAGTTAGGTCACTTGTAATTAAAGCTTGACTTACTAAGGCAATTGCTTAACATATATTTATTAGCACACCCTTGCCTATGCTACTAACCTCTCCTTGTTTGTGTTTTTTTTTTTGTTGTAAGTTAAGCCACCATTCTCAATAGTTATGAATTTTGAGCATGTCTCTTGAGTGTGTTTAAATCCTCCACATTGAGAGCATTTCTATCCATCAAATATAATTTTCAACTTAGTAGTGAAATTTGAATTCTCACTTTGAAAGGAACTAGTTACACGATTGATCCTCAAGCATTTAGATGCCAACATAACTTAATGATTCTCTAATCATAGTTCCTATCATCACTGCTTAACACACTACCTCTAATCAAATATGGGCATATTCCTACACCATAGTGGGGAATAGGTTTATTTGTATAATGTCTCTTTGAATGCCGTTTAGATGATCTTGTAAACCATCTAAAAAATTAAGTGATCTTCTTAAATGATATTATGTGTTGAATATATATCGGGCATTGCATCAAGTTTGGTCTTCGGAAATCAATTTCCCTCTATTATCTTAATAAGCAATTTTAATAATTTTTTAATAATCTACTTACTTGCTTTATACATAATGCTCTCTGTTAAAGATCATATACTTAACAAGCATTACTCCAATCAAAATAGGTTGTTGCTATGATAAAATTTTTTCTTAGAGAATATGAAAAAAAATTTAATTAGTATGGGTCCACGGGATTAAGTAACCAGCCTTTCACTATAGCACCATCTTTGCACCATCTTTGAACAGTGGGAACCATTGGTGTTGATAGGGATAAATGACCATTTCTATATCCTAACTTGTCTTTATTGAATATGTATATCTCCACCAACTAAGACCAAAGTACATAGTTAGTCCCATCTAACTTAATCTCAATTTGTGCAACAATTATATTGTTTGTCAGAGTCATAGTTGTAGTTCTAAATAGATCTTCAACTATTTTATTAGTTAATTCTAACAAGATAGAAGAAGCAAAAATTTCAGGTGATTCTTCGAAGTGTGAATCTTTATTAACCATAATGGAGACTAAAGTGTATAGTTAGTCTTATCTAGCTTAATATCAATTTGTGCAAAGAGGTAATTTTAAATAGAACTTCAACTATTTTTTGGTCAATTCTGACAAGATAGAAGAAGAAGAAATCTCAAAAGAACTCTAACCATTTTTCAGTTAATTCTAACATGGTTCATTTGCTTGCTTTTAATCTAAATTTAAAAGAAATATAATTTGAACATTTGCATACATTTTCAAATTTTTAGATAGTGATTGTCGTGTGGATAAGTAGAAAAATGAGAAAAAAAATTGAGAAAAATGTTGGAACAACATTCGTAGAATTGTGGTTGCATAAATCTGGATGGTTGATCATATGATTGTTAGATTTTAGAACTAGAATAGAACCCAAAAAATAGAATAGAAAAGAGATAATGTAATAGGCAATTTATTGATGAGTTGTAATTTACATTGACACTGAAGGCCTAAAATAAATCAAAGATTTAAAAGTTTAAATCCTAACATATAACAACTTTATTTTAATAGATAAAATTTTATCTTCTAACAAATAACGTATCTTATCTTTACTACTCTATGTTACTACTCCCAAATTTTATATTTAAACAACGACTACATTTTTAACAACTTTGAATCATTCTTCAACTTTCCCTCTTGATTCAAAGTTGTAAGACTTTTTGAATTTGATGATGCACTTCCCATCACCCTCCAATAAGTTGGAGCACATCTCTCCATAATTATTTTCTTTGGAGCACTTCTCTCTATTCTTCAACATGAGCACTTCTCTTATCACTTATCTCCATCGAACACTTATCTCTATAATGCATCTTGGTGCACTTCTCACCAACTAAAAGAGGTTGTCTTCTTCAATCACTTGCACTGTATTTGCTTGTTCTCCATTGTTGAACTTGCAATTCTTTTTCAAATGTCCAAATCGTTTACACCTAAAACATCTAGACTTCCCTTTATGCCAACAATCCTTCTTTTCATGACCAAACTTCTCACAATGGCCATATTGAGGAATGTTTCCTTTCTTTTTTGATGACGGAATCTTTGCTAGATAGACTCCCTCCACCATCTTTCCACTTTCTTGGTTTCTCATTGCTCTTCTTTGCTTTTGAGCTTGTAAAGCATTAATCACTCATAGGTCTCTCAAGATCTTTGAGAGCTCTGATACTATGTTGGATTTTAAAATCAAAATTTAACCCAAAAAATAGAATAGAAAAGAGATAATGTAAGAGGCAATTTATTGATGAGTTGCACTTGACATTGATGCTGGAGGCCTAAATATATAAGCAATGAAATAACAAACTTAGCTAATATCTCGATAAAGATTAAGCAAACAAATCAAAGATTTAAAAGTTTAAATCCTAACATATAACAACTTTATCTTAAGAGATAAAATTTTATCTTCTAACAAATAATAGATCCTATCTTTATTACTCTATCTCACTACTCCCAAATTTTATCTTTAAATAAAGACTACATTTTTAACAGGTTTGAATCATTCTATAACAATGATAATATGAGTCTTAAATAGTTGTTGACAGAAGAGCATAAGATTTGTTTATAGGGTTGGCAACTTAGCTAGAACAATAAAGTTGATGAAAGTGGTATAAAAGCAAGACATCACTTTAATGTTGGAATAATTGCATTAGCATGCACAAGGTGTGTGCTATATCTGCGTAGTTGTATGTCTTCTCTTTATATCAAAATAACGAATTGAAGTTGTAAGCCTTGTGAGAAGAAAAAGAAAATACAATATTGGTAGAATAATAGTTATATGTTAAACATAATGCATGATCGATTAACACTTGACATACCTTGATCCATTGTTTTGTCTTTTAGAATGTCTTATTCCCTCTCTGCCTTTCACGTTTATTTTTCTCTGGTAGTTTAGTAATTGCTTTGATGTTTATGTTAATAAAAAAACTGTTGTATCATTAAGTTCTAAAAAAAGGGAGAGGGAAAAGGGCCTATGAATCCATGTAAGCCTAACTGCCTAGACACCCAATAACCACCATCTTAGGCTATGTTTATTGGACTCAAAATTATAAGTGACATTGGCCAAATAATCTAACAAGATTATCCCGAGGAATGATTAGTTCAAATGGAGTGAGGTGACATTGGAATTGAACCGAAGGGAAAGTGATTTTTCTTCACTTTTAATAAAAAACCATATCAAAAGCAAGTGAAGAAATCCCTTTTCTTTTTCCTGTTTTTCTGTTCAATTTAGAGCATTTTTCTAAGATTCAACTTAAAAATCTGGGGATTTGATTTGATATTTAATGGTAAAGCTCAACTTTTAAAGAGAATTAGCTCCTCGTCCCAACTTTTATGTCTGGCATTTGCCTCCACTTTTTATCACTTCATTTTCATGCTTTCGTTAGTCGGGATCATAATTTGCTCTGGGAAAACCAAGAACCTTTTCTTTGTTGCATCTACCCACAAAGAACGCTGGTTGGTGTTCTCATTTTGTTTATCATCGTAAGTCTACAAAACTATAATTGAATACAGAATATCAGATAAAGAAAAAAGTTGATCAGTTTTCACTTAACCCCGTCGGCTTGAGATTCTAACCAAACTTTAACCATTTAAATTTCTTGCTAGACACTACTATTTGAAAACTACATGCTTAATTAGGCGATAGACGAGAATATTTGAAGGGCTCGAACACATGCTAATCACAAGCACTTTTAGCGAGAGCTAATTAAATTAACCTTGTCGGGTGATTAAGACGCGCTTTTTCCCATATTACAATGTTCTTTGTCTTAGTTGTAGTACTCATTATTATGCTCTCTAAAGCTTGAACTCACCTCACCAATAATTATTTCATTGTCCAAGAAATGCTAATTTATGAGTTGAACGTGGTTTTAGCAAGTTACATAGTGCTGGTTGGTAACGTGGAGGCATATTCGATTTCCATCAACATAATGTACCTTTTTTTTCTCTTTTGCACTGTTGATTGTTAAATAAGCTAAAGAAAAGAATGACTAAGAAATAATATGTCAAAAGTAATCATTCTGCAATTCCTTGGCACGTATTTGTAGATTTCTAGTGCACACGTTCGTGTCAACAATTTCCAATTTACAGTTATTGGGCCGACTATCGTTTCTATGAGAGCTTCCCCTATTTCAATTTCATGGCCTATTGGATCTGCCATAAACAATCATTAGTTGCTGAGAAGCTCTTGTCACCTTTTATTGACCTTTTCCATTTTTAGTATTTTCTACAGTGTAGTTGTTATATTTGTTTAAATTTATATTTTCATCCTCAAATATATTTTATATCTAGTTTTTTTAAGCAAAAATTTTCTTTAAAATTTTAAAATTTTCATTATAGTATAAATCAAATTCTAATATTTGAAAATGTTTAAAATCTATCGAATTCAAT
>JAOQML010000197.1:36566712-36577348 GCA_027568935.1 Erythroxylum urbanii | reverse complement strand
ACAATTAAAATAAATAAGGAATAAAATAAAGAAAACAAATTAAAAACACCCCCTTTTCCACAACTGTATTTTCTCGCGCCACTAGCGTCAACACATTTAATCTCCATTAGTTGCTTCGATGTGGGAGTGTGCTTCTTTTGTTGCCATTCCACTAGCTGCCAACTTTTGAGTGGAGAATCTCCTCAATGGTGGTGTAACGTGGATGCTCCTAGCCACCACCACCTTCCCATGTATTTATCCACTTTTTAATCTTTTCTTTTATGCCCAAACTTCTTGCCTCAACGTGTGTATGTGAGAGTCTCCCAGTTGCCAACGTCTCCTATATACCACCACCAACTTTAACATTCTCTAGCTACCAATGTTGTTAATCTTTTTTTTCTTTTGTTATCTCAACACACCACTCACACACACATAGCCCTCGCAGAAATGCCTCATACGCAGACCATACACCCTCCTTTCTTCACATTTTTTAGCTCCACCAGCTGACCAATGACGCATCTCTCCGCCAGCAGTTGCCACGTGAATATGGAGGATTGAGTGAGGGCTATAACATGAGAGTATCCTAGCTGCCAATGATGTTGCTTCAGCCTTTTCTTTCTCCACCAACTAATGTTTTCCCAGCTAACGTGTGCTGGAGTTTTTAGACTGCATCTTTGATTGGGGGGGGTGTCTATAACGTCTCTCATGAAGGAGCTGTTTTCGTTCCTTGTATTCCATCCTTGAGCTCCCTCATTCATGCCTAACTTCACACATTTTTCTTCACTTTCTGCGCCAGCCTCTTCAACGCCGCCAGCAATATTGTTTTGTCTCACCCTCTTCAACGTTTTTCAACTGTCCTCTTTTTGTCATATAAAAACACTCAAGTTGTTATCTTATCTCCATGCCAACAGCTACTTTGTTATTTATCTTTATTGAATGCCATCAGGTCACGCATAACACTCTTGTGCCACCAGCTTCACTCCTCTTTTGTTTTCTCTCCATTGAATAATTCCAGCCCTCTCTTTCACGCTTAACAACACTGTTTGTTGTTCACGCCACCAATTGCTTGCGTTTTCTCTCCTTTTGTCGCCAGCTTTCTACGTGATTTTAGGAGAGTTTTGTCTACCTTTCACGGACAGATGCTGTCTTCTTGTTCTTCTATCTACGCCGCCAGCCAACTTCTTTTTGTTAGTTGTGTATTGAATGTCAAACTCTGCTTCACGCATAACCATGATCCTTGTTTTTTCTTTTTGCTGCCAGTTGCCTTCACCTCTTGTTTTCTATCCCTTGAACGTCCATTTAGGTCTCCTTGGTTCCACACCTCTTCATTCACGTTTTAACCTTCTTTATGCAAAAATCGTGGCTACTATTATGTCAAAACATTAATGTTTTTGTGTGGTTAAAAGCTTTAACGTTTTTTTTGTATCTTTGCTTCCTTTAATGGCTTTTCTTGCTTTATGCTCTTAAATGTTCCAAAGCCCCTAAAATTAAAACAAATAACTCTTAATTAGTACAATTTAAATATTAAATAAACAAGAGTTTAGAAAATTATATATCTAAATTCAATATAAAATTGCCCATTAACAGGCAAGCTCAGCATACGTTGAATCCTCTAATAATGGAAGTTATGAAAAAGGAGGTATTGAAGCTTCTCGATGCTGGGGTGATCTACCCGACCTCTGATAGTAAGTGGGTAAGTCCTGTCCAGGTGGTTCCAAAGAGATCTGGAATTACCGTTGTAACAAACTAGGAAAGTGCGTTGGTTCCTACCCGAGTGCAAACCGCGTGGCGAGTATGTATTGATTATAGAAAGTTAAATTCTGCTATTCGTAAAGAATACTTTCCCCATCCTTTTATTGATTAGATGCTCTAAAGATTGACTGGCTATGACTATTACTGCATTTTAGATGGCTTTTCAGATTATCTTCAATCCCAATTGCATCAGAAGATTAGGAGAAGACCACATTTACATGCATATTTGGTACGTTTGCTTACTAAAGGATGCCATTCGGATTATGTACCACACCGGTCACATTCCAAAGGTGTATGGTAAGCATTTTTCCAAATATGTTGAGAAGATTATTGAGGCATTCATGGATGATTTTGGTGTGTATGGATCATCTTTTGATGAATGTCTTGAGAATCTTGCCATTATCTTGGAACGATGTATAGAAACTAACCTTGTGTTGAAATAGGAAAAATGTCATTTTATGGTAGATCAAGGTATAGTTTTAGGCCATGTGATATCTGTTGGGGGTATTGAAGTAGAAAATTCTAAAATTGATCTTATTTCTTCTTTACCTTACCCCTCTACTGTGAGGGAAGTGCATTCTTTTCTTGGGCATGCAGGTTTTTGTTGAAGGTTCATTAAGGACTTTTCAAAGGTAGTTGCACCACTATGTAAGCTTCTATAACAAGATGTCTCCTTTGAGTTCGACAAGAAGTGCAAGGAAGCATTCAACAAACTTAAGGAATTTTTGACATCTGCACTGGTGATTCAACTGCCAGATTGGAACCTCCTATTCAAAATCATGTGTGATGCGAGCGATTATATAATGGGAGCGGTTATAGGACAAAGAGTGGGAAAAACTTTACATGCCATCTACTAAGCTTGAAAGACTATAAACCCAGCTCAATTGAATTATTCCACTACTGAAAAAGAACTGTTATCTGTGGTTTTTGCTTTGGAAAAATTTCGATCATATTTTCTTGATGCTAAAATGATCATTTATTCTGAGCATGTAGCTTTACGATACTTGCTCATAAAGAAAGAAGCAAAAACAAGGCTAATCAGATGGATTCTCCTCCTTCATGAATTAAACTTGGAGATCAGAGATAAGAAGGGGTAGAAAATATGGTGGTTTACCATCTCAGCCGTTTAATAAAGGAAGAAGATGATATTCTTCTGTGAGAAACCTTTCCAGATGAGCAATTATTTTCTGCTTATGTGACATCACTATGATATGCAAACATTGCCAATTTTTTAGTTACTAATGAATTACCTGTTATTTTGTCAAAGGCTCAAAAGGATAAGTTACAGAGTGAAGGGAAGTATTATGTATGGGATGACCCGTATCTTTGGAGGCACTGCATAGATCAAATTATCAAGAAGTGCATACCTAAAAATGAATCATCATTAATTTTAGCCTTTTTCCATTCATACGCGTGCGAAGGATATTTTAGAGTGAAAAGGAAAGCTCATAAAGTTCTGGAGAGCGGCTTCTACTGGACAACATTATTCAAAGATGCATATACCTTTTACAAATCCTGCAATAGATGCCATCAGTCAGGTAAACTGTCCCATAAGGATCAATTGCCCCAAACTCCTTTACTTTTCTATGAAATTTTTTAAGTTTGGGGCATTGATTTTATGAGACTTGTCCCTCTGTCTTTTGGCTTTACTTATATATTGCTTACGGTTGATTATGTTTCTAAATAGGTGGAAGCCAAAGCCACCAGGACAAATGATGCAAAGATTATTGTAGATTTTGTTAAGGCTAACATTCTTTCTAGGTTCAGGATACTGAAAGCCATTATTAGCAATAAAGGCACCTACCTCTGCAATAGCATGATAGAAGCAATGTTTAGAAAATATCACATCACCCATAAAGTTTCTACTGCTTACCAACCTCAAACCAACGGGCAAGCTAAAGTCTCAAATCGAGAAATCAAGTAAATCTTGGAGAAAACCGTGCAGCCCAATAGGAAGGATTGGAGCATAAGACTGGAAGATGCATTATGGGCCTGTAGGACGGTTTACAAAACACCAATTAGGATGTCACCATATAGGCTAGTGTTTAGGAAGCCATGTCATCTTTCAGTGGAATTACAACATAAAGCATATTGGGCTATCAAAAGATGCAACATGAATTTGGATGATGCAGGAGTGCATAGGAAGTTGTAGCTTCAAGAGTTGGAAGAGATGAGGAATGAGTCATATAAAAATGCATTGATATATAAGGAGAGCAAGAAAACTTTTCATGATAAAATGATTTTGACGAAAAGGTTCTCGGTGGGCTAGAAAGTGTTAATATAACATTCCAAACTTAAACTCTTTCCAGGTAAGTTGCATTCTCGTTGAGTTGGTCCGTTTGTTATCACTCATTTCTTTCCTTTTGGTGAAGTAGAGATATGGAGCCTCAAAACTAATAAGACATTTAAAGTGAATGGTCATCGCTTAAAGTCGTAATATGAAGGCTTCCAGACAGAGGATTTAGAGGTGTTGATTCTGGAGGATGTGACTGGTGTCATTTGATGTGCACAATTGGAGGTCGAGCCAATGATGATAAACAAAGGTGCTGCTTGGAAGGCAACCAAAGGGAAGTTAATTTCTGTTTCTTTACGTTTCGCATTTGATATTTTGTTAATTGCTCCATTTTTTGCATTTGATGTTATATTGAGGACAATGAACGTTTTAAGTGTAAAGGTGGAGTATATTAGTTTTTATGCATGTTTTTGAGCTTATTTGTAGCTTATGTGACTTCTTAGGCAGTTTTCAAAATCAAACAAACAAAATTAAAAATTTTCTTGTTTACTGTTGCTTTTAAGATTATTTAATCATAATTAGAGTGTGAATTGACTAGAAAAATTCATGGCAACATTAGCATGTACTATTTTCTTAGACTGCTCCATTTCTTGCATTTGATTTTAGATTAAGGACAATGTATGTTTTAATTACGGGATTAGGGTATATTAGTTTTTATGCATGTTTTTGGGCTTAATTGTAGCTTATGTGACTTTTTAGGCAGTTTTGAAAATCAAACGAATAAAATCGAAAATTTTCTTGTTTTCTATTATTTTAAAGATTATTTAGTCATAATTAGAGTGTGAATTGATTAGTAAAATCCATAGCAAAATTTTTCATATACTTTTGTTCTTGTGATTTGTTAATTTGCATCATTATTATAAGAGCAGTGACTAGTATTAGACAAAAACGAATGAGGTTTTGAGCAATATTAGACTAACACGTCTATATCAGTCTCACTGTTTTGTTTTTTATGGGTGACCTTTATGACATATGCATCCTTACTTTGCATAAATTTTGTATTCGAGACTATAGTTTTATCACATGTGTTTTTATGAAAATGATTAGGCATTCCTTGTTGATTACGAGTTACATTAGCCAAATAGCCTGCCCAATTATGTTAATGTTCCTTAACTAACCCCCTTTGAGCTTTATTAACCTTTTCTTTTGTGTAAATCACATTACATGCACCTAACCAAATGCCTACCTAAGTCTTAAAGCTAGTGGAGCATTTGTTGATTCTTTATGAATGTGACTGTACAAAAGCCTAAGTGTGGGAGTATACATACATATGGGTTGGTTATATTTGTTAAAATTCCATGTTATAAATCCTATGTTGATGTAACTTCTATCACTTTTATTTTTGAAAAAAAAGAAAAAATTGTGAGTTTGAATAAAAGTATCAAGGAGGAAATACAATTATTGTGAAAAGTTGTTAATAGTTTATCCTCCCTGAGTTGTATCAATTAGATGTTTGAATATATTGCATATGAGGTGGATGTTGTTTTGGATGGAGCACTTTTTGTGTTATGTTTATGTGGCTTATGGTGTGAGAGCTGAATTCAATTGTGAAACATAATTTTTGCATTCTTTATAGCTGACAGTATACACTTTTGAATGGATGTTAACTTATGTGCTTGATATCTCATTGAGCGTTGCTTTTGCTTCACTAGCTTAATGGCTTAGCATAACCTAAAATGCATCTCACCTTATCCTTACCCATATTAAAACCTTAGAAAAGACCCTTGATTCATGATTACGCATATGACTTTTAGTGGTGGAGAAACAAAATGATATACGAAGTTGTGGATTATTGTGATCATGAATGGTATTTGAGTGTACCCATGGAAATATCTTGTTTAAACACCTTTTGTCCAAGCCTACCTCTAGATTACTCAGTTTCTAAGGGTAGTGAATATTGATTGATCATGAGTAGAAGCTTTGAATGATGAGTTTTTGCTATAGGTTTTAAAAGTCATTCATCATTACTTATGGTTATCTATTCTTAGAAAATATGGAAGATGAGTACAATTTTTGGTTTGTGATTTTCACTTTGACGATTTACTCAAGGACTGTCAAAAGATAAGTGTGAGAGAACATGATATGCGCTTAAATGTTGATTCATTTGATATACTACACTTAGTGATTAATGCCTTAGAAATGCTTACGATACTCACTTTAGCTTATATTTGATTTTAGGTACATTTTAGAAGTAAAGGAGCAAAATTGACTTGAAAGCATGTTCATTGAAGTCATCTTTTCAATTTCCATATTCACTTGTCTTCATGAAACAAAAATGATAAATATAGGAGCAAGTAAAGGCAAGAAAATTAAGATGATGAAGTTGCATGGAAATTGAATATGACATCCCTATGCAATGTGAATTTTATAGAAAATAATGAAAGAACTAAGAAGTGTTTTCAGCTGGATGATGGATGCATGCAGTAGATGGAATCATGCTGAACAAAACAGCAGTGCTGCATGGTAAGGAAGGAGCAGAAATGCAAACCATGCCTGTGTTTAACATAGATTAGACGTCTGAGTTCAATAGACTTTCTTTTAAATTAAAACGCATAATAATAAGAGGAGTGAATGGCAGGGTGGACCGAAAACTAAATAGAAAAATAAAGAGTAGCGTAGACAATGGAGTAGTGGAGGCGCTGGAGAAAAGAAAAGTATTTAGTTCTCTCTTCACTTTTTCACCACCGAAGCAGCTATGGAGAAGATGGTTAATGCTTGGAGCATAAAAATGGAGATGGAAGATTAGCTTCCTGACGTCGGTTCAACAGGGATATAGACGGCAAGTCACGGTTAAGCCATTTTATCATATTAACATGTAATTTCTTTTTGGATTGTTACGTTGTTTATGTCGATTTGATTGGGTTTTGCAATGGATGACCTTAATATGTTATTTTGATTTTTCTATTTCGAATCTATTGCTATAACATTAAAGTAAATCTATAATCATTACTTTTAATGTTTTTTAGTAGCATCTAATGATCCTGTATCATTAGGAACAACATAGCTTAGGTTAGGTAACCCAAACGTGTGAGGTTCCTATTTATATTAATCATTTTCTATTTCATAATATGGCTACCAAATTAAATCTAGAGATCATATCCTAGGTTATTCGATAGTTAGGTTTACTTAATGTTTGTATCTTGATAAAACAAAACCTAAGGGAAAATCAGGATTAGTAGAGTGTTCTATTAATTTTAGATCGATAGTCCGTAGAGAGTTGTAAAGACTTAGGATAATCAACACTTTACTCATTTCATGTTGCTTGTTTTAATTTGTTTTCGATAGTTTATTTTGATTTTATTTTCTAAATTGATTAAAATCCAACCCCCTCACTTTTTATATTTTCTAACATCAATTAATTCTAGTTATAGAAATTAACAGAACATTCCCTGTGTATTCGATCCCGACTCAATACGTGTTGTCATCGATCCTACAGAGAGTGTGTGTAAAGTTGTTGAAACGAAATTAATAGGTGCCTAGGTTATTTGATGGTTTGGTTTAGTTAACGATCATATCTTGATTAAACACTACATAAGGGAAAAATTGAGTTGATTACTAACCCATAATTAATAGTTTCTAGGAGAGATTTAAAAACAACAAATCAAAGAAATATGTCTAGTTATGATGTAGGCTAAGATTAAACTAAAGAACCGGGTCCCTACCAAATTCCCTACTTTTATCTTTTTTTACATGTTTTCTTTAAATTGTTTTTGTTAGTTATTTTAGCTTTATTTTATTTTATTATTTTTAAAATCAAAGCCTCCCCTCAAAAACCTAAACACTAATTAATTTCATTTCAACAACTTTACACATATTCTCTGTGGGTTCGACCTAAACTCACCACTGCTACAGTAGTAGGTCTAGTTTATTTTGACTAATGTTACGACATGTTGTCAGTTGCTTTGTTTTACTAGCTTTAATGACTTTCATGCTACTTCACCCAAATCCATCTCACCTTACCTTTGCCTATATTACAACCTTGAAAAGTCCTTTGATCCATGATTTTGCATGTGAATTTTAGTGGTGGAGAAATGAAATGATATGCAAAATTGTGGAATGACATGATCATGAATGGTGTTAAATGTACCCATGAACATATTTTTGTTTAAACACACTTTCCAAGTATACTATTAGATTGCTTAGTTTTTAAAGGTATTGAATGTTGATTGATCATGAATAAAAGCTTGGAATGTTAAGTTCTTGCTATGAATTTTGAAAGTTATTCATTTTTTCTTATGATTATGTATTCTTGGAACATGTGAGAAAATGAGTTAATGTTTTTGGGTCTATGATCTTAGTATTGATGTTTTGCTCGAGGACAGTCAAAAGCTAAGTGTGGGAGAAATTAACATGTGCTTAATTGATTGTGTAATTATTCCATAATACTTAGCAATCAATGACATGAAATTGCTTAAGATACTCACTTTGACTCATATGTGATTTTAGGCACAATTCGAAATCAAAGAAGTTAAAGTTAGTCGAAAGCACAATATTTGGGTCATTTTTTGAAGATTCATATCCACTTGTCTTCATGTAACAAGAATGAGGAATATTAGAGCAAATAAAGACAAGAAGAAGATAAGAAAATGAAAACACAAAGAAGAGTGTTGAACCAGCTCACAGCCATGTATGATTTGTAATGGCTATGAGACAAATCTCATTGCCATGACAAAAGGTGTCATGAGTATGACTCATTTATCATGACTATGACTTATTTTGCATGGGTGTGACACTCATGTCATGCCCATGTACATGAGGATCACGACCATGAGCCTCAACTAAGGTGACGCAAAGATGTGACGCTATCATGCATGCCCGTGAAACACTTACAGCTCACCCAAACCCTATTTTTTAATATAAAAGCATCGTTTATGTGACGACCAAATAAAAGGGGGGATGAAATGTTTTAAGTGTTTTCGGCTGGGAAAGCTTAGGGAGCCTCAGGAGAGCATGAAGAGGGTGACAAGCTCTCAATCGTGAGAGACCCATAGAATGGTAGCTTCCTAATGCCGGTTCGGAGGTGCAATCGACGTCGATGATTCGATTAAGCATATATTTCCTTGTTTATTGTTCTTTCTCTTATGGATTGATTATGTTATTCTATGTTTAATATTTGGGTCTTGTGTAAGAATGATCGAATGCTCTATTTGATTATTTTTATGTAAGAACTTATTGCTAGAATTGAATACAATACGTAATCGTTGTTTTTCTGATTCATTTGTAGCGACTAATGGTTCCGAATCATTAGGGATAACATAAATTAAATTAAATAATCTTAGCCAGTGTGATTATTACTTAGGTTGATCTGGTCTTCTCACTCACAAGGCGGCTATCAAATTAAACTTCGCAAGTGTCTCATAGGTTATTCGATAGCTAGGGTTAATTAACGAGCTCTTTTTAATTAACTACGACCTAAGGAAAAACTGGCATTAGAAGAGCTTATTGTTAATCTATGACCAACAGTTCAAGGTGAGGTAAAAGAACAACAAATCAATAAAATATGTTTAACTAGGATTTAGGCTGAGATTAAACTAAAGAACCGGACTCCTAACTAATTCACCACTTTCATCATTTTTACATATTTTCTTTAATTTGATTTTGTTAGTTAGTTTTGTTTTATTTTCTTATTTCAAACTAAACAAACCTCCCAAAACCTAAACGCCAATCATTTTCATAACAAATTCTAACCAAACATTCTCTGTGGGATCAACCTAAACTCACCATTGTTATAGTAGTAGTCTAGTTTATTTTAAGTAGCGTTACAATGCGTTGTCACTAACATCTTGTTTCGTTTAATAAAAGGTCTACTAAAAGGAAGGTGATGTTGGATTTAGTGCACTCTTACATAGGTAAAGTGATAGAGTCCTTAGCAAGTAATAGGTACAGTGTTACATTGATCGATGATGCTACACGTGAGATTTAGGTCTTTATGTTGAAAATAAAAATACAGTTGTATAAGACCTTTCAATATTTTCATGTCATAGTATAAAGGGAGATGGAGAAAAAATGAAGTAATCGACAATAGAGGCAAGTACACTTCTAATAATGATGACTTGCATATTCATGCATATTTCAGTCCATACTTTGCGTACATTTGCATAGTTATTTATCACATTTTGTATGCTTTTATGTGGTTTTGTGTGTTTACATATTTCAGGTGAAGCTATTGAAAATGGTGAAAATGTGATTGATTTGGAGAAAAAGAAATATTGGTGAAGTCTGGAAGCTGAAATACGACATGGCCATGTCGTAATCCGTAGCTGTGCTGCAAAATTTATAAGTCGACAGAATTATGGGCCAGCCGTGTTAGAACTCTAGCCCAATAAACAGAATTCACTCATGATTATGGTGACACGACCAGAATATATTTTGGTGTAAGATGGGGGCCCTTGTTTTGCTAATTAGCCTCCAAATTAAGAGGGTATTTAAGGGGTCTTTTGAGAGAAATTAGGTCAAGCGTTGTTTTAGGGGAGAATAGCTTTTCTTTTAGAGGTGTTTTTAGATAGGGATGACGGCAAAACGTGGACAGCAAGGAAAAAACCATGATTCTCTCTATTGTAATGAGTAGCTAAATTCCCTCTAGTCAAGGTATATGGATGTTTAATCGTTAGC
>JAOQML010000197.1:36549790-36566612 GCA_027568935.1 Erythroxylum urbanii | reverse complement strand
ACCGAGTTTTAAATTGTTAAGTGATGTGACACGCCACCCTCGCGGGGCCCGGATTCGGGTATCACGATCGATATCGGATTCGGGTTCGGCGTGAGTGGGGTGTTACAGGTTATGTAGAACCTTTCCACACGATAATATCATATCATGAAGAAAAATAAAAACATAAGTGAACAATCATAAGGCAACATTTGGCACCACGAATGCATAAGTTTTTAGTATATAAGATAGATAAGAAACATAATAATATATCACTAAAAGATACCTAGACTACATCACAAAGCCTTAAAGAAATTTAGAATTTGTAATTTGATTTAAAAGAATATTTTTAATTTTTAATAAAAATATAAATTGAACAACATGATGATGAAAGAAAAGAAATTCAATTGTTAAAGGATTGGAAAAAACAATATAAAACGATTTTACTAGAAACCTTAAAATCCTAAATTTTTTGTCACAATTTGATGAACTAGACTATTAGAAAGAGTTTGATTAAAAGTAAAAATACGTTTTTATTCTTTATTAGGCCAAAAGCTTTTGGGCTTTAAATTGTTTAAAGAAAATGAAAATAGACCTAAGAACTTATTTCTTAAAAGAAATAAGGTTCATAACTAAAATTTAAAAGGCTCAAACCTAACTTAGTAATATGTCCTATCTTGAAATAAAAATTAAAAGAAAGGGTGATATCCTTGTGAGATTGTAGCCTATACTTATTTGATTTAGATTATATTACTAGTGTACCTTTAGAGAACTCTACCTTAGCCCACCTAAAATAAAAGATAAAGATAACTAATAAGCTCATATTTTTATGGGTAAATTGATTTTTAACTTAAACAATCATAAAATTATCTATAATTAATATAATAAGTCTATAACAAAGTAAATTTGAATTTAATTTTAGGTTTTATTAAAAAACTACCAACTAAATTTCTAAACTTTAGAATGTTGCATGAATTTTTTTAAAAGGTGAATAGCAAGATATAAAAGAAAGAAGGAGAGGAGAGGGACCAAGGACACATAAGAACTAAGGTGTTCAATTTATATTAGTCCCATTATGAAATATTTATTGGAAAATCAAGTCAGGATTTGATCTTGTGCATAGTGAAATAATTACAAAACCTTTTAGTATTTGATTTGTCAAATTCGTAGCTTATTTCAAAGTTTTATCATATTATTGTCTTATCCCTTAAATCGTATCTAAAATTGGTCCATCTCAACTATAAGTATTCAGCCTCTAATGATATCCACAAAACAAGTTAAGAGAACTTAGCAACTGTTGCATAAAGGGTTAAGGAATGAGTGCTAGCTTCTTTAAAGCTTAAGCTTATTTAGAATATGTTTTGAACATTTTAATAATTTAATTGAAATTAAATTCTAATTTCAATTAAACTTTACTTAGAATTACAAATAATTCTAATTAAATACCAATTATGCATAAATAAGATCCAATATCTCATATTAATCCTTATTTATTAAATATCTCATATTTAATCATAAAGTTTCTCAAACTTTACTTCCAAGTCCAACTTGATCAAAATATCTTTTCTCTCTTCAACTCATTCTTTCTATGTGATCCATTTCTAAATATATTGGCAATGAATATAAATTATATCCCTAAATTGTATTTAGAATTAGATAAATTAAACTCCTTTGATTTATCTTTAATTATCTAATTCCTTTAATTTATCTTTAATTATCTAATTAAATAATTTATATCCATAAATCAAGATCGGCGTCTAGCAATAAATCATAATCATCCAAATATTTAGGAATGTTAAAGCAGTTTTGATTAACTTTTCTATACATGAATTTTTTATGCATAATTTAATCCTGTCATCATATAATGTTTCAAATAGACTTCGAGTATATAATTAATGTCTACTCTATTTTGAGTCTAATCTTGTTAGTTCTCCATCATTAGCTAGTGATATCAATTAATGACATTTGTAAACTATTTTAGAAAGCACCATTCCACCTTAGCCAATGATTTCTAAAATCAATATTAATTGAGAACAACGAAACATTATCTCTAATTACTTTAGGGTGACGAATCCTATATTGATCACTCAACTACCTTTATATAGTTGATGCTACGTCCAATAACTACCAACTGAGCTATCCTTGACTAAAACATGTCATAAGTAATATCAAAATATGGTAATCCTAATACAAGATGACTTTAGAGATCTCAAGTCAAAGGATTACTTATATAATCATCACAATGAGAATTTTCATAAATATATAAGTAATGTTTTAAATGGATTTCTCATATAGGATTATCTAGTGAAATTATTCTCTAAAAAGCACTTTCATTTTTGTTTAAGTATCTCTATACTTTAGTCTATAAGATTGACTACTTCTTTCATAAGAAAAATATAACGTATGTTAGTCTTTTATATTCTATAGATATCCAATATTAATAAAACAATGTCTAAGAACAATTTATAAACAATACATAAATGCAATAAGAATCTCATAATTATAATCTTATCATAATTTCACTTTCAGTATATATTTATCTCATAGACTTTATCATATATGTCTCAGTATGTATAAGATAAAGAATGATTTTAAATAATTGCCACTAAACTATAATTAATTGATTGGCTATATAGCATAAACCAATAATCTACCACTTGCACTAAGCCAATTGTTGAAGTATCTTATACCATATCACCATATGACAATCATGCTACTATAGGGACAGTGACTTAATGAGATAATTCTACAAGATTTTTTATAATTAACATTTGCTTAAATCTTACAACTTTCATCTTAATTATAATTATAATTAAGAAAATTTTCTAAATGCATCCTTGGATCTTTGATGAGACCTTCGCTTCTTTTATATGGCCAATGGCTCTAATGTTCTATAGTACATTACATTTTTGAACAATGCAAACTATATCAAGTTCATTAAAGAACTAATGGATATAATCAATCATTTCCACTAAATTAAAAATGTATTATGGCTTAATTAGTAACCTTCGCTACATTGTAACATTTCCAATCTTAAAATGATACTGTTCTAATTAAAATAAACTTTACATATAACCTTAAACTCAAATATCAACTCATGCATAGAATAATGGATATCTTTAATACTTCATAAATATCAAATATCTTAAATAATAAACATTTTTGGTACATTATCTATAGACTTGGACTTAGTATAGGTAAACAACTTCCATTCTATCTCTATAGATCTAATTCCTAGAATTAAGTTATTAACTTTTCATATCCATCAAAAATTGTTCTTGGATTATTATTCAACAATTGAAAATTAAAATTATTATTCTCTATGAGCAATATATGTCTTTACATACTCTCAATGAAGAGGACAATTATACTCCCACTAACCTTCTACAATATATGTCTCTACATACTCTCAATTAAAAGGACAATTATATTCCCACTAACCTTCCTGTGGACATAATAAATTTACAATCATCTTCAAAATAAACTATTTGAATTCATGATGAAAGTGAATTTTTTAATGCTCATATCCTTTCAACTATACATCAAATATATCAACAAAAGCGCTTATTCCAATTGGATTTATTATCGTGAGATTTGAATCTTTCAAATTTTGTTTTACTCTCACTATTTATCTTGAGAATCATTCTCTTATAAGTATACATTGAAACAAATAAGTCGTTCAATGAGTCTGTAAGATTATATCCAACATTTTGGATATCTCATAACTCTTTATTATCTAATTTAGTTTTAAACTTAGTTTCATAATACATGCTTCAACTAAGCATCATATCCCTAAATTATCACCTTTAACTCTTTCAAAATCTTAGCATTCCATATCTAATATAAAATCTCATTAATTGATCTAATTGGAACTATTACAATTAGGTCATTGTACTAGGCATCACTATAGAAGAAATAAATATTAAATTATATAATTTCTCATATTGTAAATTCCTCCTTATGTAAAACCATACTCTTGTGAATTTAATTATGGAGATATTCATTACAGAATCTCATTCCTTATAGATAACTAAAAAATTTAAAACTTACCACAACAATCTAATCGAAGTGCTTCAATATTTTCAATGTTTAATTTCTACTCAAAATTAAAAACTTTAAACTTTTTAAAAATTTTAAATCAATATTTCATTTAATACATATGACAATATCACATAAAGTCATTAGTAATCTTGATGAAATATAATAATCATCCTTTTATAAATTGTTATTCCATCAAATAAATCAAATATATAAATTTAACAATTTAATACCATCATCATCCTTTCGCGTTATTCTTCAACCCAATAATTTCATAAGCTTCATATAATTCATAATAAAAAAGATACATATATCCTTTCATGTAACGTTTTGATTCTCGTTATTTGGATTTAACAAACATGGCATCAAAAGATAATCTTGGCTTTCTAACTTTGTATTTTTGCCACTTATGTAAGCATAAGTCTCTTTTGATGTAAGCATAAGTCTCTTTTGATGCAACACATATACAGTATTTGTATAAACTTGAATCAACTACTTTTTCTTAACATTTTATTTCTTATCATGCATTAAACATTATAATAATGTTGAATCTAAATCTAATGTCAAATACTCATAAGTATGAACTAGAAATATATATAATCTATATCATATTTTGCATAGGCAAGAAAAGTCATACAATCATTTTTTCCAATGATAACTATTATCATTTTATAGCAAAGCCTTTAATTGAAGTCCATGTTTATGCTTTTAGTAGGCTAAATTAAGTTAAACAATTTCATCAGGGTACTATACCGTCAACTCTACTTCATGAAATATTTCTATCATGATGTTGACATATATCTTACATGTTGTTATCAAAGTTTATGAGACATTATACAACTCTAAATATCAATACATTTTGTCGTCTATATGATTTTGACATGTCTCTAAAACTTTAACATCAAATCCTCAATAAGGATTAATAGCAAAATCATACTATTAGTATTCCATATGTGCTAAGTTATCTACCTACATGTTTTAGGATTACACCATTCCTTAATGTAGTACATGTTGGTCTAAGATATAGCCTGGCCCATTATCATCCTAGATGGTGGGTTAAATAGCTAGGGTTTTCTCAAATTTACAATTTAATCCAATATATTTTAAAAATTATATTTCAGTCCTGATATTTCATTGATATTTTGATACTGGTTGATACCAGGCAGCACTAACCAACGGTATGAAATGAGTGGGTATCGTATGTTTTTTTGGCTAGTATTTCCCGATATGGTACCTACATCTTTGGTGTGGTGTGACGGAGCTGTGAGATTCTGCGTGCAGTGAGGTCAATGATGGCAGGCTTATAAATGGCGAGGCGATGACCAAGGGAGGCATTCAGGCAAAGGGAGGCAAAGTAGAGGGCAATTGAGATGAGAGTCTAAGACAGAAAGACATGAAGAGAGTAGGGATGGCAATATGGCCCAGCCCGACTTGAGGGAGCAAGCCTGAGCTGAGCCCAGGCCTAACTCAACTAGACCTACATCATATTTTTTAAAATTAAAATGTCACAATAAGGTCATTTTATTATTACTTGTTGGGTCTCGGGCCAGGCCTGTGCAGTGGAGTCTAAGCCAACTCAAGGCCTAAATTTTTAAAAAATAGGGACTGAAGCTTAGTCAACCTGGGCCCAGCTCGAGGGGGGGCCTAGTATGTTTTAGGTTAATTTTTAAAAAATTTCAATTTAATCCTGAAAATTTAGAAAAATATAATTAAGTCTGATAATAAATTCGATACTAAATACATGGGTACTGTATCATTTTTTTGGCTGGTACAGTATCAATCGATATCCGTAACATTAGGTGCATTTGTAGTAAGTATCGAAGAAAAGACAACCGAAAGTTTTAGACAAAAGAATGACCTACGGGTTTGGGACATCAAGATGCCAATTAATTTATTTAATATATAAAATTTATTAATTCCCAATTAATGTAATTGTACATGTAAAAAAAGTTTATCACCAATGTTCTTTATCAATATTTTAAATGAAAAAAGAAAAAGCTCCTCACAAAAATATTTTAATAATATATTAAATTAATAAAATGACATAATTGTTAACAATAATATATTTTTTAGTATAAATGTTTTTAGTATAAAATTTTTTACGTACGTGTCCTAGTAGAACAAGTGACATACAAAGTTAAAGCTCTCAACTTAAAAAGAGATCAGAACCAAACCACGCGCTCTTACATCACGTGTGTATAACTTCATTTGTAAGTTACCTCTGATTAACCACTCTTGACTTGGTCCACTGGGATCCACTAACTCGCACCCAAATCCAACGGCGTACAAATCTCGCCAACATCATAATCATCATCATCATCGTCTAGGGTTTTATTATTCTCCTCTATATCCTCCCACAAGCGCCCCTAAAGACCTCCTTGTTTTCGAGTGAAGTCTCTTTCTGCCCCTTACCTACCCCTTTCTTTCTCTCTCCGTCTCTGACGTAGCTCACGCGCCGCCCTTTTGCACCGGCGGCCAAAATTAGTTTATATTATTCCACCTTCCCTCTCCTCTCTTATCAGAAAACAGAAAAAAAGAAAATTAAGAATTAGAGAAGGAAGATAAGGCACTTAAATTTTTACGTATCCTAGGCCTTTCATCGAACACTTTCCGTGGGTATCAGTTTCCGTTGTTGGTTGTATTAGGATTTCTGGGTGGAGCCTAACTTTGTTAATAATACGAGGAGAGGGAAGATAATATAGAAAAAATTAAAAAAGTTCGTGGCTTTTGGGGAAAAGAATATTATGGCACAGGTTCAAGTACCGGCTCAGGCTCAGGGCGTGAACGGCGGAGCCGCCAACCCGCAGTTTGTTACGACTTCGCTCTACGTCGGCGATCTGGACGTGAACGTTAACGATTCACAGCTGTACGACGTTTTTAACCAGGTGGGGCAGGTAGTCTCCGTTAGGGTTTGCAGGGACTTGACGACCCGTAGATCGCTTGGTTACGGATACGTTAACTACAGCAATCCTCAGGATGGTAAGGTTATAGTTTGTGTTAAAGTTTAGACCTTTTTGGCTACTGGGTAACTGTTAAACCTGTATTCTTTAGTCTGTTGGAGAAATTTTGTTAATTTAGAATAACACGTTAAAAAATGTAGAAGCAACTAGTTTGGTGGATTACATAAAGTAGTGGATTATGTTGTTTGATTAGTGGGTTCAGTTGTTTAAACACTGATATTTATTGTTAATTTTGGTGATAAACTTGGAGGTTGTCTGGGAGTTACTATTTTGTGTAAGAGAGACAACGCATCAAGCTTGGATTATACTGGTTCCACAATTTTGTATTCTTTGACGATTTTTGTGATCCACGGTTATACAGTGGGTGAGGGAAGTGATGTAGGGAGTATCAATTTGAGTCATTTTTTGGCTGCAAACATGTTCAACTGGGAAACCTTGTTCTTGAAAACCTTGATCTTCTTCTGAAATTCAACCTTTAGTTAAATTATTATTTCATGAATGTGCCAACTGGCAACTCACTGATTGTAATTGTTGCATGTTATCCTGGTTAAACAGTAGGTTATTTGATGCTATGGATATTATGCTACTGATTGGTTGACAGGTTTAGGTTATCTTTTACCAGTTTCATTACTTGCTTCATAATCAATGTAATCATAATTGGTTGTGAATTTCCAGTGTCTGAAATTTAGAAAGATTTGCCAAAGCTGGAATCTTTTTTCCTAGAATTGATTTATTATTAAGTTGTTAGTGATCATAAGAAATTGAAATTGAAAGGTTTGCCAGTTGATCAATTTGGTGGATGAGCAATGTATACGCGCTCTCGCCCATCAATTATTTTCAGCATCATAATTGTGTTTTTGTTTTTTGGTAATGTTGCCCCTTTCTCCACTAATGTCTACCTCTGTATCTCCTATCCTTTCTTGCATCTGTTGACAGCTGCAAGGGCATTGGATGTGCTTAATTTCACTCCTCTTAATGGGAAGCCCATAAGGATCATGTATTCACATCGTGACCCAAGTCTTCGCAAGAGTGGTGCTGGAAATATATTTATTAAGGTAGCCATTTTTGCTATTGGGTGCTTTTGTAGTGGCATTACATTTATGTATTTTAAGTTTCCATGCCTTCATATCTCTAACTTAGATATTTCTCAAATATGACAGAATCTAGATAAGGCTATTGACCACAAAGCGTTACATGATACTTTTTCGGCTTTTGGGAATATACTATCTTGCAAAGTAGCTACAGACTCTTCTGGCCAGTCAAAGGGCTATGGATTTGTACAGTTTGAAACTGAAGAAGCAGCTCAGAAAGCCATTGAGAAATTGAATGGTATGCTGCTCAATGATAAGCAAGTTTATGTGGGACCGTTCCTTCGCAAGCAGGAAAGAGAAACTGCCATTGACAAGACAAAATTCAATAATGTATTCATAAAGAATCTCTCGGAAGCAACCACTGAAGATGACTTGAAGAAAACTTTTGGTGAATTTGGAACAATAACCAGTGCTGTTGTGATGAGGGATGTAGATGGAAAATCCAAGTGCTTTGGATTTGTCAACTTCGAGAATGCCGATGATGCTGCTAGAGCTGTTGAGGCTCTTAATGGAAAGAAATTTGATGATAAAGAGTGGTATGTTGGAAAAGCCCAGAAGAAATCTGAAAGGGAAGTTGAACTAAAACTCAAATTTGAGCAGAGTATGAAGGAGGCAGCTGACAAATTTCAAGGGGCAAACTTGTACATTAAAAATCTAGATGATAGCATAGGTGACGATAAGCTTAAGGAGCTGTTTTCTCCTTTTGGTACAATCACATCCTGCAAGGTAATTAGCATCATCTTTTGAATAGTGAGCACCTAACATCATCAGCCTTGGAGAATCTACTGCATAGGACTTGTAAACATGTTTTTCTGGTGATTAGGTGATGCGTGACCCTAATGGGATAAGTAGAGGTTCCGGGTTTGTTGCATTCTCAACCCCCGAAGAGGCATCTAGAGCTGTAAGTTGAGGTTATGGGATTTCACATATGCATATGGAGAGCATTCTTTGTCCTTAAGTTAACATGTTTGTGATTGTTTTGATAGCTTTTGGAGATGAATGGCAAAATGATTGTTAGCAAACCTTTGTATGTTGCACCTGCACAACGAAAGGAAGATAGAAGAGCCAGGCTGCAGGTATCTCCATCCCAATAGGTTATAAACCATATAACAAATCTATGTTTAGGCACTTCCTTTTTTTTTATAATTTACAACAAGGTACTTGTACTCCAAACCATAGACAAGAGAGGTTTAACTTGCTTCCTTCCTCTTATCCTGTGTCTCCCGCTCTCTCCACATCAACTTGACACGCCCTTGTTAGGTTCTTGTACTTATTTTCTCAAGATGTCATGTAGTTACCTTCTCTTTTTGTATTAAGTGGTGCTCCATTTATCTTTTCTTCCTATACAGGCTCAATTTTTGTATTAATTAGTGCTTATATATCTTTTCTTCTTGTACAGGCTCAATTTTCTCAAATGCGGCCAGTTGCAATGGGACCGTCAGTAGCCCCTCGTATGCCAATTTACCCCCCTGGTGGTCCAGGGTTAGGACAACAAATATTCTATGGACAAGCGCCACCTGCTATGATTCCTCCCCAGGTAGCTCTTTATTGAACAAATTTTTATCTTCGGTATGTATTTATCACATAGTTTTCTTTTGAGTACTTCACATTAACATCATAAGTGCAAACTTGTAATCGAAATGCCTAATGAATCAACCATTTTTAGCCTGGATTCGGGTATCAACAGCAGCTTGTACCTGGTATGAGGCCTGGTGCGGCTCCCATGCCAAACTTCTTTGTGCCAATGGTCCAGCAGGGACAGCAGGGGCCACGTCTTGGTGGCCGTCGGGCAGGAGCTACTCAGCAATCTCAGCAGCCAATCCCATTAATGCAACAGCAGGTTGGGAGTATCCCTTTAATTCAAATTTTTTATGATTCTATTTCTATAATCATGATATTGTTACCTAATTACTTGGTCAAATGTCAGATGCTTCCAAGAGGACGTGTTTATCGCTATCCTCCTGGACGTGGCTTGCCTGATGTTCCAATGACTGGTGTTGCTGGTGGCATGCTCTCTGTTCCATATGATATGGCTGGTATGCCGATGCGTGATACAGCATTGTCTCAACCGGTTCCGATAGGAGCTTTGGCTTCTGCTCTTGCAAATGCTACTCCAGATCAACAGAGAACGGTAGGCTTTAAATTTGTTATATATTTTTAGTTTTCAGGTAGATTGATAGAACTTTATCCATTATATGTTTTGTCTGTTTGAATATGTGTGCATCTGCAGTCTTGTCATATTCATTAAATTGAAATCTAAAATTTAACTTGTGGTTGTAATTGTAGATGCTGGGTGAGAATCTTTACCCTCTAGTAGAACAGGTGGAACCTGATGCGGCAGCTAAGGTAACTGGCATGCTTCTGGAGATGGATCAGACTGAAGTTCTGCACTTACTGGAGTCACCAGAAGCTCTCAGAGCAAAGGTTGCAGAGGCAATGGAGGTTCTGAGGAGTGTTCAGCAGCAGCAGGCTGGTAGCACAGCTGATCAATTGGCATCCTTGTCATTGAATGACAACCTTGTTACTTAGGTTGGGATGGGTTGGGTTGAGTGTGAGCAGAGTGTTTAAGATACAGGATTTTTAACCATTTCGGATGCGGCTTCTATACTTTAGATTCGATTTCACTTGGTAGCTACGTGTTTTTGGTTGATTGTGATTGTTTATTCAAAGTTAAGTTTGGAGGAACTTTAATGCTTAGATTTTGTTATGGTGAATGTAGATTAATGTCGTCGTTTCAAGTTGGTGATGGGTACAATGTTAAAAAAAATTAACAAATGACCAGTTTTATTTGTGCCCAACTAAATTTAGTATCAAAATTTAAGGATGCAGGGAAATGTGCAACAGAAGGTAATGTTACGCATTGCATAATTCAGGAGTTTGTATACGTAACAAGTCCATTTAGACTTGGACTCGGATGATTAATTCCCGCGACATAAAGAAGAATCAATATACATGGAGTAGCAACCCTAAGTTGGGTTGGGTGCTAGAAACAAAGCAATTTAGCTACAGCATTAGTGATGAGTCATCGTTTTTTAAGTGTAGATGGCAAGAACAACCGAGTATGGGTGACTGTAGTCTTTTTATTGCCCATCTTCCTATATAGTATGCACAAGATAACGAAAAACTACAACTAGAATCACGATTATGAAAACCTTTTAATGGTACAACCTACTGATAAGTTGATGCCTAGGCATCCTTCGCTTGGCGAGGACCTCAATATTATTAAAGCCCTCCTAAAACATTCAAGCATCCTGACGGTTTGCATGCCTCAACCTTATCCCAACATCAGCTTCCCTATCATGTCGAATAAAACCAGTTGAATTATGTGTATCAAAGGAAGTTGCAGCCTCATTTTGCTTCTGTTCGGCATCTTCTCCGAAGTTATGAAGCCTGCGACCAACGAGATATCGGTCATCGCGTATTGAGTTGTGAAGGTTGGTGAACCAGACATGAAATCTTTTGGCACAGAAGCATATCATGCTGAAGCAAAGGCAACCCAGCCATGCGAATCGATATACAGCAGAATTCACGACTAGTGGGTATCCAAAAACAGGAAATACTCCTCTTGCTAGGACGTAGGGCACACACAGCGCTGTTAACAGTTTTACTATAATTGGGAAAACAATCTCCCGCAATACCCAAAGGCCTTGCAGCCTTGAGAAACCATCTTCTCGCACCCTCTCAAATTTTATTCGCCAACTTTCATCAACCAATGGCATCATATGATCCAACATAGCCTGTTCACAAGCAGTAAGATCAAGAAAGAAATTCTTTTACTTCCCATAAATGATTAAGCTTTACCTCTTGTAAGTCTCATTATTACCCTCAATCTGTATCAACCAGTATTTTCAATATCTAATACAAAGCCAAAATAATTCACAAACGTACTTCTTGATCATTTCCAGGTCTTAACATTCTTCATGCCATTGAAAACGATCACTGTTAGTTCATGCATAACTACAGCCTAGATACAGAAATATGGTAAATGCTTTTTCATTAAACTTTATGGAATGTTATAAAGAACACAGATAAACAAATCAAAGATTCAGTCTGTAGTTCCATTTCTTGCTGTAGGGAGCTCTATTTTGTCAAATGCATTAATAAAACACAGCTGCTAGTTTGGTTGAAGCTCAAAATTTTCAGGTGTGATTATATTTGAGATACATTTGTTTCATACAAGGGCATAGAGAAGGAAGATACGCATATTGTTTGAGAACTCACCAGTCTAGTCCATATCTTAAGAAAGATAAATCCCAAGGCCCAGTCCTGATACAGAAGGAAAACTGGGCTTTCATCCACAGGAACCCGCATTGGCACAATCACCAAAAGCTCAAAGAGCAGCCCAATCAATACCGGAATGACAAAAATCTGGAAAGAAAAAGTTTCAAATAACTGCTTAAAAGGGTATTCAGTGGAAAGGACACTTTATCAAATAGAGACCTGACAAATGGAATGAGATAGGGACCCTACCCATATTGACAACAGTGCAGAGCTCTTTAGAACAATTCCACACCACTTCCAGATTTGGGCAAACAGAACTGCTGCCCTCTTTGTTCTGATATGTTCAATAGAATATCTAGCTCCAGCTAAAGTGGTCCAAATGACATAGCTTCCAATAATAAAAGCATATAGATCTAACAAAGAAAAAGACAATCAGCAATCTCACACAACAAAGAAAGCGTGTTCTATCTCTACAAAATTATATAAACCGTCTTACCATTGCACTTAACGCCATGAGTTATTGGAAGAAGAGGAATACCATTGAAAAGAGCACGCCCAAGGGATATGGGTACAACTATCAAGGCAGAGTTGAAGACAAGTAGAGTCATCCAAGCTATTATCAACAATAGGACAATGCGAAGAACAAAGCTGTACCTGCTAAAATACAATTTTAACATTATTATGCGGCAATCATATTTTGATTATAAACCTTAAAACAATGCCGAAGTGGAAAAGGAATAACATGCAATCTTTGCAAATAATGACAACACTGACTGGACTTATTATTTCAAAACATACTCCGAGTCTGGCTGTTCATCAGTATCATACTCCTCTGCAGTATTAGAACCTCCAGCTGTGAGAAAATCTATGTTAGGATTATCACCGGTAGCAAGTGCTACTAGTTCCCTATCTTGTCCACCATGTTGTACAGCTGGTGGTCTGTCCTGCCTTCCTGGCTCACCATTAGCAATGTCCTGGCCACCATTGTCCTCAGGTCTAGGAAGTAAGAAATCAGTTAAACCAAGTCCCCATCCAACTGCTGTAAACCAGTAGCGAAGAAGGGACTTGATTGTGGTCCGCAGCTTGAAATGCTCAATGGCAAATGGAATGCAGATTTGGAAAAGAAGCATGTCAGCTGGAATTTCTGTGAATGGATCAGATACCCTGAAAGAAAAAGTAACCATGCATGTTAACAAACTATGACGATAAATCATCTCATTAAGACCAGATGGCAAAAAATAGTGAATGAAATCAAGCTTACGAGATGTCCAATGGGAAAATTAAGGGTGCCATTCGCATAGCAAGTTTGACAGGTAAGAATACCAGCATCACAATTAAGCTTCCATAAACTGCAACAGATAGCAGAACCCTGCGGGCATGCTTGTGCACAGGATCATCAATCAAATCACGGAATGGATTGTAGTTAGGATCAGCTGGATCTCGAAGAAAATACAGAACTCCATTACGGAGGACCTACAAGCAGCAGAGAGATTGTCAAATTAGTAGAATCAAAGAATGTATAGATTCTATTAAATATCATGGCCAAGGAGTTTAAGAATAATACCCCACGAAGTAGGCTGACAAAGATGCTTATTTGTAGCATATAAACAATTCCAACAACCCAATGAACCAGTGAGCTGGCTAAAGGAGAGATTGAGAAGAACTGAACTCTTTGCGCCATAGTTTTTCCAAACATCCTTATGGTACAAACATCCAGCCACCATCCACACATTAAAGGGAACACCCCAAGTTCAATCACCAGAAGGAAGGCAACCTTAATCATAGTCATCAAATGCCTCATTGCTGCCAAGAACTGCCTCAACAAAGATGGAACTGTCTCTGCTATAGAAGCAAAACCATAAAACCTTCCCACGGTCAAAGACTCACCTCTAGTGTATCGAATCAAAGCAACAATTACTAGGTAGAAGAAGACTAGGGAGAATATGAACATATATCCAATAGCAAGAGTTGCAACATCAGAAAGTCGTGATGTGCCAATACTTGCTACATTCAAGAGATCTGTTGCAAGCGTAGAGCTTATATTGCTTGAGGCCTTGTGCATTCCACTTGCATTTACTTTTAAAACATCTACAACCTGGCCCAGTAGTCCATCCTGTCCTTCAGACGTTAAATTTGTGACAGCAGTTAGGGCATTTTTCAATGTGATGTTTGCTAAGGAAAGGGCAGTATCTGTAAGTGGCATAACAGTTGACAGCACAGGACCACTTGCAGAAAAGAAAAGCCAAGATATATAATATAGTATAATCCGCCCCAGAGAAAATGGTACAAAGATCACAACACCCAGGAATATCATGTTGCTTGCTAGAACCTGCAAAGCAAGAAAACCATGATTGATAAAAACTCCCCAATAGAATAAAATGGAATTCTGAATTGTTTAACCCAATCATCTTATTTCCTCAAAACATTTTATGAAATTTGATATAAATGTGCAATCACTTAAAGTACATAAAAGTACCAAGATATAATATTCATATAAATATGAAAAACAAGTAACGCAAATACATACAAAATAAACAGGAAATGACAATTTCAGACACCAACAAAACAGACATATTCATGGTTAAGCAGAAGGCTACAACAAAAGACATCAAAAGAACAAATTGTACTTACAGTAAATGCATTTTCGACCAAATGGAAAACAGGACCCTGCATGCCAACAAGCTCATCAAAGGGCACATCCTCTGCACCATCAGCATCATCTAAACCATCAAACATCTGTTCAACATGAGCTTCAAGACGAGCTGCCTGCATCTCCCACCGTGCAGCAACATTTTCTGCATTCCTTCGGATGATTTGACCAGCTCCAGCCATTCCTTGTGGTCCCATAGCATCATCAGCATTTGCTTCGCCAGCAAAATTCCTATTGCCTTGTGCTGGCAATTGTCTTGCAGCATGGGCACCATTTCTGTCTCCTTCATCTTCTCTCTGAGCATCCTGTCCTCCAAGCTCTCTCAGGTGTCTAAAATAATCTCTCAGAGAAGTTGCACCAAGAAAAATGAAAACAATGCTTGCCGAGAGTAGGAACCCATGTAGACAATCAGTGAGGATAACTGTAGTAGAGATGTGACTTAAGAATAACCTATGAGCCTCGCCAAAACTCCTTATGAAAGCCAGACGCCATATCCAAAATGTTATAAATGGTATAATGAGGAGCCAAACAGAGAGCACAAAACTCAGGCGCAAAAAGAATTGCAGAACATGGCAAGCCTTCATTGCCATGCCAACTACAAACTCCTGAAAAGGAAGCCTTGCAGGGGCATTCTCAGCATAAACAGGTGAGAAAGAAAACGCATGTTTGCAAACCTGTAAACATTTAAAACTAAATCAAGCAAGTTCCAGCGCAAATACGTTTTGTTATTGAGCTTTATCCAGCGAAAAAAAAAAAATGGCACGCATGACAACTTGTATCCTACAACAGTTCATTCCTAAACTATGATCTTTATACTTAAATTTTCGGTGAGCCGAACATACACAGAGCATGTTTATTGTTGCCACATGCAAATTGCATAAATTTTGAATAGGCCTTCATGAATCAAAATTACATGAAACTCCACTAAACATCCTCTACCAAACACTCAAATATAAGCCAAAGTACATGTAAAGGAAACGCAAAATCGTCAAAAAAAATTTGTGACAGGATCACATCAAACCACAATTTAATTTGCTAACATCATAACAGAAACGCAAATAAATAAATAAATAAAGAGAGAGAGAATTTGAATATCTTCAAATCCTAAATCAAATAATATAACCAGCGAGACCTCGCATTGACGAGCGTTGCTGTGATTAAGCCACTGGAGGAGGCAATCTTGATGAACAAACTTGATACTCCCACTACACGCACACGGATACCTCAACGGATTCTCGTCTTCCCCCGGATTCCGGCAGATCCTGCAAACGTCCTCCTCCTCCTCATCGTCGTCTTCGTCGTACCTCGCTCCTCTACTCTCCTCCTCCTCAATCGAATCGCTGTTCAACAACGCAGCAGAACTCGAAGCAGCAGGCGAAGACGGCGAATTCATTCCGTCGGTGTTATCTCCGTGGTGGTCGGAGGCGATCTCCATCGGAGAAAGGCGAGTTGGGGCGGGTTGACCCGGTGGGTTAGGTTTGTGAGGAGAGCGCTTGGGATTGGGGAAAAAATTTTAATCGAAAACGGGAAAACGAAACGAAGAGAGGAGGGGTAAGGTGTAGGGGCATTTCTGGAATTTGGAATGAGTGGTTTCGTTTCTACTTCCTAATAATATTATTATAGATTTGAGGTAAAAAGTAGCATTGGCCTTTGACCCTCCTTTCTTCAACTTTTTGTCGAGACGCTTCGGCCATGTGTATTGTATCATTAACTATTTGGTGCAAAGTTTTATTGGGAAGAGTAAAAGTTTTTCTTTGCAAAATTTAAAGAAAAAGGAAAAGATCAAGCGCATGAGGTGATCAGAATTTAAACGTTGCTTCAAGGGTGAGGCTTTGGGATCAGATTTATTATTTTATTATATTTTATTAAATCTTATTTATATATTT
>JAOQML010000197.1:36530119-36545559 GCA_027568935.1 Erythroxylum urbanii | reverse complement strand
AAACCATCATTACTGTTAGCTATCAGGTTCAACTGTTGCTCATGAATGCTCACCATGTAGTTCGTCATAAATGATTTGGCCTTATGTGGACAATACTCCATCTTGAAATAGAATATCAGAATCGGGAATTTGTCAATATTTGATTGCCTGTGAGTGACAGTTTCTGATTATCTTCTTCTGATTTGTCTTTCTTTAACTAGATAGTCTAGTAAAGTTCTAACTTTCCTTTCATCTCCACTGAAGATGGGAGGTGAATTCTGTTGAATTGCTATGATTGCCCTTTTCTGGTTCCTTATCTCTCTGTGTCTATTTGGCTGGTTGTATTCTTCAGCTAACAGAAGAGATGACATTCCCAGCTTTTGTTTATTCCTTCCCCACCTCATCCCTATTGTCGTCGTGTTCCATCAAGTGATTGATAGGTGTTGAGGGCCTTGAAGTCAAGAATATTTAATGAAAAACATTGATGTTCAATAGGAATTTGATAGTACAAGATAAGCTCTAATCATATACTGCTAGTTTAATTTTTGCCAATGTCGTTTATACTTCTGCAAGATTAGTCCACTAATCGCTTGCAGCTTTCATTTTTTTGTGTCGCTAGAAGTTGATGTATGGATAATAGGACATGGCTTTGGAGGAAGAAAACCTCGGAGAAGACTATAGTCACAACGAGCAAATTTGGCATACCTGTGAAAGTAATTGATGAAGAGGTAAGGGAGGCTTCTCTTTTGCTCCCAACAAGCTCCTCTGAAAAGAATTGTAGTCGATGATGAGATCCTTTATCCTTGTTTCATACTATAGGGATCAATGATTCCAGGGGGATGTGAAGTTGGGCCAACTAGACATGTGAGGACTCTCAATGAGAAGTTAGCTTCAGTGCTCCTTGATAGTCATGCCAAAGCTGATCCTCTGACAAGGCATGATTTAATATCAAACGAAGCCATTGCAGGTAATTCACTCGTGCCCTTGGAACATTTTCAATATGCAAGTCATTTTGTTACTCCTTTCTAGAGTGATCATGTTCCTTCTGGATAATTACTTCCATATAGGCGAGGGAAAATCAGAAGAGGAAGTTCTTAGTGTTAACAAGGGAGAGGACGAACAGGGTATAGCTGCAAATGAAAGATCAACTTATTCTGACACCGCATTCAAGCAGTGCATGCTGCTGGTTAACTCTCTTCAAGAAGAACAGGGCCCAAAGATGCAAGATGCTCTCTTAAAGGCATCGTGCGAATTTCAGAAGGTACAGAGAAAACTAGAGGACAGATTGATGGAGATGAGCAAAAATCTTGCCAATTTAGCTATTGAAAACACTAATCTAAGCAACGCACTCTTGGTAAAAGAGAACTTGGTAGAAGAGCTACATAGGCGTACAACTCAAACAGTAGCAGAATTCAACGCTTTAATGGCTAGATTAGATTCTACTGAAAAGGAGAATGCTTTTCTGAAGTACGAGTTTCACATGCTAGAGAAGGAGTTTCAGGTTCGTAATGAGAAGCTTGAATATACCCGTCAGCTTGCTGATGCATCGCACAGCCAACAATTGGAGAGTGTGAAGAAATTGGCAAAACTGGAAGCAGAATGCCAGAGACTGCGCGCTTTGATGCAGAAGAGATTGCCAGGTCTCGCTTCAACAGAAAAGATCAAGAGTGAAATTGAAATGCACGGACGGGACCCAGTGAATTTTAAAAGGAAGCCAAATCCTACAAAAGATTTGATTCTTATGGAAACAGCCATGGAAAGATTTTCTGAAATTCCTGTCAAGAAAACAGATTGCCTGATTGAGAGGTTACGTGGTATGGAACAAGAAAATAGAACTCTAAGAGAAATAGTAACCAAAAAAAATGCTGAACTTCAATCTTCGAGGATCATGTTTTCCCGAACAGCTTCAAGGTTATCACAAGTTGAAGCTAAGCTTCTGGACGTTTGTGGTGGTCAGAGATCTCTGGAGTTGACTCAGGGTGATCAATTATCCCAGGAACTGTATCCAATACCAGGTCTAGATGTGTGCAGTTCTTATAGGGTCAGCTCCTCAAATTCATGGGCTGATGCGCTAATATCGGAATTGGAGATTTTCAGAGATAGGAAACGGAGTCCATCAGAAAGCAGAGTCATTGAGTTTCCGGACATGAGTTTAATGCATGATTTTGCTGAAATGGAGAAACTAGCTGTAGTTTCTGTGGAAGCACCTCCTGACGATGATAACCATCCTTCGTCAGCTGGTAAGGAACTAATTCCAGCGGAGCAAAGTGATTTTGGCTGTGGCAAAGATAATCAGGAAATCCACTCAAAAGCTACGTCTAATGGCAAACCTTTTGACTGGATTCAGGATGTTTTAAATGCAATGCTTAAAGAGCAGCGCAGTTCAAAACGAAGTCTCATTGAGCTTCTTGAGGACATTAAAATTGCATTGGGTTATGTACATTATGCAGATGTCCTGGAAGATGACGCCACTCGGACGTCAAGGCATCATACAGAATCTACTCTTAAAACTCATATCCCTTTGAAGTCCCTGACAAACTGTTCATCGAACCAAGCTTCCAATAGTGCCAACTCTGCAATGAAAACAAGTCAGCCATGTGGTCCATCCAGTCTGAGTAAGTCAATCTGCAGCATTGTTCAGCTCGTTGAAAAACTGGTACTAAATTCTTCAGCCATCGATTATTCTAATTCCACTCCATCAGCAGCAGCTTCAGACTACTTTGTCCATGTTTTCCAATGGAGAAGTTGTGAACTTAATGCTGTTCTACAACGATTTGTTGACATATGCAAGGGCCTGTTGGATGGAAAAGTGAGCCTTGAAGAGTTTGCCGAGGAGTTGTTACTTACGTTAGACTGGACCATGAACAACGTTGTAACCCCTCGAGATGCTTCAAATGCAAGGGATAAGATCAGTAAGTACTTTGATTGGAATTCACCAGAAACTGAAAACCAAGTTGGAGTTGCACCTGTGCAACCAAAACCAATTTGTCTATCCAAAGAGCAGCCATCCTGGTTGCGCTTAATAACTTCTCCACGTGAACATACCACATCGCAAACAGAGTGTGCTAAGTCTTTTCTGCAAGATGAAAAAAAGAGACTGAAAGAAGATCTAAAACGTATGGAATCCGCTAAAAGAGATGTAGAAGACAGGCTACTGTCTGCGACCAATAAAACTGAGGTATTGAATAAGCAACTTGAGGAATCAGAAAGAAGCCTCCAAAGCCTAAAAGCAGAAGTTGTGACTCTCAAAGAATCCAAGGGACTAATTGAGGATCAATTTGAAAATCAAAAGTCAATCAATGAAGATCTTGACACTCAGCTTACAGTTGCCAAAGCAAAGTTGAATGAGGTCTTACAGAAGTTGTCATCACTTGAAGTAGAATTGGAGGATAAGAACAACTGTTGTGAAGACCTAGAAGCAACGTGTCTTGATCTTCAACTCCAGGTGGAAAGGTAATGGTTGTCATCTTCTTGTCTCCTAAGCAATCTATGATGAATACTACTTGATAGAAATGACTTCTGTGATGTTTCTGTAACATTTCAGTGTTGCAAAGATGGAAACTCTAAGCCGTGATGAGCAAGGAACGCAACCACACAATGTAAATTCTTTTGAATATTACAATATTACCAGAATTATATAATTATATTCTGAATAGCAAAATGCATGGAAACTTACAGGGTTGGGAGATGACATCAGCCTCTATAAAATTGGCAGAATGCCAAGAAACCATCCTTAACCTTGGAAAACAGCTCAGGGCACTAGCTTCACCAAGGGAAGTAGCACTACTAGACAGGGTTTTCACGACCACTAGTGCCACAAGCACCGCCATCAATACCAAGAACTTTATCAAGCGATTCTCCTTACGCGATCAAATGGTGGCTGAAGACAATGCTAAAGCGATTATTCTGAGATCTCCCACAGCAGATTCACATACACAAAATCCATCTCATGCTATGAATGTGTTGGCATGTAAACCTGATAGTAGTCAAGCTGGGGCTCTGGCTATTGTTCCCACCAAAAAGCAGGGAGGAATTGGCATGCTGAGGAGGCTACTGTTGAGAAGGAAAAAACAAAGTGTTAAGAAGTCCCAATTGCCAAAGGCCTAAAAGCCAAGATGGACTATTCCATTGCTGATACTGAACAAAAGCTCAAATGGGACAATCAAACCCCTCTCCCATTTTCTGATAGATCATCATATGTATTGGTGCATGATTTTCCTGACTTGATTCGAGAGAGTGATATAGCTTGGACGTGATGCTTCTTTCTCTGTTCAGAAAGAGAGATATGTATAGGTTTTCTGGGTACTCCTTATCAAAGTAATTATAATTTCGTTTGTCAATAGCAATGCCATCCATATCTGATAATTGGTTTTGGTGTTAACTCCTAGACACCGGTTAGATCGAGTTTGTGATATTTAGTCTCATTCTATGGACAAATGAACGTATCTCGTGCTTTGCAGACATCAATCACCAGCACAACAGCATAAAATAGCTACACAGGAACTGTCCTTATACTAGAGGCAAGGGCAGAGTCTTTTTCTTGTCGTGCCAATTTGCTTAGCAATATTTCACGATTAACTGAAGAATTTCATGACAAAGGATTCTGATGTAGCGCTGAACAACATATTCTTGTTCCATACAACAAAAATATAGCTGTAATATTAATCTGGTGCTTAATTTCTGGTAGAAACTAGGAAGTCTAATGACATGCTTTCTTTGCTTGAGCTTTCCATCTTCAATTCAAGGTCTCCATAAGCATATTTTTGGATATGATCTACCTCCGAACTGTCATTGAATCACCTGATTATTTAACAGCTAAACTTTCAAATTGATTCATTTTCATCCTTCACTAGATGCACATGATCTATGTATGTTCTACATACCGACCATAAGGATTACCATACAATGAGCGTAGTTCAGTAAGAATAAAGCAAAAGCCATAGCAAGCGATTTAAGTACCAATAGCTAGTCAGTTTAGTCCAATTTGTCATTGCTAGAAGGAAACTCCTATTCTGAATAAAGAAATGTTTAGCCAGTACATCAGGTAAAACAAGAAAACTAAGAGAACCTTTGTTCTTTCTTGTACATATAAAACTTACAAACTTTTACATTTCATACACAGGACTGATGCCCGAACTGCTTTTGTATTCAAAGGCATGCTTAGAAACAAAACGAAGTTGCAAGTATATTATATTCATCATCCTAGTTCCTATTAATCTCTGTATACAACAAATCTCGCAATATCTTCAAATCCTGCCTCCATGTAACATTCAGCAATGCGTTCCACAGCATCATCCCAGTTCCCTTCAACAGACGCCAAGTCCAACAAGAAAGCAGCTTCATCCAATGCTATCTGCAAGAGGAAGTAGTACCTTTGAATTCTGATAAGTTTACCAGATATAATTTTGTAAATATAAGATATTCGTGAATTTCAGCATCCATAAGAAAAGAAGAATTAAACAGACACCTGGGCTGCTTCCTTTCCTTTCTTCAAATCTTCTTGTCTACCCTCTTCAGTTATCTTCTCCTTGATGTATTCAATTTGCTCATCCTCCCATTGAGCAATGCTAGCAACATCCTTATCACCAAGGTTACCACACCGTACAAGAGAAGTGAGGAAAAAGAAGTAGAATTGACATAAAGATTTTTAGAAGAACATTACAAACTGAGAATGTTGGCATACTTGGTAAGCACAACCCAAAGTCCACCATGGTGATTTCAGAGCTACCCTTGCAGCATCTTTAGCTTCTGAAGTATGTCCAACTCTATAAAAAGCAATTAAAGACATTCATTTGAAGAGAAGGAAAGTGCAATTGGCTCAGGTCAGATGGAAGTACTCGGACAAGATTTTTACAAACTTCTGTAAAATTTCAGCATAGAACACAAAAGGCCGTCCAAATCCTGGAAATAAATCCTTCTTGGTGTAGAATTCTCCAGTAATCATTGCTGAAACCTTCACTCCGTAAGTGTACAAAGATTTTGTTAAGAACAAGCGGAAGTTGGGAAAGGTGAGCACAAGCATTTGAAGACAATACCAGAAGAAGACTTACAAGATCTTCTTCCTCAAAATGGCGCAGAACTTTACGTTCTATAATATCAGGGAAAAAACCAACCTTGGAAGGAACATTGAAATGTGATTATAAGTCAAGTAATTCCATGTTTTTCTTTTCTGACCCAATTAAGAAATCATCTCCCTCTTTACCTTCTTTAGAAGATAGGCATCAAGTTTAGCAATCTGAGATTCAGCAAAATCACCCTTGGTGTAAAGTTTCATACCGACTTCTGAAGAAGCATGGAAAAGTTCACCATTACTTTCATTGAAATTGCTGGCATCCTCTTCTACCAGAAGTCTATGAATATATTGATCTACCTGCATGCAAGAGCGGCAAAACATAAGCCATTGTACAGGTAGATGCAAAATATTTTGGGAGAGCTCATAACGTTTTCAGTACCAACTTAACTGCATAGATATTTGCATTTTCAGAGGTCTATTATGCACGTGTACCATGTTTTGGGACAAGAAAATTACATTCTTGGATAAAAGCCATATGCCATGCTTGCTAACTTCCACAACTGGCATCTCCATTCTATGTGATAAACAAATTAAGATAAGTCTGAGGCATAAGGTCGGTATAAACACACATACACATTAATAGCATAGTACTAAATATCTCACCCAGCTGGAGCAGTTGGCCACCTCAACAATGCAGTTACTGAACCTATTCAGGTCAAAATATGTGGTAGGATAAATTGAGAGTTGCAAAATAAGCTGTTTAATATACTATGGAACAGTCCATCAGTGATTGCTCATAGGTCATGAGAATCATTAGATGCACAAAGATGTTTATTGAACCTGACAAATTTTCTGCTAGAGGTACAACTAGTGGGATCAATCCTTGCTTGGATCCAGGAGAAATGATGGTTTCACCTGCGACCAAGCAAAAATATTGAAGTAGTCCATAACAACTTAAAAGGAACACAGAAAAACAAGGTGCAAATTGAATTGAAACACAAGATGCAGCGGAGATGCAAATGTTAGAAGTTTCTGGCTCTTAACTCAGCATGCAATTACAAACAGATTGGTAAGGACGGGCTGAAAAGTTATCACAATTTTGAAATGTTTAGAAACCATTTCATGAGTTGGAAATCTTCAGGATATGCAACTGTAGTAACTTAAAGGAAATTAAGACCCCTCAGGTCTCATTACTCTTTTAGCATTGACTGTGGACTGAACAGTATACTTTGTCATTCAAACTTAAGGAAGATGAAGCTCCAGATACTGGGCTGGATAAAGCAAAAGAGAGAAATATGCAAGAAGCTGAGCTTGGCTCTCCACCATAATAGCTTGTTAGACTGTAAATATAACCTCAAAATTGAAGAGATGCAGTGCTTAAATATAACGTTTCCAATCTAATCGAAGAGTTGCCTACCTCTAGTTTCAAGCATTTTAAGCAAGCATGGAAGATGTTGAGGAGGTCTAGTCGCAGCCACATCCTTGATGAATGAAACGTGGGCTGTATTTCAGTTCAATGATTAATAAATGAGTATTCTTAACAACTTCATCAACGAATTTTTCTCAAATTCACAATGACGGAAGCAAGAGCTTTGGCAATTCCTTTACACATGTATACTTAGGATTTCAAAAACCATTCACCATCTAAATAATTTGCGTTTTGATCTCACTAAACAACCAGGTCTAAACATGCGTACTTTCTTGGCGCAAAAACTCACCAGACCCAGAATCCAAGTACAATTTGTCTCCATTAGAACCAACTAGAATTCGTTGTCCAAAAGACATGGGATTATACTAGTCCCAAGTTAGAAATGGAAGAAAGAATATACATCAATGAAAAAGAAGTTGAGCAACTCGAAAGTAAAAGAAGAGACGCTCGGTAATGGTGATTTACCAGTATTGGAAAAACATCGAACTCTGGCTCTGCCATGGTTAAGAGGGAGAGTGACAGTAGAAGGGGCTCTGTGCACCACTCCTACAGCTACCATATCTTCAATTCTTTCCCAGTAACAACACACGTACTGTTCTGTTTACAAAGTATAGAAGATAAGGCCACAACTGCCAGCAGATGCGAAGCAAGTATTACCATTTCATTTTCTCTCTGATGCATTGAATAAAGATTATTAAAAAACATATGATTTTTTTATTTGTCTCCACAACCTATGCTCTCGTATTGTCATGGCCTGGCTAAATTAGAAGACGTAAATCATAAATGACTCTCACAGGATATGATACTAAAAATTTATGAGACTGCCGCAGAATACTATGAAGAAAAATTATGATGCTGATCACTAATCATTTTAGTATTATCAAACCATAATTCTATCAATAGCTTAACCTCACTGCTCACAGCAACTCTAAACTATCAGTCTATCACCACTCTTATACGACTCATTTTACATTATTGCTAAAGTGGGGGTTGTACCTTACGAGCTCAAACTCACCTCCTCCAAATTACATCTCATTTTTTATGTATCGTATCTCAAACCTTATTATGGTTAGATAGTTCCTATTAAACCAACCTTGCTAGAACTGTCTTAAGGGGAAATCCATTCATCACCTCAGGAAATTCTTGAATCATGGACCTACAAGAACTAACCCCATGTATTGGTCCATTGGGAAGGTCTCTCTCCAGAGAAGCTTTATGGGAGGATTTAAATTTCCTTACGCAGTCGCTTCCCTTCTCTCGTGCTTGTGGACAAGCCTAATCCTAATAGGGTTTGTTAAAGGAGTGGTGTACTAGAGAGGTGACCAGCTTGAGAAGTGGACTTAAAGTGGAGTACGTGGCCGCACTTCTTATTATTTACTCCTTATTATTGAATTGTTATTATGTCAACAAGAAGCAGTTATTATTTCATGTCTTTTAAATTGTAGCTTGAATGATAATAAAAGACATTTAATATTTATCTCAAAATTAATATCAAGAGATCGTAAGGTTCTCTCAATTAATGAACCCTTTTATCATATTTCAAAATAGGTTACAAAGACCAAAATTCCAGCAAACAATGTAATTTATAAGTAAATTGTGTAATTGATAGCTCTGTAATTATATCCTAGGTATAGGACCATAACACATGAAATTTTAAAAAAAATCAATATTTTGACATAAGATATCAGTTGATGAAACAAATATGTTCTTATCACCTCTATTCATTAATATTAATATTTATAAATATGACTAGATATCAAGCTTGTAAGAAAAAAATTTAAAGTTCAAAAAGTCAATTAGTATTAAAATGTTATGAAATAAGTATATATCAAATAAGAAATAAAAATCATAAAAATAAACAAAAATATAGTACCACCATAAAATATTTTATTCCTATAAAATAGATAAACTTATATTGAATCAACATATTATTTTTTTAGCAGTTAAAACTTACAAGTTCATATTTGCCACAAAACTGACGTGGAATCCGTAGTTGAAGCAGTTTTGGCTTATATGGATCATCCAAAGAGGGCACGTTGACCCAAGTTTAAGGGCAACTTTGTCATTTAATTTTCTTTTCATTTTTGAGCGGCTACGAACGATTTGAAAAAGAAACTCTATTGGTAATTCTGAATTTCTTGTCTCTGGTATGAGATGAGATATTTCTTCGCAATTTTAAGCTTTATGCAGCGTTAGGTGGTATCAGAGTCAATCACTTTCTTGATCGGATGGCAACTGAAGACAGTGGTTCTCGTATCAAAGAATAGAGAGCTAGAGGCCCACTACCAGGGGACATGGCAAGGGCCTTAGAATAGAGATTGGATAGGATAGTTCTCATATTCCAACATATAGAACGATGTTTTGAAGAAATTACAGATTGTCTCGATGCTCTAGTCTTAGATGCAGATAGGGTTGACGATAGACTTGGTGGAGACAGAGAAGCTTGTGGTTAGGCTATCGGCAGACCTGTTGTGGATGACTTATACTGAGGGCAAGATTACTTAGATGATTATGAAGATAAGGAGTTTATAGAAGATTATGAGCCTCCGAGGGTTCATAGATATGGTGGTAGAGGAAATGGCAGAGGCCACTACAAAGATTATAGTTGTAATGTTGGGTGTGAGTATGCAGATCATGATCTCGATGATTTCAGACTGAGGGTTGATATTCCTCCTTTCAATAGAGGCATGAACATTGAGGATTTCTTGGATTGACTTATGGAGATTGATCAATTTTTCGATTACATGAACATCCCAGATCGTACGAAAGTGGGATTAGTAGCTTGTAGACTGAAGAGTGGGGCCTTTGTTTGGTGGGACAGATTGTAGACTCGTAGAATTCATGAAGGGAAGGCACCCGTTAGAACATAGGAAAGAATGAAACAATTGTTGAGGCAAGAATTTCTTCCCCCTAATTATGAACAAATCCTTTTCTAGCAATTCCAAAGGTGTATTTAGGGCCAGAGATCAGTTCATGAATATACCTCATAATTTATACGGCTAGCTGAACATAACGATTTGAGGGAGAATGGGGTCAGTAAGTTTCTAGGTATTTCAATGGGTTGAGACCAGTAATTAGAGATAACATTAGAGTGCAAGTTGTGCAGATTATGATAGAGGCTAAAAATTTAGCATTAAAGGCAGAGTTGATGTTGTAGGAGAAACAAAGTAAGTTTGATTCGTTTAGGAGGAATCAATGGGGGGATTCAAATAGATCAACGATAGAAAGGGATGATCAGAACAAACTCACGCAATGCACTCATGGTCCTGTATATAGTTACGATAAGGAAACGCGAAAACATAAGCAAGGGATGATAAAGAGATACAGAAGCCTGCCAACCTTTACTCCAAACTGATGACTGGTAAATGCTATAGGATTAATCAGCCTGGGCATACATCAAATGAGTGCCGTTAGCAGAAAACAGTTGTTAATGTTGTTACTAAAGAAGATGAGGAATATGGGGAATTGTTTTGTTGTCCTGATGGGAATTGTGATGATGAGTATGAAGAGGAGGTTGAACCGAGTTTTGTGGTAAGGAGGATGATGTTGACACCAAAGCATGAAGGAAATGATCAGATGCACCAACTCTTTCACACCGGGCACACTATTAACAACTGTATTTTTTATGTTATTATTGATAGCAAAAGTTGTAAGAATATTATTGATAGAACGACTATAGACTACAGGATGGATCTAACTGGCAACCCCTATTTAAGTCACTAAGCAATGTAAGCTTCCTTTTTCTATAAGGAAATATAAAGATGAAATTCATTGTGATATTGTTGATATGGATACTTGTCATTTGTTGTTCAAGAGGTCGTGGCAGTATGATGTTGATGTCTAATATTTTGGAAGAGAAAACACTTATAAGCTTGACAAGGAGGGCCAAAAATTTGCACTATTATCACTTAAAAGGGGGCAATCCAAGCAGGTGGTGGACAAGGCCTTTATTACTATTACTCGGTCTATACAAGAAATGACTACTGAGATTCAAGAGATAAAGGAAGTGCATGCTTTAATTATGAAACCATTTCTTTTGGTGGATGCAGGACAAATAAAGGAGGGTGAGAACCCTGATGTTATCAAGGCTTTGCTGGAGGTATTTAAGGAAATAATGCTAGAAGATTTTCTAGATGGGCTGCCTCCTATGAGAGACATACAACACCACATTGATTTGATTCCAGGGGCCAGTTTGCCTAACCTTCCTCACTACTAGATGAGCCCTAAAGAGAGTGAGATCTTAAAGGAGAAAGTAAAGGAACTATTGCGTAAGGGGCATATCCAGTAAAGCATGAGTCCATGTGTCATTATAGTGTCATTAAAACCAAATAAGGATGGAAGTTGGCAGATGTGTGTGGATAGTAAAACTATCAACAAAATTAATGTGGGTTATAAATTCCCTATTCTAAGATTATATGACAAGCTTAACCGACCACATGGTGTAATCATTTTTAGCTAAATTGATTTGTGTAACGGCTACCAACAGATTCAAATTCGGCCTGGCGATGAGTGGAAGACAACTTTTAAGATGAAGGAAGGGTTATGTGAGTGGCTTGTAATGTCATTCGGACTATCTAACGCACCTAGCGCTTTCATAAGACTAATGAACCAGGTACTAAAACCTTTTATTGGAAGATTCATAGTAGTATATTTTGATGATATTTTAATTTATAGTTAGTGTGAAACTGAGCATGTTCATCATTGAGGGAAGTACTCATGGTGTTGTTAGAGAATAAGTTATAAATGAATTTGAAGAAATGTAGCTTTATGCAACCCAAGTTGTTGTTTTTTGGGTTTGCTGTCAGTGGTAAAGGGATCTAGGTAGATGAAACAAAAGTGACAGCTATCAAAGAGTGGCCTACACCAAAAACAGTCAATGAGGTGAGGAGTTTTCATAGGTTAGTAACATTTTACCGATGATTCATTCGAAATTTTAATAACAATGCGGCACCGATTACTGAATGCTTAAAGAAAGGAAAGCTTCAATGGGGCTGAACAAGTAACTAGTTTTGCAATATTAAAGGAGAAATTACGTACTACTCTTATTTTAGCACTGCTTAATTTTGAGAAATTATTTGAAGTCGGATGTGATGCTAGTGGGGTCAGAATTGGAGCTATATTATCCCAAAAATGGAGACCTTTAGCATACTTTAATGAAAAACCAAATGATGCTAGACACAAATGGAGTGCCTATGACAAGGAATTTTATTATGTCTACAAGCTTTGAAAACATAAGAGCATTACTTAGTGGGTTCGGAATTTGTGTTGTATTCAGATCATAAGGCTTTGAAATATTTAAAAAATTAAAAAAGAATTAGCAGTAACATGCATGCTCGATGGTCTCAATATTTGTAAAAATCTCCTTTTCATTTAAAATATAAGTCAGGAGTTCAAAATAAGGTGGTGAATGCTCTTAGCCCACGTGCAGATTTATTACTAACCTTGGATTTTGGGATTGTGGGATTTAAGGAGCTAAAGGAGTTGTATGCCAATGATAAAGACTTCCATAAAACATGGGCAAAGTGCAAATGAATGAGTTGGCTACAGATTTTCATATTCATGATGTCTATGTGATATGAGGTAATCAACTTTATGTTCCTTGTTCACCTTTGAGGGAGAAAGTCATTGGAGATTAATATGGTAGAGGTCTTGTAGGTCATTTGGGAAGGGACAAGACCATTATGGTTGTTAGTGATCGTTTTTATTGGCCCCATTTGTGAATGGATGTAACCAAATTTGTGCAACATTGCTATGTGTGTCAAGTCTCCAAAGGACAGTCACAAAATACTAGTTTATATATGCCATTACCAATTCCCGAGAATATTTAGGAAGATTTATCTATGGATTTTGTACTTGACTTACCTCGTACACAACGAGGCATGGATTTTGCTTTGAGGTGGTTGACAGGTTTCCAAGATGGCATATTTTATTCCTTGTAAGAAGACTGCAAATATGAGTGGGATTGCAAAAATATTTTTTCAGGGAGGTTGTTTGCTTGCATGGCGTCCCAAATTCAATCACTTCTGACAAGGACAGTAAGTTTCTTAGTTATTTTTTAAGAACTTTATGGAAGTTATTTGACTCTTCCCTGAATTTCAGTAGTACAACACACCTCCAAAAGGATAGGCAAACTGAGTTAGTGAATCGAACGTTAGCAAATTTAATTTAGTTTATTTATGGTGATCATCCAAAATAATGGGATTTTGCTTTCGCGCAAGCAGAGTTTGCTTATAATAATGTTGTTCATAATGCTACAAAGAAGACTCCTTTTTCTGTTGTCTATATGAAAGCTCCACAGCATGCTTTAGATCTTGTCAGATTGCCAAAAGTTCCAGGTTTAATGTTCCCGTAGCAGACTTAGCTGCCCAAGTTCAGAATGTGCACAATGAAGTCAAACATAAGTTGGAGGAGGCCAATGCCAGGTATAGGCAGGGTGCTGATAGATAACACAGGAAGCAAGTTTTCTTAGTTGGTGATGATGTGATGGTGGTTTTATGGAGGGAGCGACTCCTTATTAGTTGTTACAACAAATTACAGCCTAAGAAATATGGTCCTTACAAGATTCTTAAGAAAATCAACAACAACACTTATGTAGTGGATCTACCACCTACCATGGGTATCTCGAAGACGTTTAATGTTACTGATATATATCCTCTTCATTGTTTTAGTGATCCTGTGAATGCAACTGAATACTCGAGGACGATTTTTTCTCAAGTGGATGGGACTGACGTGTAATTTGTAGTTGAAGCAGTTTTGACTGATATGGACCACCCAAAGAGGGCACGTTGACATAAGTTTAAGGGCAAGTTTGTCTTTTAATTTTCTTTTCCTTTAGGGTTGTTGTGTTGTCTATGTTAACGCAAGTTTAAGGGCAACTTTGTCATTTTATTTTATTTTCCTTTAGGGTTGTTATGTTGTCTTATAATGGGACATTTTGTTATTTTTGAATGGCTACAAATGGTTTGAAAAAGAAACTCTATTGGTAATTCTGGATTTCTTGTCTTTAGTGTGAGACGGGAGATTTCTTCGTAATTTTAAGTTTTACTCTACATTAAAAACTTAGAAGAATTTGATTGTAGCTATAAGTAAAGCAAAAGGCAAGAATTTGATTGCAGCTATAAGTAAAGCAAAAGGCATAATAAAATAATTATTAAAAAAAACATGTAGATTCTTGCTAATTGGCAATAAGATGCATTTTGATTGTAGTTAACTAGTTGTGACTTACAAAAGCCATCATCTTTCTCACTTTCTAGCCATAATGCTTTCCCAAATCCTCACACAAAGAATTTGCACGTTATATAGTTGAAAGTTGATATGTTCATATTAAATTACAGGTCCAAAAATAATTTATAATATTAGATCAACAAAACAACCTGAAGTTATTAACTAATTATATAACATCTATTTCCCATTTAAACTATTCATCGAAGTAATATTATTTCGAGATTCGAAAACTAAAATAGCCTATTCACTTAAACATTAACATTATAGCTCACTAGATCTTCTAGTTCCAGAGCTTCTTAGGCTGATATTCTTAAAATTGAATGAACAAAACATGATTGAACATACACATTCAAACCTTGCAAGAAATCTCACAACAAAACATAAAAAGGCAATAATGAGAAAGGACCAACTATGAGAGTTATATTCTAAGTTTTTTAACTAAAAAATATAAGATAAGTACTTAAAAATTCCAATAACTATTATAGCACTTATATCAAGATACTACTTATTATATAATCAAGATTAACCTTTAACCTAACTAGGATTCTTATAATTAAATGATAAAATTTGCTGGAACCCCTCCCCGGGCGGGTCCACGGGCCGACGTCCTGCGTGACGTCTGGACCCGTGGCTCGCGGGGGAGGAATTCCCCACCAAGGATACTTAAAACTAACGAATTTATTTAATTTACCTCCGTACATAAATTGAGATAAATCATAAAAAAAATCAATAAGTGTTGATCCCGGGAAAGAAGCATGGTGGGATCGTAAGATGAGCATCTACATTTATAGAAGA
>JAOQML010000197.1:36469498-36482683 GCA_027568935.1 Erythroxylum urbanii | reverse complement strand
AATTAAATAATTAATAAAATTAATTTATATTGATAATTAAATGATTTTATTTTTGTAAGGAAAGATAATAATCATAAAATAAAAACAAGAAATCTTAATTTGGTGTACTTTACTTTTGTCTCTGTGCGAAAACTAAAAGCGGAATTGCCTAACAGAAAAAAGTCGGGAGTCTTGCAGAACAGTCGTAAAGAATCCAAGTACTGGTGGCCACATCGTACAAGCATGCATCTGTAACCTCCATAAACTTAACGGGTTGTTTCTAAAAGTCTTGCTTGGTGGGGTTAGTTGGTCGACCACCAATTCCGCGTAACAACATATCGTTTATGCGATGCGACCTCCATTTTCTAATTTTTTGGAATTGATCAAATGTCTCTCTTCCAGGCTGTACCAACTTTGTCTCCAATGTTAGGTGACTGCAACAGAAGAGTAGAACGTTTCCTTATCATTTAAGCAAATCATCTGTACCTAATACCTATACAATCCCTGTATTCTACATTTGTTCTCTATTCTGGACAGTCTTACTAATAGTTCAATCATCCGCGAGGAACCTTGAAGACAACACTCGCTTTTCCTTTCTCAGTCCATCAGATAATCGCAAAACATTGTTTAGTTCAGAAAGTTGAGTTGCATTATTTATAATTTTATACAGCACGACTGCGCAACGCGTTATGCTTCTATATTGATTTTATATTTTAGTTCTTGATCATTATGAAAATGGCAGGCAGCCATGATTATTAAATTACAACGGTGGGCTGGTTTCTTTTCTTTTTAAAAAATATTTTAATGCTTTAAAAGCACCACATATATAATAATTCCTTGGTTTAAAGGACAGTAGGAGAACAAGACCTTGGAAATATCAATCAAACTGAAAATGTTAATTGGGTACGGTATCCATTTGAGTCCAATCCAGTGGTTGCAAGGTAGGAGAAGAAAAGAACGGAAAACAATTCTTGATGTGTCTTCACGGGTTTCCAATTCAGCTGATCCGACGGCATAGAGTGATCCCATCCCCAACAGGAAGCATGCAAATCTCAATCCTAGGATCAGCAGCAAGGGCCTTGTTGAGCTCCAAAACAAAGTCCCTGTAGTACCTGACATACTTCCTCAGTGGTGCATCAGGTGGTGCCACCACAGATCCATTCCACAGGGTATTGTCGTACCCGATCAATCCTCCAACTTTCACAAGCTCGATGAGCCTATTGTGATAGTTCAGATAGTTGTCCTTATCAGCGTCCACAAAGATGAAGTCAAAGCTCCCATGGAATTTACCCTGTAATTCGCAAGAAATCAATCTTGGAAGTTGGAACATGTATGATACAGGGATAAAATCTGATGACTCATTTCTGTAAAATACAAAAGCAAATGCATTTGGCCAAAAAACAACACCAGTTTCTTACATCTTCAATCATCTGATCAAGAACTGGTAGTGCAGGCCCCTCTCTAAAATCAATCTTGTGGGCGACGCCAGCTTTTTGGATTACAGGCAGACCTAACTCATAGTTCTCTCTGTTAATATCCATGGCAAGAATCTGCAACAATCATTGTAAAACACAGTTTGATCCCGTTTTCTTCTGATTATTAATTCGTGATATGGTTTTCTATGTTTGATTATAAAAGAGAGTACCTTTCCGTCTTCAGGAAGAGCAAGAGCAGTGGCAAGAAGAGAATAGCCAGTGTATACACCAATTTCCATGGTATTCTTGGCATTTATAAGTTTTAAAATCATGTTCAAGAATTGCCCTTCATCGGCTGATGTAGTCATGATGTTCCTGGTATATTATATCCCAATTTCCCATATCAAATTGTTAATCTTTCCATAAATAATAGACCAAAAAAAGAGCAGGAACACAACTTTCTTCAATTAAACATACCAAGGATGCTTGGCAGTCAACTCCCTCAGCTCCTTCATGGTTTCAGGCTCTCTTGGATAAACACTAGTCTCAAGAATATACTAGAAACCCAGAAACAAAAAACAAAAACTAAAATAAGTACATAAAAGAAAATAGAAATTCTAAGCATGCCATTTATCATTTTTCTATAAGCTTTTTTCTTTTCAACAACCTGGTAAAGATCGTCGCTTTGTAACAGACTCTTGTGGCCAACTTCCTGGTGTCTGCTGACCTGAGTTTGCTGTTCACCATTGTTAGCCATTTCAACGGTTCTTCTTCTAGTTCCCTAACCGTCCCGTTGTCCTTTTGGTGTTTTAGTTTGTATCTCCTGAATTAGCGAAGGTGAGTGCAAGAGGTATATATTGGAAATGGAAGTCCGGTTCGAACCGCTTAAGTGGGGTAGTTGGACCGGCTGCTAACCGGTTGGGGGTTGGTGAAGTCCTGAGAGAACGTTGGTGCGGGGTAGCGACTAATTCTTTGTTGTATAAAAGCTTTTAGATATTAAGGCATGATTGATTATTAGATGTTGATGACGTCAATTTGTATATTTATGACAACGTGATTATAATTGAATTTCGGTTATTTATTATTTTTCAGCATTGGAGTGTTAAGGTGTATGCATCATTAATTAGGCTGGTGGAGAAGATATATTGTTACGGAAAAAGTGGGTAAAGGTTTGATAAAGAGATCAATTGAGAGAGTTAAAGCAATTGGAATCTGTCCCAAAGTTGATGGCCGAACTGGCTTATCATCAAACTCAACAATCTTGTTCAACTAACCTTTTAGACTTCATTTTAAATTTTGCATCCTTCTCAATTTCCTTATGTATTTGGTGTTCATGAGAATGGGGACATTAAAGTATCTTAGTTGTGTATGGTAAGGACAGCAACAGTTATATTATTTTGTTTTGAAACGTAAAGAAAAATTATATTAATAAAAGCACCAAAAAAAAAAAAACAAAGAGATTAGGTTCAACCATTACAATCAACTCAAACAACACACTATGTAGCTAATAGAAGCAGCCAAGAACAAAAAATAAGTTGAGCATAATATGTAACTAATATAAGCAACCTAGAATAAGAAATAAATGTTGATGTGTAATTGAAACACTAGTCACAAAGAACATGAAGTCAAGTAGATAGTTGCATCTAACTATTTCTTTTGAACAAGTGAGGATTGCACTGACTCACATTCACTGCCAATACAACTAAGCTATCTAGCATTGACATAATTACTAGTCAGAGTCTAATATGAGTGATTAATCGAGTTGACCTTTGAGGAAATAGTATATATGGAGGTTAATGAAAGAAACTAGTGATGATTAGATAGGAGAACATGAGTAGTCCAATTATCAAAACATAGAGAAGATGTTTTCCTATTCCTCGATATGTATTAGATTCTATAGTGAAAATATGCCCTTAATCTTAACAATTAAACCATAAACCAAAATGTTGCAGATTTGATTTTCACTTAAAGAAAAAGGTGTAAATCCATTTTATCCAAAACGCTTCAATATTAAATAGCATTTTCTAAACCCTTTTAGGATTAGTGTTTTGTTCGTTAGTTTCGAAGAATGGATTTCGAAGCAACCAATTGATTTGGGTAAGCATATCTCTTTCCATTTCACTTTTAAAGGTGAGAACTCTATCTATCCTTGACTATAGGAAATTTTTGAACATCTTTTCAATATCTTTCATTACCCCTTTAGATAGGAAGATGTGCAAAGACCATAATGTGTGAAGAGAGCTCAATATAGAATTAATTAGTGCAACCGACTAGCAAATGTAAGAGTTATTTTACACCAGTTGAAGATTCTCTTTTGGATCCTCTCTAATAAGGAAATGCAATCCTTCTAAAGCAACATTAAGTGAAGGATGGTCTTTGCATTGTTATCCACAAATAGAAGAGAGTCAACTTGAGAGGTATTTGCAATTTGTTGAGATGATCAGTTAACTTTTCTCCTTGTTGATAAACAATCCTAAGAGATCTTTGAAAGCAATAACAGAGGACGTTAATAAGCTCAAAGATTTATTATTAGCCTTACAAAATAGTAGAAGATCATTTGCAAAATAAAGGTTAAAAATTTCATCTTTATATTTATTTTGTTACAAAAGGCCTAGATCATTTTTGATGTTGCAAGCTATTAGTCTAGTAAGGGATTCCATGCAAAGGATGAAAAAAAAAAAGGAGATAAGGGGTCCCCTTCTCTTAGGCCTTTATCACTATAGAAGAGTTTTATAGGAACTCTATTGGCAAAAATATTGAAAGATGTTATGGTAATATATTAGTGAATTAATTGAATATAGAATTTGGGGAAGCCAAAAGCAATAAGCATACGAATAACAAAGCTTTAGCTTATAGAGTCAAATGAATTCTAAAAATCCACTTCTTTTAGGGGAGTTCCTTTTACTATAGGACTTTAATGACTCTTGTGCAAGAAAGATATTATCACCAATCAATCTATTTTATACAAAAGCGCCTTGAGAACCATTGATGATTCTCCTATCCACTAACTTCAATCTAAATACAAATATCTTGGCAATTGTCTTGTACAATATGTTATAACATAAGGTAACTCTGTAATTTAGGATTGATGCAACGTTAGGGGTTTTAGGAATGAAAGTAATGAATGTTTTAATTAAATCTTTGAGCACTTTTATATTATTAAATAAATTTAAAATCACATCAGTAACTAATCTCTTAATCAGTGGCTAAGACTTTTGAAAGAAAAAGGCCATTTAATCCATCTGGACTAAAGAACTTACCTAGTTCAATTGAAATAATGCTCTTTCCACTTCTTCATCTATTACAAATTTACTTAGGGAATCAATCTCAATTGATGTGAAATGGTGTGAAATGAAGATTTTGAGTAATGGAGGTGTTAAAGTGTGTTAAACCAAGGGAGGTTCCAATCAAAGTTTTGATGATAACAAAATATAAGTACTACAAATGACCTATTTTAGTGTTGTTGAGAAAAAGGAATATGAGAATAGGATAACATTTTGTAATCTTCAAGATCAGGATCAAATTAAGCAATAGATCAAGACATGTCAAGATTATTTCACGTATTACGTATTGTAAGCTCATCTTGACCATCTTCGATAATCTAAGAGGCTTATTATACATAAAAATTTCACCTTTTTTTTTCATTGCATAAGTTTTTATATTCATCAAGAGGCATTGCAACTTTTGATTTTAATATAAAAATCTCTTAATCTTTCAAATAAACATTAGGGAACATTTTAGGGAGTGTTTTAATCATATTTGGATTAAAAAAATTAGTTTTTATGTATTGAAATTGTTAAAATCATGTTTTTGGTGTGATTGATCGACTTATATAGGTTAGTGGTTGACCAATATAGATTGAAGTTGTTAAATTTGATGTACTGAGAGTTTATTGAATCTTAGTTGATCTATTGGTCGATCAGTATGCCATATTGGTTGAACAAAATGTGTACTAGTCAACCAATGTTCCAATAGCCAGTGAATTTAGAGCCTTTATTGCATATTAGTCGAGTAGTATGCTTTACTGGTCAACTTATGCATCAAATATAATTGTTACAATGGCTAGTTCTTGGTTCCAACAACTATTTTGGGTCCTGAAATACTGTAATTAGGGATTTTCTCATTGTTTTTACCATTAACAAGCTTTTGAATGTTTTATACACACATTTTAAAGTATTTTTCAATCATTTAAACATTTATTGTCTCATTTGAGTGAGTGAGATTTTTATGATTATCACTGCATCAAAGTCAGCAATTTTTGAAATGTATTGGGGTTACTAAAAGTGATTTGGGGTTCTTCTTTGATTGAAGAAAGATTGAAAAGAATGTTCCTCTTTGCCAAAATAAAAGATTATACAAAAGGTATTCTTCGCCTTAAAAGAAGATTTATAGTGAAAATCTAAGACGACTTTTAAGGGTGGACATAGGCAAGAATTATTTGTCGAACCACTATAAATTGGTATATGGTTCTCTTCCCTTCCTCTTTCTTTTATAATTTAATTTATCTATTTTGTTTTATATTTGCTATTTTAATAATTTGTAACATTTTTCATATAAGTATCAAACGTAAGGCAAAATCTTGATTTTACCCAATTCACCCCCTCTTGGGTGTCATTAAGGAATAACAAGGGAAATTATAGCAGGTCTATTAGGCCAATATTTCTAACAAAATTCTATATAAAAGATCATAATGGAATACTTAGGTACATCTTGATCATCCTTTAACCAAAAGGGTCAAGACATTATTAGAGCCTCTTTCTTTAATGAAAATGACTACTTTTAATGGAAGACAAGAATGAAAATTTTCTTGATGCCCAAAAATATTGATTTATGGGAAATTGTTTTAAGTGGTCTATAGGTCCCACTAAAATTTTAGATGATAGAAAAACTTGCAAGTGGATAGAGGAATGGGATCCTCAAGACAAAAGACTAATCTCCTTAAATAGTAAAACTATCCATATCTTGTTTTGTTCATTAAGGAGAAATGAATTCAATAGCGTATCTATATTTGAAATAGCTCACCAAATTTGGCATACACTAGAATTTACTCATCTAGGAACAAATCCAGTTAAGGAAAACAAAGTTAGCATGCTGACTCATCAATATGAATTTTTAAATGAAACAAGATGAAAGCATCTCTTGTATGTATACTAGATTTATTGATATTATCAATGATCTCAAACAATAATGTTGAAATGGTGAGAAAGTTGCTTAGGTCATTATCGAAAGCATAGGAAGCTAAAGTGACAACTATATAAGAAGCTAAGGACCTAATAATTTTACCATTAGAGAATCCCAATGGATCTCTTCTTATATACAAAATGAGACTCAAAGAGACCCAAAAAGAAAGGAAACTTCTAAAGAAAAAGAATTTAGCATTCAAAGTCTTAAAAGAAGAATCAAGTGATGAGGAAGACACATCATCTAATGGAAGTGATGAAGAAGATATTGCTTTAATTATGAGAGAATTTAAGAAATTATTGAAAAAAAACTCTTCGAGAAGAAGGGACTACAAAAGTGGTAAGATGGACTCAAAATGGAAATTAAATAACATTATTTATTTTGAATGTAGGAAACCTGGACTAATAAAGTCTCCATGCCCTCTCCTTAAGGAAAGTGACAAATATAAAAGAAATGACAAAAAAAAGAAGAAGGCACTTAAGCCTCCACTTGGGATGATACAACCAACTCTAAAAGTGAACATTTTGAAAGAAATGTAGCTCACTTATATTTCATGGCAAAAGATAATAACGAGGTAGTCTCTAATTCTAAATCATTTGATAATGATAATCGTGAAATTGATTTAACCTATGATGAACTTGTTGAAAGTCTTGAAATATGAGCATGAAAAAGAAAAAAGTTATCCTCTAAACTTAAAGAAGCTTTAAAGAACTTGTTGATTTAAGCTATGATGAACTTGTTGAAAGTTTTGAACTATGGGCATGAAAAAGAAAAAAGTTATCCTCTAAACGTAAAGAAGCTCCAAAGAATCTAAATGTATGTATGAGTGAAAATGAAAAAAAAAGGGAATTGCATAGCATCAAAACTCCTAGAGGTGTAACCACAATAGATAATCATGAGTTACATACTTTAAAGCATGAAAATGAGGAATTGAAAAAGGAAGTTAATTTCTCTTAATAACTTTTTATCCAAGTCCACTAAAGGAAATGAGAAAATAGAAAACATGTTAGGAGCCCAAAAGATATCCAATACTAGGCATGGAATTGGACATATTCATTAGAATGTTTCCATTACTAAAACTACTTTTATCAAAGGAAAGCATTTATATAGTTAAGAATCAATGATTATAATAAAAAATGAATGTAAAGCTTCTACATCTAAGCATACACAAAACACATCCACTAGAACTCACATTAGGAGTAAACATAATGCTTTCCTATATCATTCACAACCTAGATTAAGAATTCAACACTCTCAAAGAAAGAATAGGCATAATTTCTATACAAAAATACATGATAACATGCAATCACATTTATACCTTACTAGGCCTTACACTAAGCACAACTATATGACATATGTTCACACTCCACACAAGCATCGTTACAATGAAAGAAACATGTCTTATCCATACAATTATGCTAGTATTTTGTATTATCCAAAGAAAGCATTCAAATCACTTGCATAAATAAGAAGTTCTTATAACTCATATACATATAGAAGAGCAAGGAATACGTACATGCATCAAAGGTATAATGATCATCAATTTACTACCAAATCATATGACATGGTATGTTAATTTTATGGTAAATACGGACAAATTGATAAATTATGTATTTCAAAACAAAGAGCAATAAATAAATTCTCAAGGAAGTGGGTTGAGAAAAAAAAGAGACTAACAATAAAGGACCTAAGCTCATTCGGGTACCTAAAATGCACTAAATGAATTTTTTTGTAGGTTATTAAGAAGAAGAGGAACAAATGGTACATGGATAGTGGATGCTTAAGGTATATGATTGGTGATCCATCTCAATTTTTAACTCTTAGATACAAAGATAGAGGATTTGTCACCTTTGGAGATAATTCAAAGGGTAAGATATTTAGAATTGGTAAATTTGGTGAGAAAGACTATACAATCATTGATAATGTACTATTAGTGGATGGACTGAAACATAATTTGTTAAGTGTGAGTCCATTATGTGACAAAAGGTACAAAGTATGTTTTGAAGGAATATAATGTGTTATATCTCGAGTAATCGATAATACCACTGCATTTTTTGGAAAAAGAAAAAGAAACATGTATAAAATTAATCTTGATGAATTATTTAACCAAGATATAAAGTGTTTACTGTCTATTAATAAAGATTCATTAATTTCGCATATTAGTCTTGGACATGCAAGCATGGACCTCTTCTCTAATATAAACTCTAAACAACTTATAAGTGGGCTCCTAAAGGTCAAATTTGAGGAAGAAAAGATATGTGGAGCTTGCCAAATAGGAAAACAAACCAAAAGTTTATTCAAAAGTAAAAATTGGTAATTTCCACTAGACTCTTATAATTACTACATATGGATTTATTTGGACCAATTAGAGTTGCCAGCTTAGGTGGCCAATTTTATGCTTTTGTCATAGTTGATGATTTTAGTAGATTCATTTAGGTCTTATTTTTAGCAAACAAAGAATAATGTTTTAGGACATTTGTTAAATTTTTCAAAAGGGTACAAAATGAAAAAGGAACTTTTTATTGCTTCCTACCATGATGGGGAATTTGAGAATGAAAATTTTAAAATTTTATAAAGATAATGGGATTTTTCACAAATTTTCTTCATAAAGAAAACCTTAACAAAATGGAGTTGTTGAAAGGAAAAATAAAACCTTGTAAGAAATGGCTAGGACTATGATAAATGAGTATGATCTTCCTAAATATTTTTAGGTAGAGGCAGTAGCCACCACTTGTCACATTTTTAATAGTGTCTACATAAGACCAACTTCAAACAAAACTCCTTATGAAATTTGGCATAGGAAGAAGCTAAAAATCAACTACGTCAAAGTTTTTAGTTGTAAGTGTTATATCTTGAATACTAAAGATAACTTAAGGAAATTTGATTCCAAAACAGATGAAGGGATATTTCATGGATATTCCTTAATTAACAAAGTATATAAAGTGTTTAATAGGAGGAGCATTATTATTGAAGAAGCTATACATGTTGTTTTCGATGAATCTAACCCCCTCATATCCAAAAATGATTTTGTAGATGATGATGTAGGCATGTCCAAAGAACTAGAGTTATTAACTCTTGAAGGAGTCCAACAAACTACTCGTGAACCTATTGTTGAACCAAGTGAGGAAAACAAAATGGATAAATAACTTCTAAGAGATTAGAAATTCAAAAAGAGCCATCCCCTAATCAAATTTTAGGTGATGTTCAATAAGGGTAACCACTAGATCTCATATCAAAGATTTATCTCATATTTCTTTCATTTCTTAAATTAAACCTAAGAAAATATAAAAGGTCCTCAATTATGGAAGTTTGATTATTACAATGAATTAGGGAATTAGGAATTGTACTAACTTAAGAGGAGTAACTTATGGAACTTAGTACATAGACCTAGTGGTCAACAAATCATAATTACTAAGTGGGTTTTTTAAAAAAAATTACATGAATCAGGTATTATTGTGAGGAATAAAGAAAGATTAGTAGCAAAATGGTACAATTAAAAGGGGGACATAACTTTGACGAAACTTTTTCTCCAATGGCTAGGTTAGAAGCTATTAGGCTATTACTTGTATTTGCATCATATATGAATTTCATATCGTTTCAAATGGATGTTAAAAGTGCTTTTCTAAATGGATTAATTCAAGAAAAATTTTATGTCGATCAACCTCTTGAGTTTGAGATACATGATGCACCTAATCACATTTATAGACTTTCAAAAGCATTACATGAGAATACATGTTAAAAAATTTTCAAGTGCATGATTAAGGAATTTAGGATGAGTATGATTGGAGAACTCAACTTCTTTCTTGAACTATAAATCAAGCAAATGAAGTAAGCTATCCTTATAAATCAAGAAACGTAAACAAAGAACTACTCAAACACTTTGGAATGGATCAAGCCAAACCATTAGAAAAATCTATGAGTATGAAAATAAAATTAAATAAAGATGAAGAGGGTAAACCCATGGATGTAAAGCTTTATCGAGGTATTGGTAACTTACTTTATCTTACTACAAGTAGACCCAATATCATGTTTAGTATTTGCATATAAGTTAGATTTCAATCAAGCCCTATAGAATCACATGGATTAACTATTAAGTGAATCCATATATACTTTTGCGGAACCATTTCACTAAGACTTTGACACTTTAAGAAAATATCCTTTGACTTAATTTGTTACTCAAATGCGAACCTTATTAGTAGTCTTTTGGATAGAAAGAGTACATTTGGAACCTGTCAATTCTTAGGAACTGCACTAGTTTCTTGGCTTAGTAATAAATAAAATTTAGTGGTTTTGTTAATCGCGGAAGCTGAATACATGGCAAACAGAAGTTGTTATGCTCAAATTCTTTTGTTAAGACAATACCATAGAGGCTATGTGATAATACTAGTGCCATTTGTCTCACAATTAACATTATAGGACAAAGTATATAGAAATTAAATACGATTTTATAAGAGACCATGTACAAAATGGAGATATTGAATTAGAGTTTGTAGATACCCAACACTAATTAGTCAATATATTGGCTAAACGAATAAGTGAAGATAGATTATACTCCATTAGAAGATAATTAGGGATGATTGATGGAAATTCCCTTATATAAATTCTATCTAGGTTAATATTTCAGTTAATTTGGGGTTTAACTTGATTTATCTTGCTCGTTGAATGTTTTGATGTAAGTTACAAAAACTTACTAGTTGACTAATATCATAAGATGGTTAACCAATGTTCTAAAAGCTTGTTCTCAAATTGGATGCAGGATTGGTCACACAAACTAATACTACTGCTCGAGTAGTGTTTTAAGCTAGTCAACTTATCTTGCTAAATCCTGAATTATTTTACTCTGGAGACCCTCTAGATGTTTTGATTGCATCCTTGGTTAATCAATAATATTTAATAATCGACTAGTTACTTATAGTGGTAAACCAAAACCACTTAATGGTTAACCATAAACACTTATTAGTACCTAAAAATAGACAATGGTTAACTAATAAGTCATCATGGTAGACCAATATATCGAGTTCTTGAAAAATAAATAGTCCCTCCCTTTTTTAACTATCGCTACCTTTGGTGTTTCTTCCTCCCTCCTCCACCAAACATCCTACCACTATTTTTCCTCTAGATTTTCTGCCATTCTTAGCACCCTTTACTTGTGGACACTCATTTATTCACTGTACATCCATAACACCTCCACACCATCTCTAAGCCTCTCCTATGCTAAGTTTTCTTCGTAATGTCACTACTTCTTTAGAGAAGTTCCAGGTGTCTCCTACAACTGCAACTAGCTACTAGCTACACCGCCATAAAGCAACTACTAGTTGAACTCAATTTCCACACTCCTCCATTGCCAACAATACGCCCTTCACCTTACTAATTTAGAATTTTCCCATTTCTTGTTTTCTTTTGCTAATTGATGATCATATAAGCATCTAATCTTGATTTCTATCATGATTCTGTATGTTTATGCATTTAATTTCAAGAATTACACTTTCAATTGCATCAATTTTGAATTTAGGGTGAATTAGGGTTTCAAAATAAGGAATCCCCTAAATTCATATAAATTTTTTTAAAATTTTAAGAATTGAAGGATCATTGGTTCAATTTATGATGCATCTAAGTTCTATTGTTTTTTACTTACTTTCAATTTTATGTAATTTTGTCTAATTTGCACTTTATCACATTTTTGCATAAATCAAATTTGGGGATTTTCTTATTATGCACAATCTCTCATGGTTAAATATTTCCTCATTCAATTGATGAATTATTTACACTTCTTTTATTATGAATTGCCTTAATTGTGCTTAATTTTAATCAAACCAGAATTTTCGATTACTTTTGTCTATACATTGATTAGGCAGTTTTCGATCAAAATTAATTAGGCAATTCTTATTTCTAAAAGCTAAACTCCTCTTAATTTCATTAATGCTTTCTTAATACTCTTAATTACCTTGCACTATGTTTTACTCAATTATTTTCTTAAACTACAAACTACTTTGCATCACATCAATTTTTGGTATACGCCATTTTTGACCATTAATGCCATACATGTTATCCTTATCTTTAAATTTGTTAACTTGTGACTATAGTAGTATTCTCTTATCTATTTTACAGCGGACCCCTATAACTAGCCTCTATTTCCCTCTAACACTTCCCTTATAATTAGCCCTTCTTCAAAACTTATGGCATGAACTAGAGGAAACACTAATCTTACACCTAAGACACACACGGGGTAGAGTTATCGATACATCCTTTAAGATTCCTAGGATTCAAGAACAATCTATGACCCCTCCCTCTTCCCCCATATCTCCTAATAAGGATGAATACCTCGATACTACTTTTTCTCAATTCCAAGATTATGCCTCTCGGAAGCTACATGATAATCATATCATTTCCCTTACCAGTCTAGATTAATTTAAGAATTATGGTCTTATGCACTATTTTATTAATCAAGGTTGAGACTCTGTAACATCCCCTCACTTATGGGAAGGGTATTTTGGTCATTTTGAAATAGGTTAGGATTATTTAAAGTATTTTTTACATATTCATGCATTCATATATGCACATGAATAGCCAATAGTGAATTATTGCACATGTGAATGTTTGTACATGCATT
>JAOQML010000197.1:36434431-36464127 GCA_027568935.1 Erythroxylum urbanii | reverse complement strand
TGCCGTAATCACCTCTATTTCCAGCTGATTGTAAAACACGTCACTCCCTTGGATTGTAAATCACGTTCTTTTCTTCCTAAAAGTCTTGCTGCCGCTGTCTTCCTTCAAGTGTTGTCGCTGTTTACTTTTCTTTTTCTAAAAGTCTGCCGCTGTTCTCTTCTCAAAAAATGAGTCTCCACCCTTCTAAAACAAAAACACGTCACTCCTTCTTTCTTCAAAGTGTTGTTGCCTTTCACTTTTCAATCCTTTTTAGTTTCTGCCGCGGTTCACCTCCCAGTCCTCTTTTTCTCTAGATTTTCTTTCTTTCATTAATTGAAGTGGGCCCCCTAATGGTCTTGATTTTTCTCTTTTTAATAAACAAAGTGAGGCTCAACCAAATATCAAATTAAAGCCCCCATTAGTCACAAGACAACTTGACTTCGTCAGTAAAAAGGGCTATGCAATTGAGGCCCAAATCGCAAGGTAATTAAGTTAAAATTCGCTGGTAGCAATCTGCCAGCTTTGTGTCACCTTCAACATGGTCATGTTGAAACCCTCTCCAGTTCCAAATTAGCCAAATTCACTCCAAATTGCATCACTTTGGTATTTCATCACCTAGAACATACAAAGACAAGAATTACTATAGAAACACAAGCAAAATATCATAAAAGCTTATCAAAAGAACATAAAACACAAACAATTAACATGCACAAAATGCAAGTTATCAAAGGTCTTTATTCAGGCATAGGGAACAAGAGCATAGAACTCGGTGTTATATGGGTGGATGCATCCGATGATTACTGATGACAAAGGAGAGACAGTTCGTAAAGATCTGGCTGAATGGACAAGAGTCGAAGAAGAGAGGGCACTTAAAAACTCACAAGCAATGCATATGATTTTTAGTGATGTTGATGAAAGACGTTTCTCAATGATATGAGCCTGTGAATCTACTAAAGAAGCATGGGTTGCTTTGCAGACTATTCATGAAGGGTCCAAATCTATGATAACGTCAAAATTATAGATGTTAGCTGTGAGGTTTGAAGAACTGAAGATGGATGAAAATGAAGCCATTAGGGACATTCATGAAAGATTGCGAGATATAACAAATCAGGTGCATCAACTCGGAAAGAAATATTCCGATCAAAAACTTGTCAAGAAGACGCTGAGATCACTGCCTCCAAGATTTATTTCGAAAATTGCAACAACAGAGGAAGCCCACGACATCAATGATCTATCATTGGAGAAGGTAATCGGAATTTTTACAAATTTCGAAATGAATCTTTTAAGGGGTAAGCAAGAAAGAAGCAAAGGATTGGCATTACAAGTTAAAACTCAAAAGGTGAAAGGAAGGTGAAGAGAGTCAAATGTCATGAGTGTCAAGGTTTTGGGCATGTTCAAGCCGAATGTGCTAATACTTTGAAGAAGAGAAAAGGAAAATTCTTTACTAGCACTTGGAGTAAGAATGAATCCGAGAGTGAATATGGTAGTAAAAAAGAAATCGCTAATTATGATTCGTTAGTTGCTTTACATAGAAAAAGTCCAGTTACATAATCCAGAAGGTAGTAATTGAAGATGAAAAATTGAGTAAATCAAGAAATTTTAGGGAAAACTCAGAAGATTCAGCTCAAAGCTCGATCTCATATTATAACAGTGATGAAAGTGGTTCAGGTGATAAAAAGGAGAACATTTATAAGACTTACGAATTAATGTACAAAAAATGGGTAAAAACATGTAGAAAGAATGAAAGATTGAATGAAGAGAATCTCTCCATGAAGAACACCATCCAAAAGTTAGAAAAGAAATTGATGGTAGCTTTAGATGAGCTCGGTGAAGCCAGACTGAAGTTAGCAAGTACTGAAAAGGGCTTGAGAATGTTGAATGGAGGCACAGAAAAGTTAAAAAAGTTGATCAAAATCGGTAAGGTTAAAGAGGATCTTCAAGGCATTGGCTATAAGGGTGAGTGCTAAAAGGTGAATGGTGAGAAAATTGATATACCCATATCTGTCTAAGAAGAAACATCGAGGAAGAATTGAAGATCTGTTCCCACATGTTATTTTTGCGGAGTTATCGGGCACATGAGGCCAAGACATGCTACAAGTTACTACAGATCTTGTTTTAAAGAAGCCAAAACCGAAGAACCCTATATCTCTCATATAAATTTCAAAATCAACCTTCAACGTCGAAATCCACTTGAGTTGGAAAAGGTCAAGGACAAGCACAAAGATGGAGTAAAGGAAAAACAAGAAAGGGTCTAGATTCATAGTTAGTTACTACTTTTGAAGCAACTGTTCAAACTGAGAATAAATCAGTTACTTCAGATGAAGAAATCAATCAGATAGTTAATGACCGAGATAATGTGATGAGAAATAATCCCAGGTTTGAATTTCTTTGAGGAGCACCGGAACTGTGTGCTTTACATTTTTGAAGTATAGTTTGTTGTTATTTATTTAAAAAAGGAAAAGAAAAGTAAAAAAATTGTTTTTCTTTAGTTCTTTAGTTTTTACTTTGCCATTATCGTCACATCTTTTTAGTAGTTTGCATTATGACTTCTATTTGGCTCTATCGAAGGCTCTTCAGTATTCTCATCAGTATGAGTCTCTCTCTCGAGTATCTCTCTCTCTTTCGGGCATATCTCTCGGTATTTTGAATGGTGGTAAATTGTCATCTGAGAGTGCGTATGATTCTTCTGTTGCACCTACTGTTAATTTTTATGTTTCTTTATTCACCGAGAATAATTATGTTGAAGGCATTGTTCGTTTTGACACTTTTGTTTCAAAGGGGAGACTGTTCAATTCAGGGCGAGAAATTTAGATGATTGGATAAACTTGATATTTGATTAAGGGGGAGTATTTGTCATTTGAATTGTGAATTTGATACTTATATGTCCAATTAGGTTATTTAGGGGGAGTTTCATATTTGTAACAAACAATGCCAAAAAGGGGGAGATTGTCATTTGAATTGTGAATTTGATACTTATATGTCCAATTATGTTATTTAGAGGGAGCTTTATATTTGTAACAAACAATGTCAAAAAGGGGGAGATTGTTAGGATATATATTATATATTTAAGTAATTAGTTTTGGCATTATTTATTAATTGGATATATAAGATATTAATTGGATAATGACTTTGATTTAAAAGTTATATGGATAATCTTCTAGTTGAAAAAGAATCCTATCTTAGTTTGAAGTCTATCGTGAGAGGAGGTGTGATACATCATGTGTGTGTGAAGTTTAGGTGTTGCCAAGGGTTTTTGGATGTGAGATAAGGTTGCCGGAAGTGAGATAACATTGCTGGAATTTTTAAAAAAGTGTGGCCAAGTGCAGAAAATTAAGTGTGTGCAGTGGGCATTAATTATATATGGATAATACAAAGCTTACGTGATTTTTATGGATTGAAGAAAACAAAGGGATGTGGTTGTTATGTGTTTGGTGTGGGACTCTTTTTGCTTATGTATGTTTTACACGTCTCTATCTATAGTGAAGAAAATCTTATTTGTGTGAGAAGCTATGGTGGGCAAGAGTGTTAATTGTCATTGGTAAAATAATAGCTGGACGTGCATGACTCTGGGGATGGTAATACACCGTAGGTTAGTGTATTGATTTTTTCAGACTTAGTTGACTAGAGGTTGTGCACGTACTGTGAAAAAAAACCACCGTGTGAGTTTTGACAATCAATAGTGCAGTGTTGTGAGTGCCTTGGGTATTGCGTGGATCGATGGGTTATTATTGAAGACGTGGGCTATTTGTTCGTGTGTTCTTTGGTGGTGTGTTCCTTGCTTGATTGATAACAATTAAAGAGCGCAGTACGTATTTTTTGAATGAGAAATTCACGGCTCTTTATTGCTCATGTTGGACTGTTATCTTCGTGGAGTGGCTCATAGTTAGACTGATTGTTGTTGCGACGACTTCCAAATTTATTTCAATAGAACTTAACTTTTTGGAAATTTGTTCTTTTCTTTTATCTTAAGTGTTTTCCTTTTTTTAGTTATTTTAATCACTTGAGTTGTTCGTTAACTATTCAATAATTGTCTTTTATTAAGAGTGGTATAGAAAAATCCTCAACACGAGTCGGTAGTGTTATTGGATGTGAAAATCTTTCACGAGAAGTGAGATTAAGAGATAGTGTCAAGGGTTGAGTGGTATCGACTCAGTAAAGCCTTGGGTAAATCTATTATACTTCGATGAAAGTATTAATTTGGGTAAGAGCCCAGCAGGCATAGGCAAGGAATACTGAACTGTATTACCAAATTTCTGGTGTCATTTGATATTTTTCGTTTGATTGATTTTTGGTTTATTTGTACCAGAGAAAATTGCGTAAAATCAAACAGTTTACGAAACACCTACTTCCTATAGTTTTTCAATAGGTTTCTTCTATTTTCAACTTGCTAACAGTTTCATTCATTTTAACAAGGGCCTTCTTTTTATTGTTTCAACATGACTCATACTTTAGCAGACTCATGTTGATTAACATGCTAGTATTGTCTGATAGGCTTATATTGTTTTAATCTTTAACAGACCCTGTCTTTATAAGAGTTGAAAGTAATTTCCAAAAATTTTCTAAGTCACACATAATTCGCCCCCTCTTGTGTGTGTTTAAGTTATCATTATCATCTTTTGGTAATTTATACAAACACTTTTATACATATTCAATCAATTTAAATTAAAATATATTTTAAATTTTATTTTAAAACTGGAGTCCAAAAATAAATTAAAAAATAGCGATGATGTAGAGAATATTTTAATGAGATTAGATCTCAGTGCTCGGCAAAGGAAAGTTGGAAGTAACAGTGAAATCCATGACTTGTAGAATGTCAAGCATAGTAATTGTATGAGTTAAGCGTACTTTTCTGTTTTCTTCACTAATTTTTCCAAGTCTTCGTTCTCTGTTGTCAATCCATGACTTTATATAAATGCCTTATCCTCCCGTTAACTACCGAAGTGGAGAACACGGTAAGACTTACCGTGTTCATATAATTGCCTACTGGCTTTATAATTTTTGTCTTCATATGTTAATATAAGTTTAATCACAAAAAAGTGCAATAAAAAGTGTCAGAATATTTAAATTCATATGATTCAAAAATGTTATTAAAAATTTTTAAAAAGTGATAAGATATTAATTTAAAAAATTTTTATTTAAAAAATTTTTATGATCTATTTTTATTTACTTAAATTTATTAGATTAATAAAAAGAAAGTGAATATTAAATGCGACGTCTTATATATTTCTACCTTTTTTTTTGGTCTTCTGTTTCAAAAATTTCATCATGCATGATATCAGTGCGGACCCTGGAGCAGACAGATGAGACCTATATATTCTCCTTCCAATAATATTTCACTGACACGCCATTAATATATGGCAAGTTGTGGACGTTGTTCAGAGTACCGAGGCCCCACAAAAAACACATTTCCAAACCTGCTTTAGGTAGCATTTAATGTAGGGACGTTGGTGAGTGATGGAGCAAATTCCAACAACGCTGGGGTATACATAATAAAGGAAATTGTCCCATTTCATAACGAAATTAGCGTTGAACGTAGAAAACGGTGGTGTGTAACGTAAACTTCTATATTGATTAAGTAAAGTTAACGTTAACTTGATGATTATAAATAATTTTGAAGTATTTAGGTATGTTTTTATCTTCTAACTTTTTTAATTTTATCAACACATACATTTAAGATATTTTAACTCAAAAATTGACAGTAAAAAATTTTCGCGATTCAAACTTTTGAGTTCTGAGTATAATTTAAAAGTAAAATTTTTGATTTTTTAAATATATTTTTAACTTATTAAATATTTGAATATGTTATAATTAATTTGTAATTTGTTATTAACGTAAACATTATATTAGCATTTTAAATTATAACATTAATATTAAATGATATTGTATTTATTTATGTTTATCCTTTTTATTTTTAGATTAGTTATTATTTATAAAAATAATTTACTATTAATAAACAATTTAATTTTTGAAATTGTAATTTTCATTATACTTTGTTATAAGTAATGTAATAATTGTTAAATTTGTGTTTTTATAGAGTTCACATAAATTTAGTGATAATATGACTAAATTAAATAATTTAAGTTATTTAATTCAAAGACAACATGTTGGTATATTGTCGATTTATTGAATCCTTTTTTTCATTTTACCTCGGGCTTATAAAACGATAAGAACGGCCCAAGTTGTGGCTGGAGAAGAGCTAGTGATAAGAGAGGATAAATTTTAATGGCTTAAGGTAGCCTGGTTATTAACCATTGAGGAGATTCCCATAACACTTGGAAAAAGGAAAAAAGAAAATGGAGGACAACTAAAAAAGTCAAATCATCTATCTAAAAACGGTACTAAGGAAATGTGAGAGAAAAGAAACAGACGAAAAGACTAGACCAGAAATAAAGAAATAAAGGAACCAACTTTGAAAAGAGACGGGCATAACTAAAATATGGACAGAGAAAACAAAAAGTACGGTACGAACCAAAAATACAACTAAAGAGGTTACGAGAATAGACAGAGGTCAGTTTCAGGAAAGCTACGGAAGAGAATATCAATCAATAAGAAGAGTTTAAAAGGGAAGGAGGAAGAAAGTTACGAAATTATTGTTTGATGTATATTAAAACTTTTAGTAGACCAAAATGGAAAGAAAAAAGTTTATAAAATACTTAGATAAAAGGATCAAAATAAGTCTTCAAATTTGAAATAAAAATAAAATATTAATTTTAATTTTAATTTTTTAATAAAATTAATTAAATTAGATATTTGAAGTCTCATTAAAATAAATTATTAAATAATGTGAAAATATAAATATAATCAATTTTAGATGATGTGTTGCATTAGAAAAAATGTCGATGAATTGATTCTAGTAGATAATATAACTTCACTAAGACTTATAAATTATCTCAATTAATTAAGCAGATTTGGTTCTTTAACTGTAATATGTATAAATTAAAAAATGTGTTCTTCAACTAAGTTAAAATAGAATTTCAATTATATTTTATACGTACAAAAATTAGTAGTTATTTTAAATCAAAATTGAATTATGTAATTAATAAATATCAGAGGTTTAAGAAGATATTTAGAATCTAACTGTCTACGGTACAAATTCTTAAGGTCTATTTAAACTTTTTAGGAAAATATATATGGTATTACTCAAAAAGACGAGCCATCTAAATCATAAAAAATAGGTCAAATGATTATACAATTCTCTGAAGTTGTCCAAGATGGTGTCTTTTGTGTGCGGTAGTGTGACTACCTATTTAAATTAAGCTATACAATCTAAAGCATGCGCAATTAGGCAATAACCAAATGGGTAAATACAATAATCAAAGAAGCCAACAGTAATGGAAAACAGAAGGCTTTTGCATAGCACAAAAATGTCGTTTGTGTTCAATGATTTGTGTCAAATTGAACCACTGGCGGTTGATATTCCAGACTCGTCTTTCTTTCTCAAGGACCGAGCTACGTACCCTACCTTATTACTGTCCTATTTCACATCTACTCTTACTTTAATGGGTTCAACAACCGATCTCGTCACAAACCAATGGCTCAAACGATGGAGATAGTACCCTGGTTTGACATCACCTCACGTGGAAATCAAAATTAGTCCCCAAAGCTGCGCTTTTTACTTGGTTGGTGATTAAAAATTGGGTTAGAGCAAAAGACCGATGGTTTGGAGAATGAGACTAGAAACCACCATTTATTTGAATATCTATATAGCAAAGCAATACGGAGCAGGTTGATGGTGAAACTGCAACTACCTCTGTACAATTTTGAGTGGTTGGAAATTTTGAATTTAATCATAAGGTGTACGCAACATGGCCAGCATAATGATGTGATTATTCGTACAAGATTTCATATTCTCGTTTACTCTATATGGAGAAAAATCGAAGAATTTACAAAAAAGTGAAAGTGCATCATTAACAACTTGCATAACAGATTGTGAATCAAATACGAGCGGTCCTTATTACTAATGGCAAACAAGGATTAATTACTTATGAGACAAAAGGAAATAGTTATTGTAGTGCTGTATAATGTTCTATGACGTAATTCATTTGTAATTATATGGTGTAATGGGTTCCTCGTTATGATTCTTTGTAAGGAGTAATGTAATAGGGTTTGTTGAGGCAATATAATTCCAATTTTAATTTAAAAAAAAAAACTTGTCTTCAAGACTTTGTGAACTCAAGTAATAAATCGAACTTCTTTCTGATAATTGGACGCGGGTTGGCATGACAGAGAAGCAAAGAGAGTGTTTCTAACTAACAGAAAATGATATGAAAACAAATTGGGATTCTGATAAGTTATCTGATGTCAGTACATAAAATATTAGCAACTTCCCAGTTACAGCTTTCCCAAGTCACCAACAACCAAAGCCAGAAACCAGAGGCTTGGGGTCAACTATGCAAATTAGTTGCAGCATAAAATATACATATGAATCGTCAGAAAACTCTGGAGTCTTGTGGTTAAGTTGGATAGGAAGATTATAATATTTGCTTTGCAAGAGTGTGAATCCTTTAAATGATTGGAGAAGCTATTAGAAAAAGGATTGGAGAAGCATGGGATACACCTTCCTATTAGTACAAGACATTGTCAATGTTTGGTGAGAAAAATGGTATTTGCTTGTATGTCAAACTATTAGGCTAACAACCTCCAAATTAAACAAAGGTGAGTCAATGGTCCAAATGATAGAGACAGCTGTAGTTTACCTTTGTTCACTCCTATTTTTCTAGATTTTGATTGTATTCTGATACAAGAATTCTGGCAGAAAATTGAAGAGGAAGTCCATTGTTCATGTTTTCTTGTCTTCGTTGGTTCAAATCTATGTTCATCTAGATTCATTGCCCATGTTTTTCCAACTTCCTTATATTCTCTTAGGCACAAGCGGATGGAGTTTTTTAGGATTTACCCCTCCATTCATTGTTAAATAAGTTTTCAATCTCAGCATGCCAAACAAGACCACTAGTATGAGCTGTAATGATTTGTAGCTCTAATTGTAGATGGTGGTTTTCCAGTCAACTCTTTTGTGGACGCACATTAATGTTGCTGCTCACTGGTGGTTTTGTGGTTAACTAAAGCTTATACGTAACATATATGGAAGCCACATCGTGTCTGCTCTTAGCCACTAGCCTTACCCTCTTTACTTTCAAGGTTCAGATATTAGTTGAATTTGCTTTTCAGGCCATATAAAATGGAAAACGACCTGAAAATAAATTAATGTATAATTTATTTTTGTCTTTTAAAATATATTTCTCTATTTATTCTAGTAAAGCTATTACAATTTTGACAGATGGTTAATTTCTCTTTTTGATATCTAATTTATATTTTTATAGGTAATAATAATAATAATAATAATAATAATAATAATAATAATAATATTGATATAAACTAAATTTCGTCTAAGTCTGTCAAGCTGATCTCAAATATGCAGGCTTACAAAATCTGAGGATGTTTCTGACAAAGATACTCTAACAATCAAGTTAATAAACATTGAGGATGCTAAGTATTGATTGATGTTTTCTCTAATATCTTTAATAGAATGAAATGTAATGTAATATTATTCCATCATTTGATAAGATGGTTTATAATGGAATGAGATAAATGTTTCATATTAATATCTTAAACAGTAAAAATAAAAAACCTCCAATTTTAGAAGTTTAGGATGAAATATAAATTAATAAACAATTTTACAATATATTATATTATAAACCCTTCATCCAAGCAACATTTCACTATATTATATTGTGAACTTTTCCATTCCTCTCAAACAATAATTTTTTAATATTATATCTATTTATATTATATTCCGTTCCATTATAAACTATTTCATTCCATTCCATTATAAACCTTAAAACATAGCTGTAGCAAAAAACTAAAAACAAGAGGACTTATCGTTTTGCAATAATGTAGTGGCTAATAGAAATTGATCCCACGAGGAAAGAGTATTTCCCAAGTCTAATTGTCTTACTATTATCTAGTAAAAAATATGAGGGATGGATTGAAAAAATTAAAGTAAACTAACTAGATTGATTAGCACTAAAAACGATCGAACAAATAATCAACAAGAGAAATTAAATAAGAATAATGACAATATTTATAATAGATTTTTTCCTAACGTCATCATGTATCCTTGAATTAGTGGTTTAAAGACTTTATCATTTAGATCAATAAATTCTCTATTATAATAAACTATCTTCTATCAATATACAATCACTTATCAATTAATTGATTATCCGATATATGTATTTGATAATATCTCTAAACATGCACCAAGTTATTTAAGACTTCACAAAAAATTTCTCCTAATGCTAGAAGGGTCAGGTAGGTTTACATCTATTACTCTCTTCAATTCTTACTATATGCACCTAGGTCAATCTATACATATGTTCTTTCAATAACATTTATCTGCAAATTAAAATCAAGTCTGGTTTTTTTTTTTTTTACTTATATCTAATTAGCATTAAGATCAATACACATAAATCACAAATATAGATCTCTTTATTGTGAAAACTAAAATCAAGTCGTACATGTATCAACTAAGGTTTCATCTATCATAGATATAAAACAATCATCCACTAATTGTCCTTAAAATAACAAAAACAATCAAAAGAAAAGAATAATTCATTGTAAAGGTGTCCCCAATGATGATCTTGATCTCTTGATTTGATTTGCTTCCTTAGAATGACTTTTAGCCTTTTTCTTACTGAAAACGAAAGCAAGATGTGTATTCTAAGTGTTTTCTCTCCCTAATTACAAGATAAAAAGAAAGTAAATCCAAACTAAAACTCTACTTGTTAATTTAGGTTTCTGTCTCTTTATCTATAAATTTCAGTCATTACGCCTCAAACCGTCTACTTCACTATTTATTCGCTAGTCTTTTTAGAGAAAGAGACGAGCTCTAACATGCTCATATTAATTTTAAGCTGTGTTAAGCCATGTTTATTCTTTTCGTCATCTATTTTTGTCCAAGCCTAGCATATGGTCATATCAAGCTATGCTTAGTCAAAGTTGCTTTTTTCTTCATATTTTACCTTATAAACTCCTCCATTCTTTGGCCATCCTTATTCCTTAAGCAACTTCTTCATAGTTACATACAATATAACTTAAAACTAATCAAAACAAGATGTTTTGTAATGAAAACATAGCCAAATGGTAAATTATATATATATATACATACATATATATAACTTACTATTTTGCTATGTTATATTAATTTCTCTTTTTAATATCTAATTCATATTTTTATAGGTAAGTAATAATAATACTAATTTATTTTAATATTGATGTAAACTAAATTTGGTGTAAGTCTATCTGCAAGCCTATAAAAATAACTACTTATAGTTCTGATGATGTTCTCGATAGAGATACTCTAACGATCGAGTTGGTGAGAGCTGAGGATACTAAGTATTGATTGATGTTTTCTCTAACGTCTTAGTAAAAGACAAAATAAGTGGACGTATCATTTTGCAATGATGTAATGGTTAGTAAAGGTTAATCCCACGAGCAAAAAAGATTTGCTAAGTCTAATTGTACTCCTATTATTTAGTCAAAAATATGATTTACTAAAGAAAACCAACAAGATTGATTACCACTAAAAGCAATCGAACAAAAAATTGATAAGAGAAATAAGATAATAATAACATCTAGAATAGATTTTTTTTTTTGCCAGTGTCATCATGTACCCTCGATTAAGTTGTTGAGAGACTTTTATCATTTGGACAAACCAAGTCTCCTATTATAATGGACTATCTTATATCCATGTACATTAATCACCGACATATTTATTTGGTAATACCTCTAGAAATGCACTAAGTTCTTTTAGACTTTATAAAAAATTTCTCCTAATGCAAAAGGGGTCACGTAGGTTTATATCTGGTACTCTGTTCAATTCTTACCATATAAGCCTACGTCAATCTATACATATGTTCTTTCAATAATGTTTATTGCAAATTAAAATAAAGTCTAGAATTTTGCTTATATCTAACTAGAATTAAGATCAACATACATAAATAAAAAAAAATCAAATCGTACAAATCAACTAGGATTCTTAGGTATAAAACAATCAACCATTAGTTGTCCTAAAAATAACAAAATAATTAAAAAAAGAGAATTACTTATTGCAAGGGTACCCCTAATGATGATTTTGGGCTTTTGATTTGATTTGTTTCCCTGAAATTAAATTTGATCTTTTTCTTATTGAAAATGATTGTAAGTTGTGTATTTTAAGGTTTTCTCTCCCTAAGGGCTATTGAAATCTAATTACAACATACAAAGAAAGTAAAACCAAACTAAACGTCTACTTAACTTTATCTATAAACTTCAGTTGTCACGTCTCAAACAGTGTACTTCACTGTTTATTCCCAAGTCTTTCTGGAGAAAGATACAAACTGTAACATGCTTATGTTTTAAGTTATGTTTTAGGCTGTGTTTAGTCTTCTCATCATCTATTTCTATCTAGAGAGATACACGCCTAGTAGACGGTCATATACCAGACTATGTTTAGCTAAAGTCACTTTTTCTTTATAAAATCATCCATTCAAAATTATTCCATAAGCTACTTCTCCGTAGTTACCAAAAGCATAACATAAAACTAATCAAAACAAGGTATTTTGTAATAAAAACATAGCAAAATACTGATTTATATATTTATATATATTTCATGAATATCAAATACCCTTGCACTTAGAATTCCTTTTCTCAAGAAAATAAAATTTAATCACATTCAACCTAAGTGTAGAAAAAATTTAACAACTTAGTTGAAGTAGCCAAAAGTGATAATTATCTAACTAATTACATCATTTATCAACTATCTAAGCTTGTGGACACTTGCACCAACTTGTAATTTGATCTCGAACTGATATAACAATCATTTAAATATTAACTCAATTAAATAATTTAACCTTATATATAAGATGAACATAAAACAAGAAAAGAAATCATAAGCACTTAACAAATCATATTCAGCACAAACCAAAAAGAAATTACCTTTTGAAATTTAATGCAGTATAATGAGCTTGTTTGAAATGTCATCCTGATTTTTTGATGTAAAGGTGAGTATCTTTGGTTACTTAATTACATCATATTTTAATGACTACTATCATTACTTATAATTTCGACCTGTTACTTAAAATCTAAATCAGCAGACTATAATTTATTAATGCTAATTTTATTCAACTATTCTTTTTATCACATTAATTCACGGTCAATATAAAATGACCAATCATTTATAAATCTTAAATTTAAATCAAGCCATGTTAAAATCATAAGCATATTCTTATAATTCGAATCAGTCATCAATTCTCAAGATTATTTGATCAAGTTTAAACAAAACTACTCATCAATAATCATATCTTTTAACTTATCATAATTGCATCATAAAGTAATCAAACTTCAAATTAATCACTTTAACCACCTTAATTTTTCATTATCTATTTTTCTAAAAATTTAACTTATTAAGTTGAAAGAAAATACAACTAATTTATTTAAATAAACTGAGGTTCAAAATATCTCATACCTTACACTTAAATTGTATATTATCTTCAATAGTTGACTAATAAGCACAAAAATAAATAACATGAAAATGGAAACGAATGGAGAAAATAAAGAATTAGGAAACTTCTATAAGCCTTATGTGATGTTGGTTGCTTTAATTCCATGAGATACTTCAAAAAGAGAAAACCTAGAACAACAAGCACACATAACCCAAAAGAAATGAAAAAACAAAACACAAAACACCAGAAACAAAATAAAACTAATTATTAAAGAAATTTTCACATATCAAACATAAGGAGAGGTGCCTAAAGAGTATATGACCCCCTTTGGTACCATCTTACCAGCCATATAAGATTTCAGTTGTTACCTATTAACCTTGAATATTTTAGTTGCTTCACTCTTTAAGTCCATAATATCATAAGGTTATACCTTAACTATAGTGAGAGGGTTAGACCACCTAGATTTAAGTTTACTTAATAATAATTTGAGTCTTAATTTGAAGAGGAGTACTTGTTGACCAATCTTAGAATTCCTCTTAAGGATGTGCTTATCATGTCATTATTTAGCTTTCTTTCTATTTATTAGAGCATTCTTATAACCATCCAGTCTAAGTTCCTCCAATTCACTCAATTTCAATAATCATCCCTAATAGCTTTTAGATCCAAATTGCTTTGATAGCCTAATAAGTCTTGTAGACTAACTAAATAGGTAATTAATAAGTCTTTCTAAACATAAGTCTATTAAGGAGTCATACCTAATGGTGTATTGAAATTTGTCTTAGGCCTAAAGTGCATCAGCTAGTTTTAATGCCCAATCCTTTCTTAAGTTAGTAATAATTTTCCACAATATCTCCTTCAATTTATAGTTTGCAACTTCTACTTGACCATTTGATTGAGGATGATAGGTAGATGCCACTTTATGAGTCCCTCAATATTTTTTTAATAATGTATCAAAAGCACAATTATAGAAATGGAAACCTTCATCACTAATAAGAGCTTTAGGTATGTTAAACATAGGGAAGATATTCTTATTCACGAATTTGATTACTACCTTTAATTCATTAGTTGTAGTATAACATCCCATTTTCCCCATGTAAAGAGTTAGAACCCTAAAATGCTGTACATGAGAGGCATTAATGAGAAATTAGAAAGTGCATTTCATGCTCATGCATAATATAGCATACATACATGTGAATTTGATAATTGCACACATTACAATGACTGTACATGTACTCAATTGACATTTCCCGGGTATAGTTGATATTAATTGATTTATAAATGTGATTATATTGTGAATTGTGGATTATATGTCTTGAAAATAGATTTAGTGAGTAAAATTATTGATTTAGAATTTTTGGTAAAATTTAGGAAAATTTCTGAAATTTTAGACTAGCTAGGAAAAATGTCAAGTAGCAAGACAATTGATTTATGGTAGTAGAAATAAGTGGCGAATGACAATAGAAATAATTGATATGTGATATTGGATTTAATGGCAAATGTCATAGAAAATTTGGGAGATAATTGGATTAGAAATTGGAGACAAATGAACTAGTTATTAAAAATGGGACCAAGTGAAGCCATAAAAATAAGACATATGGCAAGTGACAAGTGTCATGCCACTTGCCACACACCTCACCCTTGTTATACTTACCCTTGCAAGACATCCTTGATTTGCCTTTCATTTGGCTAAATATTTCATCTCCTTCGTTGCTTTCTTCTTCTTCTTCTTCTCCATGATTTTGTTTCACCAACCTTCATCAACGTGTCACCTTACTTTTATCCATCATTTGCTTCCATTTTATTGTCTTCTTTATCTTTCCATAAGAAAACCTAACTTACCCCCTCCATGATGATGTCATGTAGCTTAAAGAGTTAGGGTTTCTTGGTGATTTTAAAGAGTTTGAAGTTTTATGAAGTAAGTGATACTTTAATCTTCATGGGTAGTTGCAAATGAATCAAATATGATAAATAATTTGAGATTGATAATCATGATCGTGGAGAAATATATATGCTGCAACGTGGGTGTAAAAATATGTTATGTTTTAGTGCATTAATGATATTCATGGGTTATTTAAATGAAAACATTTATAATGATCATTTAAGATAGACTTATAGTGTAAATGATATGAGAAAATGATCAATAATGTTGATGACTAAATGGACATCATTATATCTCATTTTTATGTATGTGAAGAGTGTGGGGAAATTGTTGAATAAATGCATATGATGTGTTTTTATTTTGTGGTTATGGAACCCATTAGTTATAGCCCATTTATGTGAGGAAATAAATTAAGAATTTAAGTTATAATGAATGCGAAACTCAGGTATAAGAAAGGTATTGGAGTAATATTCTAGAAATGAGAAGAACTAGGATAGTAGTTTTGAGGAAAGATTAAAATGATTAAGGAGTTGAATGGATGTTAAAATATTGATGAACATATGGGCATGTTTGATGTCTTGTTTTTGTGGTTATGATTAATGACCTTATATGAATTATTTTATGAATGTTTTAAATGGGTAATTGAGGTAGAAATAAAGAGGATATAAATCCTAAAGGATGAAATATGAAAACGAATTGTTTGATGCTTTATGAATGAGATATATTATGGAAAGAGTTAGGATTTTATGTATGATAAGGTTAAGTTAGAAATGATGAATCAAATGAGTTGGGTTTTATGGAATTTAATGTAACTAATTTAGTGGTTGGGTTAGCATGTAATGAAGTTGCATAAATGGATGTTAATACTGGAAAAATTGGAGTGAAATTCTTGTTAGTATATTTGTTGAACTCGTGTGAATGGAGGAAGAAATTGCAGGGCACGATCGTGGCTCTTACCCCACGATCGTAGCTTGACAAAAATATAGTTCTGTCACAATCGTGGCCCTCACCCCATAATCATGGCTCGACTAGAATATAGTTTTGTCACGATCATAGTAAAACCCTCAAGATTGTGGCCAGTCCCATGAGTTTCTGTCATAATCGTGGGTGGGACACCACGATCATAGGAAGACATATGAAGAACAAGGGTTATCTTTTGAGTGTTGTTTGAGTAAAATAATGTTAAGGTACTCTCTTATAACGTATTTAGGCTTGAATGAGATCTTGAATGAACCTAGTTGATGATGAATTAGGTGATTAAAGTGAGTAAAGTGTATTAGGTATTAAAGAATGATTGAAAGATGATGTTAAATGATTATGAGATGTGTACTAAGGAAATATACCTGGGATTGTCATTAAGCATGCATTATAGATAACACATATACGTATGTGTATGAATGAGTATTAATGTGATTGTGCAAATTAGGAATGTGTAAATGTGTATGTGTTGCATGATATAGAAGAGTAATTAGAGCGACAACATCCAAACATTACTGGGACATCGAGGTAATAAGTTATCTGGAGCAAATTGTGAGTAACCTAGGTAGTCTTACATGATTAATTGTTTGTTTTAAATCCTATATTGAATTATTATGTGATGTGAATGTGTGAATTCCGGACATTGAATGTCTAAGGCGTTTGATTCATGAATAATCTATTGGAAGTGCCTATTGTATGTGAATTTGACTAAATATGTGATACTCAACTTAATTGTTAAATGTCGGACCAAATTCTGATGACAAATGTGAATGTGATGTGTAAAATTGAGCACAAGTGAATTATTAAATACATGTGATGCATTTCATTACATGAATGCATGATAACATAAAGGCAGTTGTGACTGGAGTTGCCAGTGAAAAAGAGCTTAAATCTCATAATGTGGTAAGAGCCTCCACTTCATTATATATAATGAGCCCTGTGTCTCCAACAGAGAAGGGACAGTTATTAATGAGCCCGGTATCCACAATGGATACAGAACAGTGAAAAAGGCACTCAGTCACAACAATAAAATAATTGAATGAGAGTCTCATGAACATTGCATATACAATTTAATATGCATATATGAATGATTGAATTGAATCGTATGAACTGTTATGAATGAAAAAGGTGAATAAGTGAACAAAGTGTTATGTGGTGCTAATTGATAATTGGTGAAAGATGTGCAATATATGATGACATGAATGATTTGTGAACTTGAAATATGAACTGTATGTGTTATGTGTTATGAGTGAGCCATCGATGATGGGTAGCTCACAGAGTTCATAAAACTCATCAAAATTGTAACGTTGACTTTTAGTTATGAGAGAGCGGACTTAGCTTCTAAGACAACTTAGAAGAGATATGGTACTGCTTTTGGATAGAAGAAATGACTCAAAGGTCGATCAGTTGAGACTGACGGATTTGGATAGAATTTTTGTATAGTTCCTCATTTATATAGCATGTAGCATATTTTGTAAATAGAACTGTAGACTCTGATAGAATTTTGATATTGTATATATGGATGATGTATGTAATGCTACAATGTATATTCGATTTTATGAAATGAAAATGAGGAATTTAGGTTTTTACATATTGTGATATTTATGTTTTAATTTATGATGCCATGAGATAAGTGATGTGATTGCTCTAACGCACTGCTTCCACCGGACGTATGCTCGAATGTCTGATGGACGTACGGGCGCAAATGTCTGATAGGAGTGTAGTGCTACATGTAGGCATTATAACTTCAACCCATTTAAAAATATTGTTAACAATAGCCAAAATATATTGATTATTGAATGAAGTATGAAGTGGACCTATAAAATCAATACCTAAAATGTTAAATAATATCCATAAAATCAATGCCTTAAATGCAAATAATGCAACTTTTATAATATTAGTCATAGGCATTTGATTAATTATGGAGATACTACTAACCATATGGAATCTAACACGTACTAGTACAATATCTAGATCATGATACATAAGAGGCTAATAGAAACTAGGTCAACATATCTTAGTATTTGTCTTAGATGTACTAAAGTGACCACCACACTCTATAGAATGGAAATTATCAAGGATGTCTTTAATTTCTTCATAAGATATATATCACCTAGTTATTCCATTTGTATAATGTTTAAACTGTAGCTGTTCTTCTTAGAAATAATGTTTTATAAACCACATAAACTTTTTCCTTTAATGATAACTTAAATAAGATGGAAGACAACCTTGAATCAAGTAGTTCATAAAATTTGCATACTAAGGAACAACTACAAGTACTAATCTAGAAAGCTTTCTTTTATGGAAACAACTTTTGTACTCATCTACCTCTCTAATCAAGATAAATGATCAATAACCACATTGTCTAATCCCTTTTTATGTTTAATTTCAAAGTTAATTGTTGTAACAATAATATCCAACAAATTAAGCTTAACTTTGTATCTAACTTGGTAGTTGCATAGTTTGTGTAGATAATTACCTTTTAACCCATAAGAATAACTTGCACTTGTCAAGAGCAAAAGAAAATAAAAAACTTGTTATTTTTTTGGTAGTTATGTAATTTAAATGGGCATCATTTAAAATCTTATTAACATATAAGTGGTACGTAAACTTTTATCCTTTCTTTGACCAATAATTGCTACTATTACAAGGTCATTAGTAGGTTTGAAAATAGGTTGGGTTAGGCTTGAGCCCGTGATATGTGGCCTAGACCAGAAGCCTCATTGAGCTCACACCAGACTCATCTTTTATTTAAAAATTAAATGATTTTTAATAAAAATTTCACCAAAATTTCAAATAATTGAAACGGATAATTTGTAGCACGAATTTTACTTGTTTTAAAAAAAGTTATGAATAATACGGACACCATAAGTAATTATTTTAGATATATTATGAATTTCTTCATATAAATTTCAAATATACAATAAAAATGTATCATATTTGTTAGTAAATAAATTTGTTAAAAGAACAAAGATTTTTTAGAAATTTTATAACATAATTTGTTATCCTAAAAATTTATTTTTATAAAAAAGTTAATATATGTCATTTTATATAAAAAATGTTTTGTATCTCGTTAGTTTTTCTAACAAAATCTAATATTATAGGCCTTAATTTCAATTTTTTCATCTAATCTTATTCTAAATTGCTCATTTTTGTTAAATTATGAGATCTCTAATGAAGAATCCATATTTATTTTATTTTTCAATAAATTAATAATGCTAAGTCCAATGTCTTACTTTTAACAAAAAGATAATAGTTTAAAGTCCAATGTCACTTTAAACTATTATCTTTTTTTACTAATCATTTTTCTCTTATTTACGTCTAAAAATAAAATGATGCTTAGTCCATTCAACACATGGCAAAATAATATCAATTCATGAGTTTGCCTATGCAACTAGTATCACGATACTATTATGAAAATTATTTTGTTATCAAAACAAAAGAGTATTATATTGCTAATATTATCCAAATGAAAAAATATAAAAAGGAATTATCAATTAGAACTGAAGAATTGAGATTGAAGTTAAGCTAATGAATAGAGACGATAAGATATAATTTTCTTTGTTAACTTGCATAAAATCATATAAGTAAAGACTTATATCTCCAATTGTTAAAAAAACCAAAGCAATCAAATGAAAAAAAAGTAAATTAAGAAGTAAAGATTAAAGAAAATAAACCCAGAATAGAGGAAAGGGACTAGCTAATTGTTATAATCAAGATCATCAATAGTTTGCACCACTTCATCTATATGTAGAAATATTATTATGTATATCATACTCAATTATGCAACAATTGCATTAAATGGATATTCAAAACATGATACTTACACGTATTAATATAAAAACGACAATATAAGAATATAATATATGATTATTAAAATTATTAAGGTAAAGAAAACTAAAATATCATAAAGAATAAAGTTTACCCTAAATATCTTCACCAGCTAACCAACTTCTGGGACATATAAGGGCTTCCACAATATTAAGATAAAGTCAAGCATAATGAAGACTAACTATTCAACTGCTAGTACTATAAATAGAGTCCAAAGCAATAGTAGATGAATTGCTAAGAGGTCTCATACAATTGCTTGCATGATTTGAAAAGTGCTTTCATATATCTTTCATCACAACAATACAATGAACAACATATTTTCAAGTTTGCTCACAACATTTGCCTCTAAATTGTGGTCCAAGTCCATCTTGTTATAAGAAGTTTGTTGATGAATTGTGTCAATTCTTTATGCACACCTATCTTATAAATTGAAGCTAAAGTTGAACTATTATAATCCTATTATTTGTTCAATCTTAGTTGATAACCATTAGAAAAAACTTATACCAAAATTTTTTAATGATATTAACATGTCGTTGAGGCTAACCACCATACAACTTTTGATAATAACAATAAACCCCTCCATTTTATATCTCGGGTCCAACAAAAAAATCAATGTCATAACTTATTAGACCATATAATAATAAGAATTATTTTTCTCCATTATATGCTCTACGATAACCCAAATCACCTAATTGAAATCAAATGTCCAACAAAATAAAGCTCTTTTGATGTCATACATACTAATAAAGTAAATGTTTGAAGTTGGATATTTTATTCCTGAGAACTACTTAGTAGCATTATAAAATATTTCCAACTTCACAAAATATGCTTTAGCCATCTCCCATTGCTTTTATATCGATATACAAGTATAATAAGAATCTCTTTATCTTAGCCTCCTAAACACCTCAACATACTTGGTTACTAACTCCAACATCTTGAATGTTGAATTCCATATGGTAAGACAATCCAAAACCAACTTTTTTGTGCATGAAATTCATAATCATCGTGTAATTTTTTGAAAAGTTTTCACTTTTTTGGGTGTTGTACTTTAATACACTATATTATTTCAGATTGACTCTATCACTTCCTTTATCACCTCTAACCTATTATTCATTGTCAAATTCACGATTTATACAAAACAATGCACATGAAATAACCTCAGCCAATCAACAAGCTCCCTACCTGTAACTTTTCTTCGACTTTTGTATCATTACATCATTTGTACTACTGTTATTGAGAGTTATGGTTATGTATTGATGTTCCAATCCATTAAGAAATCCACCAACACAATTGTTAACCTTTCACTTGCTTTTAGTGTTGGCATATAAATAAACCGATTATTTAAAAATATGAACAAACATTAATTACATTATAATCGATAAATAAATGATAATAATATTAAAGAATATAAATTACCTCAGTAGTCGAATGTATAGAGTTTAGTTATTGACAATGAAGTCTGTCACCACTAGATAGCCCTTCTTTTAGTTTTTAGTTATCCACATATATGATGTGATGGTTACCATCAATGAATAGTCACTAAAGTCTTCAATATTTCTTTATTTTAATCATCGTAAATCTTGAAAATATCTTTCTTTATAGTATTCTAGGTTAGGATCTTGAAGGTTAGTTGGAGTAAGGTAAGGAACATCCTAAATTTTTTGTATCGATAATATTGAGTGGATGTTCATCATTGATGATCATTTTAGCTATCAAAGATTTGTTATTGTCATAACTTGTGGTATTCATTTCATTCTTCCCTCTCATAAAGTTTGGAGCCAAAAATGATTGACCTTTGAATATGATATTTTTTCTATTATGCGACTCTATGTGTCTCTTAAAATGAGAGGTTCTACTTCGTCCTGGATCTAGTCTTATTGAATTGATTCCAAACGTCACTTCTTAATGAACCTATTCCTTCAACCTGAATCATTTCTTCACTTAGTACTGGATTAGACCTCTTTTTTAGTATATTGTTTCATATTAGATTAAAACCCTCCACTAAAGGAATATGCTTATCTATTTAAAACAATAGTCATATATGAGTATAGATTTTAATGAACATTTAACATGTATATAGTAATTAGAAATATATCATTAAAAAGATTTTGAAAGTTAACATTACTAGTGAGCGCTGAGAAATATTAGTAAATATAGTAATAATTGTTTTTTTTAGAAGATGAAGTTGTTATCAACTATGTACTTAGAGTTTACTTAAGTTCCAAGACTCTGTATTGCTAACTAACTAACAAAAGGAAATAGCTTACAGTATTGTTATAAATTCTTTTATTTTTTGGAAATTAAAATTGTTATATTTTCATGTAAGGTAGAAACTACCTTAATAATATCTCAACACATATGCATATTCAAGTCCCAAAAGAGCTACTATATACAAGCTAAATAAAAAACGGACATGTTGCTTTAGTTACACGAGTCTTCCTTAGAAAAAGGTGTGTTGTCTAGTTTTTAGCCACTCAAGCCTCAAACTTATTCTGTATCTCCTAGTCTTGTTAATTTTTTCTTATTTTTCTCTCTATCAACATTTGCTTTGGTTTTTAGAATATTTTAGATTTATTAAAACAAATACTATCATGAGTTATGTCATCACTTCTCGCCATCCTGATTTCATCATAAATCCTACCTATTTGGGTGAGTTTCCTTTTATTTTTCAATGTAGTCCCTTCTAATTTTTCTTAGTTTCCTCTTGCTCAATAGCCGTTAATAACTTCATATCCTTTTGGTGGAATTTAGGGCTTTGGGTAATGATTTTTTTCTCAATTTTCCTATCTTTCCTCATCGACTTTTTGACTTCCAGGTCCCTATCGATCCTTTTCATTACTTAAGCCTTCAATATGTAATTATCTTATATTTAATTTGTTGCTTTATATTGAATTTGGATATCTTCTTTATGGGTTAATTAAGAGCATATTACAATCTACTTATAATATTACAACTTGGTGTAACTTTTTGATCTTTATCAGTTCTCTCATGTTGCGATACCTGTTGAGTTCCTAGATTTCTTGTTTTTCTAATAAAATTTTCTTAGGTTCCTTTCCTTATGTAGTTCGGAAATCATGTAGCTTATACTCAATTTGAACATCGTATAGTCATTATTATTACCGAATTTCTTGCTTAATGCCACCTTACCATTTCCTCTATAATTGTGGCCTGATATTGCAAATTAAACATAGACAATAAGCTTTTCATATGCTGGAAGAGTAACCACAAGAAAAGAGATGATCTCTTATTTTAGGATGTGACTGGTATAAAGCACAAAAAGTTAAGCCATTCTAAGACATCCTATCCAGTGTTAGTAGATGGTTCCTTATAGTTGGTGATAGTACAACAGAGAGCTTAGGAATATTATTTTGGAATAAAAGATAGTTGCTTATGAGGTTGTCGTGAATACGTGGGAAGGATCTCTAGGCCAAATGATTTTATTTCCTTTTAAACTGATTAGGGATGTATTATGGAAAGATATATGGCTCTTTTTTAGGGGCATTTCCATTCATTGTCCTTTATCATTTCTTTGACTCTTGCATTATAAGGAAGAGTGTATTGTATAGAGTAGAATTCAGGTTAGAGATAAAGAGGCTCCAATTTTATCTAACTATCAAACCAAATATTAGTTTGCTCTTTATTCATATAAAATGCTTCATTTCTTTGGCCATCACCTCTCTTCAACTTAGGGTAAACTTAGTAGATATAAAGGATATGGAATTAGGCTTCATGGTCCAAAATTTGAATCCTTCTATATATTCCTCATGGATCCACTTCACCCAAAGAGATTCTTTGTCACTGAATAAGTTATATATCCTTTTTTCCATTAGGGCTTTTTTTGAGGCCATTTTAGATTTGATCCCTAACCCTCCTTGAATTTTTGGAAGACAATCATCCTCCTATTTAACTTTAGGAATGCCTTTGTTGTATCTTAAACCACTTTAGAGGAAGTTTCTAAATATTCTTTCAATATCTTTGATTATCTTTATAAGAAGAGCTATATGAGAAATCCAATACAGACGCATTCTATTGAGTACTGAATTTATTAGTTGGATCCTTCATGTATAAGATAAATACTTAGACAACCAACTAGAAGTCTTATTCTTAACAACATCAATGAGTGATTTGCAATCATTATAACATAATCTTTTAAAAGTAATAGGGATCTAAGATATTTGAATGGAGTTTTGGATAATTAGAGACTTGAGCTTTGTAGCAAAGTTTGTTTCAATGAATAAGGGATTGTTGAAATGAATATCTAAATTTTTCTCCTATTAATTAAGACGCCTGACATGTTCTTAAATTATTGCAAGCAATTTAATAAAATTGTTTTAGCTCCATAAAATAATAATAGATCATCAATAGAACAAGGATTGAATAGCTTAGTGTTCCTACATTTGTAGTGGTGTCTAAATAGATTTCCTTGAGAAATGCTAAAAGAGGTCATTCTCATGAGGACCTTTATAGTTAGAGCAAACAAGTAGGGAGATAAAGGATCCCCTTGTCTAACTCATTTTATGCCTTTAAACACCTGAGTTGCTTCCCCATTTACTAGGATATTGAATGAAGTTATTGATATGCATTAGTACACCTATTTGATGAACATTGAGGGTAACCCATAAACCTGTAAGGAATGAACTATAAATTCAAATTAAGATTGTCAAAAACTTTAGAGAAATCAATTTTCATTGAGCAGTCTTTAATGAACTTTTTGGAGTGGTATTCTTTGAAAATTTCTTGAGCTATTAATAAATTGTCTCTAATCCTCCTACCTATAATGAAACCAAAATAAGAAATATTAATTAGGGCATTCATAAGAGGATTTAATTTGGAGGCCAGGATTTTGGAGATTATCTTATATAGAAAATTGCAATAAGAAATTGGTTTAAAGTCTTAGAAGAAGGAGCAATTGGCTACTTTTGACACTAAATAAATGATTTTTTTAATTTTTTAAGGAGGATGCTTGAGTTAAAGAACTCTTTGACTAGGTTATAAATTTAGGACTCTAATAAATTATAAGACTGTTAGAAAATAAACATTCATTCTATCTAGTCCTAAAGTTTTATTAGGGCTGAATATGAAGAGAGCGTTTTTTTTAATTTCAAGGTTGGTGACAAATTTAATTAGATTAGTTATTTAGGACATGTTAAGGTTTAGAGTGATGAACGTAGAGAGTATAAAATAAGCACTAATAGAGGTAGACTTTAATCCTAATAAGGCTTTGAAATAATTGGAAGATAGTTCCTTTAGATTGTTTTGGTCAAAGCAAGGTAAGCCACAGGAATCCTAGATTACTAAAATTTTATTGGAATTTCTTCTACTCTAAATACATCCATGGAAGATTTAAATATTATCGTCTCCATCCCTTAGCTAGGTAATCTTAGCCTTTTGTCTTATAAGTGAAGTATGAGCTTTTAGAGCTAAAAGGTAGGATTCTAGGAATATTTTATTCTTTTTCTTCAAAACCACATTCAATGGATTCCCATATAATCAAGTTTGGAAATCATTGAACTCAATCCTCTATTTCTCCAGCGACTTAAGTAAATCTGATTTAAATTGTTCCTTATGAAGCTTCTTCAATTCCTTCTTAATTATCTTCATTCTCGTGGCAAGTTCGTAAGAACTAAAATATTCCACATGGCTATTTAATCTTTTCGTTATTAAATTTTCATAACCCTCCATTTGTGAGAGGTGATTGAAGAATCTAAATGGAGTTTTAACTCTCCATGCATTAGGATCCATTCGTACCTCCAGTGGAAAGTGATATGAAATTCCAGGGTTATTGAAGAACCTTAAACTGCTTTAAAACTTTACCATTCATAATGAATTTACCAAACCCTGTCTTAATTTTTCCTTGTGTGATATTGTACCTCTTGTTTGTTAGACTCAGTAAATAGTTTCCCTCTAAAATTAAGATCCACTAAGGCATAATTGTTTAAAAATATTTAAATTCTTCATCAACTTTCCCTATTTTATAACTTGGTTCTTTGGCCTCATATAAGTTAAATATAGAATTAAAGTCCCCTAAAATAATCCATCGATCATTGCTATTTTTTTCTAACTTTTCTACTTCCTTCTATAGGATACTTCTTTAGAATGAGTGATTAGTTACATAAACAAAAGTAACTTAAAATTTCTCTTGATGAGGGAATTAAAACACCTCTGAATAGAAGAATTAATACGTTTAATTAGTTTTAATAGCTTGGAATATTGTAGGTTCTAATGTAATAATGATTTTCCCTAACTTGTGTGAAGCATAATTAGACAAAATTTTCCATTTGGAACCCAAAAACTATAATCCATTATGTAAAGTTGCCTATTTGATTTTAGTTTCTAGGAAGCCAATCAAAAAGGGATTTCTTTCCTTCATAAAATCATTCACTGCTTACTGCTTTTATGGGCTATTTAAGCCCCTAGCATTATATGATATAAGCATTGTTGTGGAGGACTTATCGAGCGCTTGCATTTTTATTTTCTACTAGATTTCCTTCTAAATATTTGTACAGTATGGATTCTTTTCTTCTAATTTCTGATGTGTTAGAGCCTTTAAGTAATGTTATCATCATTTATAGCTAACCTAAAGTCTTCATTAGTAGACACTAAAGGTGAAGAAGGAGTGCTTAAGGTTAATGAACTTAATTCCTTTTAAAAGATAAGATTGACTTCATCAAAGGCGTTGGTTGGTTATGAAATTTGGAGTTTTCTAGTTTGAAAGGAAGAATTTAATGATGATGGTTCCTTTGGTATATTTTTTGGTAGTCTAGGATTAGTTTGGGGAAGATTAATTGATGCTGGATTCTTTATGAAATCAAGCATAGGTTATATAAATTTGTGATATGAGGGGTCAATATTAGTGAAGGGTTGTTTAGTTAAAAGGTTGAGGTCATATACTATTAGTAGGGTTAGTAAGTGGGCTTTAAGCTTTATGATTATAGAAAATTTTGGAATTGAGTCTGAGGTATTCAAACAAGAGGAGGGGATGCTATTTTTTGGTATTTTTTTGGACAACAGGTTGACTATGTTTTTAAGGACAGAAAAGAGTTATTTTTATCGATAAAAGGTTCCATCTTTACTAAGTTTGTGAATTATCCAAGAATTCGGAAGTTGAACATATCTCTCTACTTCCACACAAATTTTTTCAAATCTTTTTATTCTCATTCCAATAGTTTATTCATCCAATTTTAGAGTTTTTCTAATAGAACTTGATATATAATTCAACCTAATATTGTTTAATATTCTAATGGAATGTCATGAGAACATATATATAGAGGAATAGAGCTTAATGATGCCTTATCTAAAGACGTACCTATCTTTGACTTCTTAAGGAATGTTGGGTTTTCTCTCAAATGCCAAGAAATTAAATCTAACACCAAATTCATATCAATTATGTCTCTAAATTTAAAAAGAAAGTAGTCTTCCTTTTGTGATTAACACATACTCTAACCTATTCTTTGTCCAGATGGCTTCAGCTCAAGATTTTATAGAAGGGTAGGGAGCCTTCTGTCCATGAAGACACCCACTAAGGTGGTATTCCATTTAGTTGCTCTTACTTGTAGAACTCGAAGAGGAGGGGAGATCATGGAAGATGTTCTATTTTTGGAATAAATTTGAGCTTGATTGCAGGATCTCCATCACTAACCACAATGTTTCAAGCTTTAAGGAGAGTTGAAGGAGTAGTTAAAGGTGACGAAGCTAGACGAGTAACAAAGGGTGTAGATAGGATAGGTGGACATTTAAAAGAAGAGGAAGGATGAGTTAGAATGGAAGCTAAAGGAGGAATGCAAGTAGCAAGGCCGCTCTTATCAGTTTTTAGGTCTTGAAGGAAGTAAAAAAAAGGCCTTAATAAATCGACAATATATAAACATGTAAAATTAAAGTTTAAATGTTTGTATGAAACATAAGAAACTCAATTTAGAAGTCTACATATTCAACCAAAACATGTTTATATGAAACATAAGTGACTCAATTTATAAGTCTAAACATTCAACGAAATATTAAATGATCATAACATCATCTAATAATATCTTCCAAATGTCAGTAACAATAAAATCACTAAAAATAGTAATAGTGACAACAAAATAGCAATAGCAATAATCGAACAATAATATGAACTGTAAAACACTAAGAGGATTGCACTAACAAATACACAGATGATCATGATTTATGAAAAACAATTTCTCCGTGCATTTCTAAAGGCAAAATCATTAATAATATTATTAAGATCAATATTATCCAACATATCCTTCTTGATACATAACATAGCTAAACCATTTAATCTTTCTTGTGACATTAATGACCTCAAATAGATTTTCAATAATTTTAACTTTGAAAAACTTCTTTTAGCTGATGCTACAATCATAGGTATAATCAATATAATTCGATAAGCAATTGAAACATTTGGATAACAATCTACAGCTTTAACAAATTCTAAAATTTCAACTAATGACATTAACTCATTTGGCAAAGTCATTTGCAATACTTTCAATTCAGAAAAAAGATCATCTAAATCCACATCTGACACATTATCATAAGAAAAATTCGTTGTAAAATTAGTGCAACATTCTCTTAATTCATTATCATCCAATGACCTTAACTTCTTTGAATCAAATAAGAATCCAAAAATATTATCAAATGTTGTTAATTGTTTAAATCTTTGCTTCAATGAAGCAATTGCCATATCCACAACAACTAGAAAGTAATTAACTCTGAAAGAATCCTCAGCTGATTGTATTTCTTCATCGTGGCCAATTTCATCAGATTGTCTTTTCCTAATAATACAACATATAGTTAGAAATGTAGGCTCTACATCTCATGTGCAAGACTTTTGGCAATATTCATGCTAGAGCTAACCCTTTTGATAAGTGTAAATTGCATCATATTTTAGGGCATAGTTTGATATGTGTTTAGTTGTTAATTTGATCATTTAGTATGTGTTTAGGTTAGAATTTTGTTAGTTTGTTAATTATTTATGTTTTAAGTGTTTTATGGGTTAGTATAAGCTTTTGAGCTTAAATATTATATTTTTTAGGTACCTTGATGTGTTTGCTAGTATTTTAGGGTCAATATCAAAGAACGGAGGAGTTTTGCAAGATACTCGGGCAGAAACAATGGCCCAATCATGGCAAAAGGCTTAAATGTGGGCCACTATCGTGGACTATGTCGGGAAAATACACATTCGCTTACGAACTTCATATTTTTAGGGAATTTTTGGACCTTTCGGATCCCAAAAAGACCATAGGATTACCCAAAACATAAAAGACTATTTAAAGAACATTAAGAGGAGCACAAAGGAGCTTTTGACATCAGCCACACTTGAAATCTTAAAGAAAGAATACTGAGAGAGAGAAAGAAGAAAAAGGAAGAGGAAGAAAAGGAAGACGAAGCTGACTCGATGTGCTTCCTAGATCAGGAGGTTTCCTGACGTCGCTGGCTTCCTTCGGCTATTCTAAGTCATTATTTCCTTTTCGTTTTGATTTTTATTTATGTATAAAATTGAGATGGATAGTATGATGATAGGATTTGGAATATTGATGATGTTCTAAACTCTCCTT
>JAOQML010000197.1:36405361-36430481 GCA_027568935.1 Erythroxylum urbanii | reverse complement strand
TTTTTAATATAATTAATGATATATAAATTAATTTATTTGACAAATATTATTTTTGAAGCTTGTTAATTTTCGATTACCTTTTGCATAAAAAAAATTTGCTACACATGCCATCCGTAGTATTTTTAAGATGTCTCCATAATTTGGAAGTTCCCTATTATTATTACGGTGATTGAGTGAATTTAGTTAAATCCTACGAGATTATCCTATAAAATAATTCCTCAATGATTAAAAAATTGATCCACCTTCGTTTGCTCAACTGTAAAAATCTTGAACTGCTCAATTTTTTGGTTCAGTTTACTTTAATAATCCTTATTATTAAAAATCAACTCGTTTATAAAAATCAATTAATTTATTAAAATCAGTCAATTAATTAATAAATTGACTAATTTTTAATAATAAACTAATTAGTTTTCGTTTAATAATTTCTTTTTTTACTTAAACTTTAACTTATTTGATAGGCAAGGATACTCTCGTTCTTTAACCCTATTTCAAATTATTCAAATTTGTTCAATTTTTAATATATATTAGTTTTAATATAGTGTAATATAAGTTGAATATTTTAAATATTAAATCTTTTATGTTATTGATTTAATTTACATCCAATTTTTAAAACACTGTAATTAATGCTTTAGTGCTTGTTATACTTGAACTTCAATATCGAATTTGGGCTCTATTAAAGCCCAATGATTTCTGTGTTTCCTTAGCGGGGTTAAATTGGGTAAGCTTCACAAAAGGTACTACACTACCCTTAGAACCCAAAGAGCAAGTGAGATAGGTTTTCTTTTGTAGAATAACCAGAGCTAAGCGCATTCTATGTGGTTGCGCTGCGTATTGTATTGAATAGGAAAATCAAACGGGGCCTTGGCTTGTTTAATTTTGATATGATTTGTTTTTAATTATTAAATGTAACATAAACCTTACGTTTAGACTTTAGCGTATTCAATGGCGGATTGCTAGAAATAGCTACAAAACCATTTTCAGTAAGAGAAACTCTTTATGGGTCCCCTGCCATTGCATGAAAGTTACGTGTACACAAAACAGTAACAAAACAGCCCTCCGATAACTCTATAAGCACCACTAAATCACCACCTGGCTAGGGACGTGGACGTGGACGTCTCCGCCGCTACACTTAATTCCTTAAAAGTCCCAAAATGATGTGAACACAATGTAAGTTAGCTTATTGAGTGAACAAACACAATATATAATAAACGACAAGCATAATTTATGGTAGTAGAAGTAAATAGTAAAAATAAGAATGGTAAGAATAATTATAAAAAACTAATGGCCTTTCCTCTCTCTTCCTTTCTATGGCCTAAACCGAAGCTCTCTGTTCTTTCCTTTTTTCTGATCAGACATTTTCCGTTCTCTCTGCACAAAAGAGAGTAACTGATTACAGAGAAAGGGAAAATTTTATAAGTTTACGGAGTAAGAGAGAGAGAGAATTAAAAAATCACAAGAAAAATTGCAAATAAAAAAGAATTTAAAAAAAAGAGAGAAACACGTTTCTGATTATCCTCTTTTCTTTTCGCTACTCTTGGTAGCCAATTTATTACCCATTTAATCCTTTACTTCCATATTGGTCCTCCCACTCACTGGTGAGTCTCTCAGGTACTTCTCTTAATTTATTTGCTGTTTTAACGGTAAAGGTTGAATCTTTTTGGTAGCAACTTTTGGGATTTTGGCATTTGTCCTTTGGGTTGCTTAAATTTTGTGGAATTGTGGTGGAACAAAAAAGATCTGGGTGACCCATGTTTGGGATTGTTCTAATATAACATTTTATTGTTCAATTTTTTTAAAACATAAACTTGTTGATCTTTTTTGCAAGTTGTGAATAATTTCTTTATCTGGAATACAAGCTTGTGGGGAATTTTTAATTCTTATATTTTGATGCTGAGCCTCGTGTTTTATGTGGTGGATGTACGTAATTTCAACTGGGTGAATATTGTAACAACACAAGGTGGGTTTTGTAGTTCAATATTTTGATTCTATTAAGTAATATTCCTTTTCAATAATTTGTGATCGATAGGGTATTTCCACTCTTGCTTTGGGTTGGGTTATGTTCCTAATACTTAATAACAGCTTAAGCTAAATTCATTCTTCATGTTTTCTGCTTATGTTCTATAATTATATTGGGAATTAGATTTTCTGTCATTGTTCTGTAACTGAGGATCAGTTTACATCGTTCTACACTAACAGCATATGGGAACGTGGTGTAAAGATTACAATGTGACGTTGATTTCTGTGTAGTGCAGTAGTTGCAAAGGCAATGTATTAGCATGCTGATAATGATCCAAACTGAACCAGTAATCAGTGTTTTTGCTTATAAGCAACTGTACGTGATCATTGCCAACTGATGACCTCAGTGAACCCGGAACAAAGGTTTGTATATATTGTATGAGAAGAAGAGTTTGCATATCTCTAGTGCCCATTGTTTCCACCTGGCAATACAATGAACAATCTTGAGTTGTACTAGTAGGATGGTGTTGAATAGGCTAGTGTAGCAGCTCTGCATGTTGTTGACCCAAATAATCTGTTACTATGACTTTCAGAATTTGGACTTCCTCAATGCTATATGGAGCGAGTTAATACAATGGAGCAAGGTCTGAGCTTAATGCCACGAGTATGCTTTGTGCAATGAGTATATTCCATATACAGTCCACCAACTTATTACCCTTAATTAAATCAGGAATTTTGCACATTGATAAGGTCTTAATATCTTCTTCAGATGTTAGTATCAACATTTGCTGAAGATTGTTTGTGTTAAAATTTTCAGATTTGCAGATATCATCCAGGGTTAACAGACAATTTATATGCATTTTCATTTCTATCCTACTATTGCATCCACACATTCTCTTAAATTTTTATCCTATTGGTTCTTCTTTTTTTTTTTTTCAGATAATTGTCTATACTTGTCTTTCTTTATTAGCTTCTAGGCATTGTTGATTTTATTTTTCGCAGGTTGTATTCTAGTAAGTTCCTAAAAGATATGTAAAATGAACCACTGTCCTTGCTGGATAATTGGAGTGCATTTGGCATCTTTGACATTTTATTAGGTGGGGTAAATCGACTCTGATGCAAAGACAAAGGTGTGCCATTGATTCCTTCTGTGAAGATATTGACATTGATCCAAGAACTTTTTCAAACAACACTGACATGAGTCAACAGACTTCTTTGAATAATATCCTGAATCCAGTAGAAAGCAGTTTGGCAAGTAGTACTGTATCTTCTGATGAGGCATCTTGTGTAAATGCTAGTACTCGTAGTGTCCAGAGGTTTAATAGCTGGAATACAGGTGAATCTAGCTCTAGTTTTCATTCAGAAGGTCAGGTCATTGATGACGAGATAAAAGGGGAAGAAAGATGGCCTTCTTCTGTCAATCTTCACACTGTTGTTGGTTCAAGGTCTGAAGAAAGGCAGCTGGAACCAATTGATATTCCTAATCTCATTTTCCCAGAGAGAGTTGGTATTGGCAACAGTGGCAATCAGGTTAGAAATGGTCATTTGCTTTTACGAGGTTCCAGTTCTAATCATGCTCCACAGAATCTGAATCCAAATTCAGGGTGTGTGGCTGATGGTGGACATACTTGCCACTATCAGCGAGGTGTTGCAGGCTCTGAGATTATAAACTTGGATGGAAAAGAAATTGAGCGAGCATCTTCATCTGGTGATTCTGAGGACATTGGTACCTCCTCTCGAAATTCTGGTTTTATTGTAGAGGAAATTAATGGTGTTTCGGGCTCTTCTCTTGGAGGTTGGGGTTTATCTTGCAAGAGAAAGGCTCTGGAAGGTACTTCTGCACATTCTTATGCAGGTGGAAGTTCAACTTGCTTTCCACAAGCTGAAAATGATGTATGGCTTGCTGCTTCTAATCATCATAGCACTTCTAGCAACTTATTGTCTACACCTTCAAGGAGTTCTCCTAGTGTTAGTATTCCTGAACAGGTGAACTACAGAAATGGTTTTGGCATGAGAGGAGTAGCTTCTGATGCATATCATTCTTCAAGTGACTCGGGATATGTTGACCCTCTCAGACATATAGGCAGGAGAGTAAATGCAGGACATCAACAGGAAGCTTTACCATTTACTTTATCTACAACAGGAGGTACCACACATTCTAATTATTGGTCCCTGGACTTAAGATCAACTTCAGCAGCTTCAAACTCCAGCACTTTTCAGGGTCAATCTTATAATATTAATGCTTCTGCTTCATCAAGAAATGCATATGCTTCACCTTGGAACGGATCTTCCTTTTTAAGATCGGGAATTCCATCAACTTCTATGGATCCTGGAGAGAGGATTGCTGCACTGGGAGAGGAAGTGAATATAAGAAGCACCCCAAGAAATAACATAGATCATCCCATGTTTGTGCCTCTTACTGAGATTAGAAACATTGCACAGGATCCAGCAGGGTGGAGTTTGTCCTTTGGACGCTTGAGCACTTCAGGCAATGCTCATTCAAATAGAATTACACCCTCAAGCATCCATCCTCTGCCCCCTACTACGTGGTTCCCCCTTCATGATCCCACTGCACATAATCAGCAAAGATCGACAGAATTTGCTTCTTGGTCTCTGTTTCCCTCTATAGACTCTGAATCTGGAGATCACAATAGTCATTTTCCTTCCTTGTCTTCTGGACCATCTGCTTCACCACAGGAGACAGTACCGTCTGCTTCCAGTAACCAGGGACAGAATCAATCACTTCCAAGGTCTGCTTTTCTGATGGATGGAAGAGGTGATAATGTTCTTGGTATGCCCCGTTCATTGAGAGCTTTAGCTGCTGATATTGAAGGGAGACACCGATTAATATCAGAGGTTAGATCTCTCTCTCACAGAGTATCTGGGAGCACGTGTTTATATTCTTTTACTTCTTAACTTTACTGCTCACACTGCTCTGTTGTTTGAGCATTCAACTTGTCTAACATTCACAGGATAAAATGAAAAAATTACGACATATACAATTGTCAATATATATAAATTTCAGGCACTTTATATTGATAAATACTTTTTTCTATAATTATCTGAGCAATGGATTATGTATGCGAGCAGCTGCTGATGAAGTGACTGATATTCTTTTGGGAGAATTAAAATAATTCTCTATTATGGCTTGGTTCTTTATTCTTGAACTTCAGTTTTTACACTAAATAGATTTGTGGGACATGTTGAGTTTTTTCTTTCAGGTGAATTGAAGTGGCATATGATTCTGTGCTAGCTAGTTCTTGCTGATAAATATATAGTTCCGCACTTCTTACATTTCGAATATGGCAACGTGTTATCCTGTGACTAATTTTGAATAGCAGTGAATTATGTTATGCTATTTTAGTGGAGATTCAAGGTTGTGAATTTTTCACTAACTGTCTAAGTTAACCTCTGCTTGCCAGATTCGTCAAGTCTTGAACGCCATGCGCAGGGGTGAAAACTTACGAGTTGAGGTTCAGTTGATTCTGAAACTGTGTATTCTCTATATTGTTATAACTTCATCTTGCATTCTTGTGATCATTGAGATTATTGTGTCCCTTGCTTTGGTTGCAATGTCAGTTGCCACACGTACCTCTAGTCACATCAGTTCATACATTTGTGTTTGTAAAACCTGATTAGTCCTACATGCTCTAAATTCTACTCAAATTACTGTTAGATTCCTTTTCCAATTTGAAGGCATCTGGCTTACCCAAATAAAGCTAAGCCTGTGTTACTATCCAGAGCATATGTTACATTGGCGTTGTTTGTGGTAAAATCTTCTAGGCTTGATATATGTTGATGATTAGCATCACAGGCCACATGAGAGTCATCTATTTTAAGATTGAGCACCATGGCCCTGAATTTGTTTCTAGGAAGATACGTTTCCCATTTTATTGTAGTGTTTTTCTTTTGGTTTTATTTACAGATCTGATTTCCGGACTAGTTGAGCATTGAGCGACTTCATCTTACTTTCTTCTTAGGTACAGTTTATCTGTAATGTTTGCACAATCTGCATGGAATAACATTTAGCTTTATTTGTCATCCATGAGTTCATGTGGAGAAGAATGTAAGAATTTCCATTCCTCCTGTAAGGAGGCAATGAATGTGACATATGCTTGGCCCATATCTTATGACACTGAATGTGACATATGCTTGGCCCATATCAGCAGAAAAATAATTCATCATATAGGGTGTGTACATGCATACAATGCTAAGACATTCTCTTTATGTTCTTAAAAACGAAATTGTTGCTACTTGCTTATGTTAGAAGTTACACCACAAGGTTTTTTAGATGAGTCTTTTTATTGCAATATGCATCATTGATCTTGAAAATGCTGTCTTTGCTCAGCCAGTGTATTATATCACCTTGTGTTGCGTTTGACCTGTGGTGCAATGCTATTTCAGGATTATATGCTTTTTGATCCGTTCATATATCAGGGTATGGCCGAAGTGCATGACAGGCACAGAGATATGCGTCTTGATGTTGATAACATGTCTTATGAGGTAAACATTGGGTAAATGAGTTTTCTGCTGGTAACTTGACGCTGGATGCTTTAGTTCTGATTCAGTGAGAGTGTCAGGAGTTGTTGGCATTGGAAGAGCGCATGGGAGATGTGAGCACAGGGCTAACTGAGGAAACCATTGTTAAATTAATGAAACAGGAGAAATATCTGGCTCTTTCAATGGAATCCCAGGCGGATTTGGAGCCATGTTGTATCTGTCAGGTATCAGTTGGTGGACAGATGCACACAACCGCTTTAACCTTTTGCACATCTAAATTGTGCTATGCAGTTCTGAACTTTGCTCAATTTGCATTATGACAGGAAGAATATGCGAATGGGGAGGATCTTGGCATCCTAGAATGTGGACATGATTTCCATTCCGGCTGTATCAAACAATGGTTAATGCACAAGAATCTATGCCCCATATGTAAGATGACAGCTCTACCTACTTGAAGGAGAAAATGGGTCACCAGGTTGTGCAGATCTAATTGCTCTTAGTGAATCATTTAACCCAACAAGTTGGGTTGATGGTCCTCTTATTATATCTTTTCTTTCTGGGTTTAAAACCATTTTTACACCTTTTAATGAATGGAGGAGCTGCTTGCTATAAATTGCAGTGCAACTGATAAGAGGGTTTGGCCATACCTTCACAAATCAAGATGATGTGTGGAATAATATACGATATTGGACTGTAATCATACATTGTTAACAGCTGCTTCCATGTTATGTAATCAATATTGACTGATTAGGTTCTGCCTAATTTAGACCATGATGAATTTTGCATAAAAACTCAATATTAAATTTTCTAAAAATGAAAAACTGTAGAACTTATTAAGGAATGTTTTACTGTTAAATTTTTAAGGAATGTTTTGATATTGAAAACCGATAAATTCATCTCATTTCCATTGTCAAAATAATATATATACAATCTAGTTTTACAGCCAATTTCAAATTAGAATGTTGATGATCTGAGCTTTCTTTTAAACATAAAAAAATTCAGAATATAAAATACATGACTTTTAATGCAAATTACATTTCTTTTCTAATATGTAACTTGCACTACTTTTCAATACATTTACAAATTAAATTAAGTTAAACTAAAATTTAGACTCAAAAGTATCATTATTTATTTGAAATTTTCGGAGTTACCATAATCATCATTTTTGTTGCAATTCATCAGACTAAACACAAGCTAGCATACAGTTGTATTTTAGGACATGTTCTTCTTTAGACATATATAGTCTAAGACACGGGTAGAGATATGCATGTTTTTGTTTTCTGAGACGATAAATAAGAACATACGACCTAAGACATAGATGTGTCTTCATTAGGGTTGAATTGAATTTTACTTGACATTTCTAAACTTTAGAACAAAACTATTGGACTTTTTGGAGTATATACATTCTTATATTTTTAGAGAAACACATTAAAAAAACCCAATACTATTTCCTAATATTCTTGTTGAAAACGCTAATTTATCTTCAAAAAAATAAAATATGCTCCTTTTCAAAGCCTTTATCATGTTTTGTTAAGAAGAGTATTATTTAAGTTTTACCTACAGGGCGTTTGGTTGCCTGCTAGAATGATCCTTTAGGAGTATATATATATATATATGTTTGTTTATTTATTTATTTTGGATTATTCCTAAGAATTTTTAATGATGACGTAATATTAATGTTTGAGTTGAAAACATAAATTTAGAATGACAAATGAATAATTAACAAAAAGACCAAAATATTTATTATTCTCCACTAACTACATCATGATGATGATGATGATGATAATGATGATGATGATTATTATTATTATTATTATTTAGTATAGCTAAGTAATTATGTGGATTCCTTAAGGATATTTCTGTCCAACAAGTCCTTATTCTTATTCCTAACCCCCTTGGAATAGATAAAGATAGGGGGAGGATGGTTTTACTTATTCTCCAAACTCAATGAATAAGTAAACCCTTGATTACTTTTCTTTCTTAGCTTCTCTTACAACTTGGTATTATACTTTGATTTGCTTGGCACTTATGTGTTGTGTGATTACAATTGTTGATTTTTTTGTCTACAAACAGTATTTTAGCTTTAGTTTGCTTCATTTCAAGTTCTTCCAATAATTTTCTCAACCAAATGCGTTAATTGGTAACATTGATAGCATCAATACATTCTACTTTAGTTAATAACACCGAACAAGTTCTTCCTTCTTAAAGTGCTAAGAAAACACCTCGCTTCTAACAGAAAAGTTGTAACCATTGGTGCTCTTTACATCATCTAAGGACCTTGCCCAATCACTATTAGTATAACCTATCAATTTTAAGTTTTCAATTCTTTTGAAAAACAAACTATAATAAGTTGTTCATTTAATATATCTGAATTCTCTCTTGGCTACTTCATTGTGTCCTTTGTTTTGTTTTTATATGTACTTTAAAAATCCTTTGTTTTTTTTATATGTAACTTAAAAGTAGACTTTGTTACATATACAAAGATACAACAAACTATTTGCTAAGCTTATATATTCACCTTTATTGCATTTCTCTTCCCCTTCTTTTTTACAACTTCACATTGACAATAAGAGAAAATAATGCTAATTTGGCCTTACTCATATTGAATGTTTTTATAGTTAATTCAATATATATAGACTAATCAATATAGATGTAGTCTTTATGTTTTTAAACTCCATTCCCAAGAAATAACACACTATTCCTAATTCAAATATTCAAATTTTGATTCTAAGTCTTTATTTCATCCCTTCAACTTGAGTTTCATCTCTGCTTACAATTAATAAGTTATCAACATAGAGTGAAAATGTCAATTTCATACCTTTATAGCCTTTAATCAATTTGAGAAACAAGTTTAATTAGCAATCTAATAGTTTTATTTCTTTTTATAGGTACAAAGGCTCCAAAACAATCCACTCCTTTTTGTTGTAAGTAGCCTTAAGCAAAAAAATTTAGCCTTATGTTAATAATAGAGCCATTAGGATTTATCTTGGTTCTATAGAACCATTTTACTCCAAATACCTTGACTTGGTGCTCTCATTAAGGACCAATTTTAGTTCTTTAGGATCATTTTACCTCATCTTTGTTAGCCTTTAACCAAAAGCTTTACTATATGTAGTTGACTCCAAATCAATTATATTTGACCTTTTATAGCCATCTACTAAGGGTCTAGTGCCTCTTATAGGTACTTTAATGTCGTCGTCATCACTGTCTTCTTTAATGGTTTCTTCAAATTTTATTTAAGGTATTGAGTCAACCTTGGATCCTTCAACTACATAAGTTTCCTTGTTTCGCAAATTGGTTTTTCCATTTCTTCTACCACCATATCTCTGATCTGAACTCTTTCAATAACAATTTTTACACTCTATAGGTTTTGCTTGGGTCATTATAACCTAAGAAAATTCCCAAATCACTCTTCCTATCAAGTTTAACATCAAGACTCTACAATATAATATAAACTTCCTAAAGCTTTCAATCTAAAAGTAGAAGGCAATTTTTTAAACCATTTCTTAAATTGTGTTCTACCTTCAAATGCTTTTGTTAGAAGCATATTTAACGTAAACGCTGAGGTGTTGATAACTTTTTCTCAAAACCTTTTATGAGCTTCCTTGTTAGCCATCAAACTTCTTTTTATATCCATTATACTTTTGATTTTTCTTTTGGCTACCATATTTTACTAAGGGGAATATAATGTAATCACTAAATGTCTGTCCCCTTATTTAGCATCAAATTCATCAACTTATGGGAGATATACTGTAACACCCTACTACCATAGAGTATATACTCGAACATCCAGAGGACGTTCCAGAACATACACTATGACAATGGCATGTTAGAGAAATCAATTTCACTTATATGGCATCAAACATAATAACAGAATACTTTTGTAGCCATTAAAACAAATATTTACATCATTATAAGCATCTAAGAGTGTACTTCTGCTTTTACAAAAGTTCTATATGACATAAGAAACTACATAAACATAATCTACTACTCTTTAGATGTCAGCTGGCTAGGCCTTTGAGCCATTTCTTAATTCCAAAATGTTCTTTTAAAGTGTCTTAGGAACTAGCTGTCCTCTCTTGTACTTGAAAAGTCACATTGTAATTTTGATGAGTTTTGTGAACTCAGTGAGTGAATCATCCTTGATGTGTTCACTCATTCAGATTATCAAACATTTTAGACATAAACCAAATACACAATATTTCTCATTTCGACAAATCATCATGAATTTCACACACTTCATATAAACTTTTCAGAATAATTCATTCATCTATCTCAGTCAATCATATTAGCAAATGTACACAAATATAGCATATCTTAATATCATCAAAATTCGAAAATGTTTTCACAATCATATATTTGCAAATGCATATACATATGAGACTCCACTTTCGTTGTTATTTTGTTGTGACCGAGCGCCTATTACAGTCCTATATCCCTTGTGGATATCGAGCTCATTTCAGATTCTGTCCCGTACCTATTATAGATACTAGGCTCATTAATCACGAAGCTAGTGGCTCTATGTGCACATTTCTAAGCTTTAAGATCTTTTAGATTGGCTAATCCGGTCACAACACCTTTATGTTACACTTGTGTAACATATACTCAATGTATGCACTTTGTGAGAGGTATATTGAGTGTTAAGATATGCCCCAGTGAATCTAAATACCTAGGATAAAAGATGCTACGCTAAGGTCCTTTATGTCAAGTTCTTGACCAAACGTTGCTTAAACTTATACAATATGGTCAAGTAATTTGACTTGAGCAATATATCATCCATATATAATAATAGGAAGATAACTTTGCTCCCCCTGACTTCATAGTACAAGCATCTTTTTAACTTTATTTTTCATGAAACTGATAGAGGTAATAATCTCATCAACTGTAAGGTATCACCTTCCAAAGGTATAATTGAAACTATATATTGATCTGCATAATGTGATGTCAATTCCATCTGGATCTATAAATCCTTTAGGTTGTACCATATCGACCACTTTATAAAGTTCTTTATTCAGGAAAGCAGTTTTGACAACCATCTGATGTAACTCTATATCATGACGAGCCACAATTGCGTTAATCACTCAAAATATATCCTTCGAGGATATGAGAGAAAAGTAACATTAAAGTCAATATTTCTCCTTGAGTGAACCATCAGGCAACTGAGCGAGTTCATAAACCGCTAAACTTTATCCTAAAATCCTTTAGGTCTTAAAACTTCATTTACAACTATCGAGTTTTGTAGTTCTGCTACAAAATCAACTAGCTCTCAGACCTTACTATGCTTCATGACTTGCATCTAATAAGTCATTGCAACCCAACAGAATTCTGCTACGGGTAGAGAAATAGCTTCTGTAAAAGTAATTAGATTCTTATCATGTCTAATATCATAGTCTTGTTCACCTAATAGACTATGATGGGATAACAGGTCATCTCACTCTGATGGATCTTTACAACTGTATTAGATCTTGTACCACTAAGAACCACTATGTATAAAGGTATGGGTTCCTATTTCTGTACAGGCATGGTATAAAGACTTAGATTTATCGAATCTAACTATATGAGCGGCAGGTACATAATAACTGTAGTATCCGTCTTATTATTATAACATCCCATTCCTATATTAAGAGTTAGAGTCGGGAATACGGTAAATGAGAAATAAAATTGAGAGATTAGAAAATGCATCTCGTGCTCATACATATTGTTAACATGCACACACGTGAATATTGAAACTTTCGCATATATGAAAATAATTGTATATGCACTCATTTGACCTTTTTCGGGTATTAATGATTGATTTATGTGGAGAGCGAATATTTTGTTCTGAAAATTGATTTGGGGAATAATTTTATTGATTTAGAATTTTTGGAGAAATTTGAGAATTTTTTGAAATTATGGGTAATTTTGGACTAGGAAAAGTGCCAAGTGGCAAAACAATTGATACATGGCTTTAGGATTTATTGGCAAGTGTCACAGAAAATTGGGTACCAAATGACATGGAAATAGAGTGACAAGGGACTAGTTACTAATAATATGGGGTACAATATTTGAAGACTTTAGCATTGTTAAACAAGTGGTAAATGTCATGACATGTGTTATGACACTTACTAATCTTTTTAATCTTGCTTTCTAAAACCTACGAAACTCACCATTTAAAAGAGCATTCTTTTGTATTTCACTTCTCTACTGCATGCTCTTGTTTCCTTCTTCTCTCATCTCCACCATCCACGATACTCTTCTTTTCCATTTCTTCTCTTCTATCTTTCTTCACAAGTTTTTACTCACCCAACCATCATCAACCTACACCTTGCTCTCTCTTTCACTTCTCACAAAAACCCAACCCTACCACCTTAAAGGATGAAGGACGTGGGTTGGATGGAGAGCTAGGGCTAAGTGAAATTTCTGAAGATTTGAAGCTAAACCAAGCAAGTGATGCTTTAAATATCATGAGTATGGTTAAATGAAGCTAGAATGATTAGTAAATTGAGATTTGATAACTTGGTTATGCAATGTTTATGTATGTTTTGTGGGTGATGAAAAAATATGCTTTGTTTGTGAGTGATTTATTGAGTTGAATTAGGTAGAGGATGATGAGGAAATGAAATGGAAGAGATAATCTAGGTATAAGATGAGTTAGATGTAAATGTTGGAAGTCTGACAATCTGGAAAATGAAACATTCTGAGTATGCTTCTGTCAAAGTTCACCATGGCCAACTTTCCTTGGTTCACCGCGGCCAACTTGAAGGATGAAGTTCGCCACGACCAACTTTACATGGTTCGCCGTGGCGAACTTTTCCTCTCTGGAATAGTTCGTCGCGGCGAAATTTCTAGCACAAAATATGCTTCGGTATTTTGATGATAGCTTGATCTGTAGTAATCTAATTGGGATCATTTTTGATTTGGAGTAAACTAGAGAAATAGGGTTACAAATCATATGAAGAAGTTGAATTGTGATTCAGTCTCTAAGATGGTTAATTGTTGGATGGAAGTTATGCATAGTATACTGTTTTGAATATGAACAACCCAAAAATATTTGAGGCATATCTTCCAAATTACTAAACTAAATTAAGTGATTTTGGTGTCAATAGAAACATAAGACATATAGGAACACTTTTCTAGAAGAGAGTATGACCAAATTACATCATTTGCACCTTCAGATTGAACGTGAACAGTAGACTTGAAAGTGTGTTTTGAAAAAATCTGAAGTGATGCAATGAGAAATAAATTGTGAATTTAATGTTGTTAGTGAGGCATAAACCTAAGTGGAAATTATACTTAGATGAGTTTTGATATGAGAATGATTTTGTGATGAAATTGATGGGAAGATACTTGGGATTTGTCATTGAGCATGCATTGTACATAATCCATATACATATTGTGCATCAATGAATACTTGAGATTGTGCAATTATTAATATGTGTGCAACGTGTGTATTGCATAATATGGATGTGCAGGATATAATGTCCACATCCAGATGTTTCCAAATCTGGGAAGCAAATGCTAATCTGGAGCATACTGTGAGTAACCTAGCCAGTTTCTCTCAATTATTGTTTGCTTAAATTATATTTTGAATGATAAATGAATGTGTTTGATTGTTGATTCCAGACAGAAGGTCCGATGATTGTGAATGTGAAATGTATATTAAAGTGCTGCTTGAATGTGAATGTAAAGACCTAAGTTCTTTATAATATGAGTGAATGTGGTATATGAATTTCATTCATGAATGCATAATCAGATAATGGTATTTGTGACTAAAATAGCCACCGATCAGAGCTTAAAGTTCAACGAGTGAAAAGAGCCTCGAGCTCAAATAGTGATTAAGAGCCTAAGGCTCACTATGTATAATGAGCCCTGTATCTCCCAAGTGGATAAGGGACATTTATTAATGAGCCCGATATCCAATATAGATACGGGACGGTTCAGGCACTCAGTCACAACAATGTAATAAATGGAAAGTGTCTCATGAGCATTTCATATGCATTTATATCAAGTATTTTTAATTGATTGAAATGTTGAAATTTCCTAGGCTGGAGTAAAAGTTTGATACATGATCTATTATGCAAAATTGTGAATCACATGTTATTTGAAATGGTGTGTTGTATGAATTGAGTGAACCATCGATGATGGTTACCTCATTGAGTTTGCAAAACTCACCCAAAATTTGCAATTATTTTTCAAGCTTCAAGAGTACCCTGTTAGACAAACGGGAGTATACCTATAGCATGCAAGTAAAAGATAGAGATCGGGATCAATTAGCGTCTGCATTAGTATTTCCTTTATTTTTGTATCAAATTAAATCTTCCGCAATTATTGTAACTTATGTATTCAAATATTTCTGTTTTGAAATAAATTTCCAAATTGGAAATGTTTGTATATGGTTCTGGCAATGTAATGAAATATTGTATTTGTAACAGGCCCAAATGGCTATTGAATGTTCTGTTGATTGTATTGCTATGATTGGAAATTTTTATAACATAATGTGGGTTCGATTTGGTTATCGATTTCTGCACTTTATGTTTGCGAAAAAAAAATTGTACTGAAATTTATATGATTGAGTGCTATAGTACGCCACCCTCACGGGTCACGGACTTGAATATCCCTCAGGATGTCAGGTACGTGTCTTGCAGGAGTGGGGTGTTACAGTTATTATCTGAAGGGTCAAAGGGCCCACCATCATCATAGACATCATATTCTAGAAACTTAATTGTTTGTGATTCAACTATTCTGTTCCCTTCTTCTCTACAATAAGATCTGTAGCCTTTAGAATGGTCAGGATATCTTAGTAAATAGCAATGAGCATAATAAGCATGCAATTTTTCTTTATAATGATTATACCATCTCGGTAGGGCAGCCTCATACGTGAATGTGTGTAAGGCTAGGTTTTCACATTTTAGATAATCAGGTAGATTAGTTTTGTTCTGCATTGACTTCTTCAAGCCCTTCGAGGGTTACGGTTATGCCTTTCGACAACAAATCATTTTGTTCAAGACTACCTAGTATAGTGAATTAAGTCACTATCCCAACAGATTTTATATATCTGGCAAACGGACCTTTTCAAATCCTGAAACACCATATTTGCCATGATATTCTCCTCCATAGTAGGATTTGAAACTTTAAATGGATTTTCCCAATTGGTTCTCAACCTTCAATGTTTAAGCAAGAACATATAACTATAATGGGAATAATCATGACAAATGTTAGAATACTTTTGGAATTGTATAATGCAATTGTATAAGGTCTACTAATATCCTTATGTATTAGACTCAACAATTCAGAAGCATAAGTTGACCTCTATATCCTTATTAGTCAACTTACTCCTATAATAGTCAACATATATTCCCAGATCATCATAATCTAAAATTGAGAGAATGCTTTCCTTAATCAATCTCTCAACCCTAGCTTTGGAAATGTGACTTAAACTTTTATGCCACACCATGTTTGACTTTTCATTCATCAGGGTCCTTCATTTCATGGCTTGTTCAGCAAGATACGAAGAAGCATAGATCTAATTCAGGATAAGACACATTCTATACAAACCATATAATAAGAAAGTTGTACCATTATGTTTTGCATTAAACAAAACTATACAACAGAAGTATTAAATACAAAATGTCAACCTTCTTTGTCCAAAATTGATCTAAAGATCACATATAAAATGTGCTGTGTAAAAACCAAAATGAACCTTGTAACACAGTTCAGTACATACATCCCCTATAGATATTACTTCCACTTCGTCATTACAGTTTCTCCTTCCCTTTATTTGACTTTATCCTGAATATAAACCCTTGCATTGTGAAGCACTTTAATCAAATGCTCCATTATATAGTCTCCAAATACTTAATGTGATTATCGCAAATCAGATTTATAAATTGACAATCCAAAAAGTTATCTGATGATCACTATCTTTCCTTCTAGGCCTTATACTGCTGGTTACTTTATGCCCTTGGGACCTTTACCAGCATTGGATTGACCAGCATTAGCATATGGAGAAGATTTAGTCTTTCTACCTTTGATCTTAGTGGATTTCATCTTTGCTTTCCATTTAGTTGCATCGAGGGCTGTAGGAGTAGCAAGCTTAAGTTTCTCCTCCTCAGCAACTCCATAGGCAATTAAAGTATTAAATTCTCATTTCTCATCCTGCCAATAATATGTCATCACCAGATTACTAAATTCTGGAGGGAGTGTATTCAAAGTCTAATAAACTATAAAAAGAAGAGGAATGTACAACATCTTCAGTCTACTGTGAAGATGGATCATTATTGATATGTACTCCTTACTCCCCTTTCTCCCATATACTTCATGGAGAATGATTCCTTAATCAAGACACTTGTCTCAATACTAAGTGAAAATGTGTGCCTCTAGGAGACATTTCTAAGAAATTACTTCGCTATATCTGTGTCTGGAAGTCCACTTAGCAGATGGTTAGGTAAGGATCTCTTAATGGTTATAAGACATAATTTGTTAGACCGATCATGGGTTTCCTAGGCTGCTTTATGAGCTCTCGAGCTCTTGGATGTAGGTGGAGATGGCCTATGTATCTTTATAGCCATATCAACCTCAGCTATCTCTACAACGTTCAATAAATCTTCAATTCTCTTCTTTGTATTGAAACTGGTCAGGGTTTCAATGATGACACTGATTTTCTTGATCAAAAAGGTGACTATAAAGTAACTTTGATTAGATCAACACAAATGTAGGATAACAGCGATACTCAAAGCTATTAAATAGTATCTTTCTTAAAAATCCGATCACATATATTATGAAACACCTCTAAGCTAAATACATAATATATATATATATATATATAATTAGACCTCCACATAAAAGCGATCAGATTATAAACTATCAACTCTCATGACACTACCAACTTTGGGTGAATAGATCATTTAAGCAATGACTTCCCTCTATCTAATACCTTTATGATCATCTTAAAACATTATGTAAGGCCAAACCTTGAGTAGAAAAACCAAACATAAAATCATAGACATCCCCTTACATGCAAGCAAAACAATTCAAAATACTTACTTGAAAGGCCACTTTGATAACTACATTCTCATCAGCGCTTAAAAAGTCTACAAACACAAGGAATACATCTTTATATTATCTTCACATTCTTTATGGGCATATGGTATGTGACAATATAACTTCAATAAATGCAAAAACTCGAATGTATAGCCTCGTTGTCATACACTCGCGCTGAAAACATTCTCTGAAAACTTCGTTTGAGACTTTCGTAAAAGAAAAATCTGAGTAGAGTGCTTATCGCGCATTACTAGACACTGAACTGATCGCCCAAGTTACTAGAACCTCATGTATATCCTTTATGGTAAGTTCGTTGCATGAAAATTCACTTAAAAATTGCTTCAGAATGTCTTAATTCCTTTTTCGGTTACCTATCATGCTATCCCGAACCCTAAATATAAGACCCGAGACATGAAAACTTGTAATATCTCCCTCATGTGATGTCCAAAGCATGAAAATTCACTCGAAATCGGATTCAGAACACCTTAATTTTTTTCTGGAGTTAAATTTTAATTTATTACTAATGTAATAAATCCAGAAAAATGAAAATTTTACTTTATGAATTTCTTAGACCCGGAAACTGACCCAAAATACCTCGAGGCACCCTTACGAGAAATCTGAAATTTTTTGTATTTTTTATTTTACTGTAGCCATGTCCATATGGCTGATGTCAGCATGACGTTAATCGAGCCACATTAGCCACGCGTCGATGCTTTAGAGACTCGTCTAGCGCATGTCGCACAAGCCCGCATCACGCACATACATGCCCACCGATGTGGCCCCATGCAGCGCACGCTCCATACACGAGTCTGGTCAGTATTCGGCCGCGTGTGGACACGTGCAATGCATGCCCCATACACGTCGTCTCCCCCTGGCTACTGTACACTATCGGGGGGCGTGTGGCACACGCACCCGACAGTGATTGCACCCTTACTAGAAAAATGTGATTTTCGAAGATTCTTTTTTCACACTCCTGGACTCATTTTCAACCCGTCTCTTAAGGCTAACCACTCAATCACGTTACCGCTCTAATGCCACGTGTAATACATAATGGTACTTTAGTTACGTATCCCAGATCAAATGTAAAAGGGCAAAAAATAAAAAAATGCAAAATGTATCTGATTTCGGTTCCGAAACGAGTCAAAATCTACCATCGTCTTCACAAGAATCCATCACCGGGATGTAGTCTAGGCCTTTTAACAGTTTTCTCAATAGATAAGCTCTCTTAACAGGACAGAGATTCCTTATACTTATGATTGATATGAGTAACTGTAGGAGACCTTAACCTATATATATAGCTAGCTTCCGTATCGGGCTTCCCCATCACAAGTCCGATATGAACCAGATCTACACTAAAGGGGATCTATTTTTCACCCAGACTTTGACCAATTGATTTAGATCATTTATTGGGACATTTTATTATCTTTATCCGGATCAAATTACATAACTTAACTCATAATTTATTTAAAAACTAAATTTACAATTAATAGTTGTCCACTTAATGGGAAAATGACAAAATTGCCCTTAGGGGCAAAAATGTCTAACATATTATTGTCTCAATTATTTGTTTGAAAGTTGGACTGTTGAAGTACAATAAATCCGTAAACTACAAAGTTAGTTGCTGCAATAACAAGGTCCAGGAAGATGAGTTGATTTGTTGAATTTTATACAAAAAAGAACTCCAGATTTTCCAAAGTAGGTTTTCGTGTTCAATAACTAACTTGGTGGCCAGGAAAAGTTTCAACCAAGTAGGTCGCTATGACAGCTTTCGTTTGCCTATAATCTGGTACATATTAAATACATATTCAATCAACCAGCAAAAGTAACTTCAAACTTTCTGAGGATTTGAGGGAACTTAAAAGAAATTAGACTTAAGTTTAAATGAATTATTTGCTAATGGTCATCTTTATATATTACCTATTTTTTATGCCCCATTCCGAAGTAGAGCAGTCCTATCTATAAATTTCCAACAAGAAAATATAGGCATAACCGATATTTCATAGACATTGTCCTCGTTTTCCGTCATATCCTTACATATACTGGCTTCTATACATCGGACCAGTTCTAACATTAAGAACACTGAACATGCAAAAGGAACTTATGATCAGTTCACAGAGGCAATTCCAGGAGGTGAAACATTAAAACAAACAAGCTGCAACGGAGATAATGTGCATCCTGAGATCTTCCAAGGTTGAAATTAACCCTGAAAATGCTCTCTTAATCCAAAAGGTATTCATATATGATAATGTGAGCGCATACTGTTTATACTTTGAAACAGGATATATTTGATTTAGTTGAATTTCAACGTGAGCTACAGTTATATATTTGCAGTTGCAATTATAAAAGGAGAAAGATACAGTTATAGTGATGTAACATGTGCAGACTTCAATTCATCCGCTCTACTCTTAGACATTGCAGTTATGTTTCCTTTAAACTCCATAGCTGGTCGACAAGCAAATGGGCTGCGTCGAGTTGTTAGATCCTTGACAAAATGTAAGCACTAGGCCATCATTCCCTGGCCGCTTAACTGAAGATATTTAGGCAGATTACACAATTTCACGTACACTTTCGGTAGATTAAACAGGAAGAAAAAATCTTAGTAATATTTAATCTGGGATGACAGGGGTCTCAAGTGTCAATGCTTGACTAAACATTCACATCAATCATGAAAGTAGATGGTTCTTGGTTAACTATTATGTTGTCTAATCTGGCACTCTTTCGCAAAATGCGCATGATCACAACTAGTCCAAGCTCAGAACAAGAAAAAAGTTGCGATTTTTATGTATCTGGCCCAAAACGAGCAAAAGCATTTGTTGTTTCATATTTTTGTTTTACTTTTATTCTTACAGATCGATAAACACCTTGGCTGCTCCTTGACTTGCTTCTTTCCAAGTTGAAGTTACGTTTTTCTGCCGCCAAATGTTTTTATCTAGCTGTATGTTGATTGCCAAACGTGCCTAAATGGGTAGAATTGAAACGAAAGCTACGATAGTGTTGAAAATTGGAAGAAAGTGTAGTTAATAATTAGAAGTGTCATGTCACCGGTTCCAGTTTTTGGCGAGGTCCGTAGTGAGCTTTGGGAATTCCCTTCTTTTCACGCCAGAATAATGTGTTTTATCTAAATAGGGTGGGAAGAAGAAGAAGGAAGAATCCGAAAACGAAAGGAAAACCAGTGAATTAGTGCTCAATTGCACATGCCACTGTTCTCCATAGACCATGAGAGAGATAGATCTTAGAATCCTGAATTGCAGGTAACTTGCAAGTAATAATGAAAGCAGAAAGCATCCGATATCTGTTAGCTGATACATCAATGTCACAAAACAAGAAATTCCAGTCAATGTTCAAAACAACTATATAGCTTCGATGTTTGAACTTTATCAGAAATTGTTTTATGTAAAAGAAACTCGTGGGAATTGAATCAGGTGAAACGGAGAACTGAAATACAAAAAGAAATATCATTCTGTTCCTGTGAGAAAAGAGACCAAAGGCTTGGCTTGTAACATGCGAGCAGTAGTAGCCATCAACCTTCCTTAGAAATAAACTTTCTTGTAGCAGTAGTAGCCATCAACCTTCCTTAGAAATAAACTTTCCTGTAACAGATATCCTTACATACAAAAATTACATACAGAATTATGATCATCTATATATACCCAATCTAACAGCCTCATCCAATTTCCCTTGTTTTCTTTTTCTTTTCAAGGGAATTAAAAAAATGACTGGAGGTTTTTACTTTTTATCTTAATTCCCACCAAAACGACAAGAGAGGTCACTCAAAACGGTACGACCTCGCTGCAAACAACATCGTTGGAATTCCCAACCGACTCGTCGGGCCACGAGTCCCGAAGCAGCTTAAGCAGCATCTGCGCCTTTCTCTTTGCTCTGTCCGTACAATCGCTTTGAACCAAGAGCAAAAGCTGCGTCCACACCCCAGCCACCACCGCCTCTCCCCGGCTCTCCCCCGATGCCGTGCACAGCGCCAGTAGCGCTCCCGCAGCGTACTCCGTCGCCCTATCCGAGATCTTCAGGATCGCTTTCACCAGCAGCGGTACCGTCAGCGCGTGCGCCGCAAACGCCGCGCATCCCGCCGGAATTCTACACAACAGTTCCACAGTCGCTAGTGCGCGTTCCGCGTCGCATTTGTCGAAATCTGTCAATCTGTCTATCAGCACCCCCGCGGCCCCGGCGGTAATCGCCTTGTGCCGCGTCTGTTTCACGAGGCACAAAGCGAACAAGGCTTTAATCCCAATCTTTAAAGCCCTAGGGTAAGAAATTGGATTCCTCAGCATGTCGATCACTCCTTCAAAGATTTCGTCCACTCCGCTTATTTGCACTCGGAGATCTGACGATCTCGTTCCAGCGACAACGATCTCGACGAGTGCCGCCGAGTTGACTCGGACTTCAATTGATGAGTGATATAAAAGATTCGCTAAGTAATCGATTCTGTCTAATTCAGAAGATATTGAGACGCACTCTGGTTCGGTTAGTGGAAACATGACTAAGAGCCCGAGTGCTTCGTGGTTTAATTCCGATGAGCTTGAACCGGAGTTGTTAAAGACAAGGTCGATGAGGATTTCACGTGCATTTTGTGAGGCAATGACAGTCCGGTTCTTGTCGGAGTCACATGCGAGTCCTCTGAGCCGGCGAAGAGCCGATAAGCGGGAAGAATAAAGGTTGGTTGCTGAGGAAGCTTGGCTAAGTAAAGACCGAGCCAAACTCGGCTCGGCCGGTTGCTTCGGGGTTGGGATTCGTTCAACGCCGGAAGAGCGGTTCGCTACGCACCAGTCTTGAATCAGACGGCGGAGGGTGTGGTTGGGAATGAGAGTGAAGTCGGTGAGCGGAGCCCGCGTGACGGGACAGGTTGTATTACCGGTAGCGACCCACGACTCGATGCTGGAGCGGTCGTAGGTCTGACCTGTGCAGACGGTGACTGGGTCGCGCATGAGCTCGAGCGATATGGGACACCTGAAGTGGTACGGAATCTGAACGCTCAAGTCCAAAGGCTCTAGACTTCCAGGCATTTCTCTAGCGGAAAAGGAGGAGCAAGCTAGCTAGTTAAAAAAGAAGAAACAATGAAATGTGGGGTGTAATAGTGAAGGGCAACAGATGACAGGGTTCTGAAAATTCTCTTGGAGGCATGTAAAGACATTGTAAGGTTTGGTTTTTTTCTTATACGAGGAGAAATGGAACAGAGGGACAAAAGGGTCTGAAGGGGTCTGGGCTTATCTGACTCTTTTTGGTCACACGTGTGGTGGCATTTACTTGGAAACCAAGCCTTACAATTTATAAATTGGGATGGAAATTACGTAGTAAGAAAATAGTTTGGTAATGTCAAGTGAAATTTGTGCGAATACTTGGGGTCCCACATCCCCCGTCTCATTCCTGCCCCACAGTGATGGAAGCGTGATCTTTGGTAGATGCTTTCAGTTTTTACTGTATTTTGTGATTCTTAGTATTACTATATATTTATATTTCCAAATTAAAAGAGGTTATTCATTTATTTGAGATTATTACAGGAGGAAAGTGAGATTGTCTCATTTGCAGAACTAAGGGTTTAATGTATTTAGTTTAGCGGTGAGCAGGACTTTATGTCCCGTGCCGTATTACGTTAACGTAATAGTTAGAGAAAATTAGATCTTTTATTTTAATTATGATATTTTTATTATATTTTATTGACATATTTATATTTTATATAAATATATGAATAGAATTTAATAGAAAAAATAAAAAAAGAGTAAAATTTGATGAGTATTTGACGGCAACGGCATTACGTTAATACCACCGTTTACATTCTGTGGTGTGTTAAACTTAAATCCTGGCTTCTGATTGTGGGGGATACCCCGCATCCTTTTTTCTTTTTTCACAATTTTCCAAAATGGCTCACCTATCAATCAATCAAACCTAGACGTACATTAGTGGCTAGCGAAATTATTAATAGCAATTATGGGCAGTTTTCAATTCAATTATTATGGTCAAAGACACGAGTGCACCTGATGGGACAAGCGTTGGAGTGGTCTGAAGCAACGAAGCTTTTGACGGGGAGGGTGGGTCCGACAAGACAAACTCGTAACTAAGCACTCGTCAGCAATAAACACAAAAATGAGGGGTCACTAATTGCAAATGACCAAAACCTAATTCCAGGACGCGTAACTTAATCGTCTGGAGTATTTATGAGCTGTTCATTAAAAATTGGACTGTTGCTTATTGACATATTTACCGAAAGAGTAACAAATGTGTCGACTGATTAGTCAAATATATCGATAATTTTAACATCGGTATTCATCATTTTAACACGACACTCATTAGGTACCACTTAATTCTTTTATAGGATCTATCATAAATTTATTTCCTCAAAGTAAGCTGTAACGTTTTTTATTTACTTCCCTTAAAAAAAATTAATAACCAAAACCTGTCAAAGAACAAAGTAGCCTTCCTTTTTCTCTAACTCTTTAATCGTCCTTTTTAATGTTTTAGTTCGGTTCGGTTGGAGGAGGATGGTGGTAGTCAAAGGTCAAACATGTACAGACGAATAAGGTGTATCTTAATGTAAGTGGGTCCCACCCGAACATTGTAAGTGGACGATGTTGATTAAGTGGGACCAACCCTCTTTATATGTGTTTCCCTAATTTGTGATTGGCAATCGGCCACCAAAATCCACAGTTATTCTCCACCCAACGCTAGAATCGATCAATGTCACACGCCTTATTTACATTTTATTTCTTTTCTAATTCTGAAAATAATTTTAAAGATCACTAACTATATGATTTTATAATTGATAAATTCCTATATAAATTTATCCAACACCTAAGAATAATGCTGATTTCACATTTAAAAAAATACTGAAACGGAGTTTTTCACTTTTTTGTATTAAAAAAAAAGGAAAAAGGAAGTACAAAGAAACCGGGAATAAATAAGGGATGTGGCGGTGGTAGAGCAATCAAAACAAAACTGCAAGACCAATTGCAGTGGCAGTGGCAGTGACAGTGGCAGGGTAGTGTTAAGACTTCAGGCCACAAAACAAAGAAAGTACAAAGAGAGAAGCTGAGACTGTCATTTAGACTATGTAAATACGCACGCGTGGGTTGCATAGAGAGGGAGAGGGAGATGGAGAGAGAGATATAGCGCGAGGCACGAGCAATGCCGTCCTCTGGAGACCCAGTTGTCTCCGGTCAACCCGGCAATTGTTGCCGGTACAGCTCAACACTATCTCCCCCCTCCCTCACCGATTCTCGTGTCCCCTCTCTCTCCGCACGTGTTTCCAGCTCATATTTTTGCTCATGTATATTTGTTTCTTTACTGTTCCATTGTAGGGTGCGTGGTTCTGTGTGTTCAAGTACGGAATTCCAAGTTCTCGACATTTATCCCATGGGTTGTTTCCTTGTAAGACCACCGTCGACTCATGTGCCCGCTTCATCTCATCTTATATTTCTTGTTATTGACGTTGTGGAATCGATAAGGATTGGACTCCCAAGTCCAAGTCCGGTTTCAATTTTAAGGGAAGAATAAAAAAACATATAAAAAAAAGCTTCATTTTTTTTTAAGGTAAAAAAGCTTCTTATTGTAATTGTAATTGTTATTGTGATTTTTATTTTTATTTTTATTTTTTAAACAAAAAAAAGTTTTGATTATTAATGTTAATATGGATATT
>JAOQML010000197.1:36373568-36392917 GCA_027568935.1 Erythroxylum urbanii | reverse complement strand
TGCTTAATTTAAAGACGACATCTTGAACTATATACATGTGAACAATGTCAAAAGAAAAGAGAGGCAACTTAAGTTTTTCTAATTTCCCAGAGAACACATGGGAACAGAGATTCTAATGATCATAGTCACAATACACCAGCCGCACACCATCAGAGACTAAACCCAGAAGCAGTTAAAGACTAATTCTATCACATTTAGAACAAACAACCAAAGTCATACATCAAAGTATACAATATTTGTCATGACGAATGCAGTTACATAATACATGTGTAATGTTGTTCTATAAAGACCACATTATTCAATAAAATTAATCAAGAAAACAGTGCACACAGACATTGCATTCCAAACATGACCTGTAACACATGCTTTAACAATTCCCAAGCTGCTACAACGATGAAAGAAAGAAATGCTCGTAAGCCAAAATAAGTCCGAAATGACAAGGACAACCTTGACTTGTTCTTTTATATTCCAGTTGTTTTCATCAATCACAAAGCTTTTTCTTCCTATGGACCTAATAATGTACCTAAACAAGCTTGCCCTTTTATTTCTGGAATGATGCTGGGAATAGCTTTCTACTAACGAATTTACTATAAACCAATACGAGTAGACAAAATAAAACAAAAGAACATCGGAGACTTGTATTATGAAAATCCCACTCATGAAGTTTGGTCTTTTTAGAGGCTACTAATGCTGTTAATTTGTTATTTTCCCAACAATCACTTCTAATTCTCGTCGAAACAATCTTCAAGGACCAGTTAAGATTTGATTTTTCTTCCAAGAATGAAAAGAAGAAGGCAGAATTTTTTAAAACCTGAGTGCAAGTCCGAGAACTCAGAAGCCTACGGCCGATAGCACTGAAAGTACCAATGGAAATGACCGAATTAAAAACTTAATTTATGAAAGAACATAGCTTACATTGAGCTGATCAGTAATGGTATCTTGCTGGTTTGTAGGAGCAAGAATTATGGCCCCAGTTTGGGACCTCATTCCCAACCTGGCAAACGAATTGTGGGTTGTGAGCCACGAGTACTTGTTGAAAGGCAAGCCCTTCACCTGTTTTTGAAATCAACCAAACACAAGAACGAAACCAATAAGCCATCACTTTTGTAGACAAACACATCACCACCAATTCAAGAAAAAGAAATATAAGTACAGACCTTTAAGGTCGGGATCACAGGCTTGATTCTGGTGCATCTTGGTCGTATATTCCCATTTGCTACACATGTTTCGCAGTGTAAACCTGAGTCGCAGTTGCTGTCTGCCACGCATGTTTGTCCCTCCTGATCAAAATATGTACAAACAAGTCACTGAATACAACTTAGATACTCAAAACAGGAAGAAGAAGAAGAAGAAGAAATAAAAAGGAACGTGGTTGGAACAAGATCCAAAAACTGAGAAGTCCAGAATGATCCACCTTGAGAGCAGTTGAGAAACTGAGAAGAAATGTTGTTGTTAACAGAAATGAAAGGAAAATTGCCCTCTGCAAGTTCAGTATCAGTTAGTTTTCATGAAAAACGAGAGAAAGAGAAAATAGAGATAAGAAAAAATGATGCAGGTTGCTGATTTTTGCTTGCCTGCATATGCATTGGTTGTTGGTTTCTGGAGTTACTAATCTACTACAGGACTACTGTTAGGTAGGGTGCGCAGTCTCTATTGTGGTAAGTTACCCAGAGAAAAGAAAAACTTCCCGAACAAAGGAAAAAAGATAAAGCCAAGACGTGATATGATATGTGGTTCAGATATCAGAACGTGGTTGTGAATGACAAAAGAAAAGGGACATTTGGAGGAAATAGATGCTTGTGAAGGTGCTACCTAATTAATAGGTAACTGCTTGCTGCAGTTGGTGTAACACCTATTTTGTTTTACTGAGTCTATCGGAATCGTACATTGGCATAACAAAGGGGATGATACTTGGTTTTGTAGCCTAGCCATCTTATCTACACTAACTGCACTCCTCAGAACAAGGGCCTACTGCATTTACTCTTCTCCTTTCTAGCATTCATGTCTTTCTTAATTCTTTACTCGTCGCTAGATGCATTAATCAAAGTACTAGAAGAAGAAACATGTTCTTACTTGAAGAAAATAAAAACTCCTTTTGAAAAAACATTTATTCCTTCTTTCATGTCACTGTCTGGGATCATCATCATTTCTCATCTCAAATTAAAATTCAACTTCCTTTACTTGGAGAGTTGGATCCACAAAGTCCTGAAATTGCTTTAAGCAACAGAAAGGACCTGCAGGCAATCATTCATCCAAAAAGCCTATTGATGATGTTCATTTACCTTTCTGACCTTGCAGTTTTGGACTTCCTTTCCTACGTTTCGTAGAGTCTTTAGCTTCAAGTCTTTTCTTTTTGTTCGATGACCGTGATTGCGTGGCTTTCCACAACTTAACCGTATTCGGAGTACGCACTTTTCTTATTTGGATTAGCACGAGGCTGCTTCCGTGGACACTCGACTCTAAGGACGTGGCTTGGCTTGGATGTTGTTGTATCTGCCACCCTCTCACTAGATCTGATGCCACGTATTGATTTCAAAGCAGAATAAGTCATGCAAGAGGTCAGATACCAACCAACCTCGAATTTAATTATGCACTCGACTTGGTTAAGTAGCCCACATGTAGCTCGTGGGTGTTATTATGCCAGCATTTTAATAGATTAAAGACTGATAAGTATAATGAATAAATGAGTATATTTATATTTATAATTACTTTATAATTTAAAATACCTTCTGATCACATTTCTCTTATCTTTTACATTTTTCTATTAAAAAATCTAAGAGCAAAGAATTCAAATATTTTTTAAATCTCTCAACCCATTATTTTTAGGACTATACAAAAAGATAATTGGTTTAACAATTAATTTGAGATTCCATAAAAATAGTTTTGTTAGGTAGAATAATAAGTTATGAAAATCTTATTACATTATCATCTATCTCAACTAATAAAATATTCCATTGAAATATTTTAAGGAACAAATTTAAATATTTTGAGCGGAAAATATAAATCTTATGTTTCCAAATTCTAAGAATCACAAGACTTCTCTGATAAAAAAGAATATCACAATCATGCAAAGAACCCAATTTGAAGACATTGTAGAAAAAAGATAATGAGTTGATTTCTTATATATTAGTGACATAATATTTACCAATCTATTTCTATTAAAGGTTTTGTTTTTTATTGTTTATTACATTCTTGTAAGGTGCACTGAGTTCTTTATATAAATTTTGAAGAAAAATGTGAAGGATATAGATTTGCATAAGCCTATATACATATTTCTTTTGGATTCATTAGACATAGTTAATTACTCGATCATGTAGTCAAACATCTTCTCGTCATCTTTATGAGGGGTCAATCTGAAGAATACATATTTTTACATGCCCATGTACTAAACTATATGAAATTAATGTTTAGTTGGACACTGTTAACAACATGGCCATATGATAACTGTGTTTTTATCACAATTATTCATTCCATCATTTTAAATGACGCGAATTGATATACACTTGTATATCAATTTGTGTCCATTTCATTAATTCACAATTTTTAGGATAATGAAGTAATTTTCTTTATCCAAAGCTTCCTTGAGAACTTTCATCAAATCTCCTCCCACACATTAGTATGTACCATCATCTTCCTTCATATCTTAGCACTGATTAGAATCGAAGACCAAACAATCCAAGTCTTTCATAATTCTTTAAACTTATTATAACTTAAATGCCTATATAATTATAAAAAGAGAAGTAGATATGGTAAGCAGACCATGTCTCTCCCATCTTCCTTTAGTTTTATGAATTTTATGTTTTTTTAATGTATCTAATAGATATGTTAAGACTTTCATTTAAAAATCGTTTATAGATATTAAGTGTGTTAAAAATGTCTGGCTATGATACTTGATTTGGTGTAATTGACATTTTTGTTTTATCATCAAAGTTCACATAATAAGGATAAAGTTGAATTAGATTACCATGTCCTCCACCAGAAGCACAGAAGAAGGTGACAAAGGTAAAAATGAAGGTAATGAGCAAGTATTTTATTAAAATTAATATGACATTGGCTAATTATTATGTTAATCTAGAACTTAAAAATGTAAGTCAGGGTTCTTATGGGATATGTGAAAGAAATGGTGGCACTAAGAACGAAGTATGAAATTTGGTCCATATGAAACTAAATTAAAATAGTTGGTGATTAATTATTATTATTATTTATTCTAAATACTTTTTATAAGTACTTACAGTATTGTCAAGTAAGATGTTATTTGGAAAAAGTGTTTAAGTTAATGCAAAGCTTTTCCTTAGAGCAAATAAAGTGGGTCATCGATATGGGATTTAATGAACTTTGAGAGATGAAGAGGTTTAGGGTAAGGAGGGATGGTTGCTATTGTTTGTGTTGTTGATTTGATCTAGATATGGTGATACTAATAATAAAGGACAATATGGTGGAGCAGATTAGTGGCAATAATGTTGCATAGATTATAGGGGTTTCGAATAAAACCAAATGAGTATGTACTAAAGCTATTGAGGCTAATTAAGGTGATTAGGCTTTAAGATGAGTACAAAGTCAATTATCACCATATCATTGTCAAATGCATACTCAAAACTATAAAGGACTCACATAGGGAAAAAAATTTGTGAAGTTTTCTTCTTCATGTGGGTGTTTTTTTTAAACCCATCATTAATTATGATATTAAGACACATATACTAAATACCATAGTCATTTATTAAAGCCTATAAGCAGCCTAGATGGAGACACTTTATGTTGAACCAGTTTATAAGAATGTTTACAGGCTTTGCCTAAATTTAAAGGTCAAAGGTGTTGCACATTGTATAGGTGGATGCATATCTGTGTTGATGGTAAGTGATGTGTTATAAATTTTTTTTCATTTTATCAATTAACTTATACATTTGTATAAAATGTGTTATTAATTTAAACTCAAAGTAATTTTTTGCATATATTTTATCTTGATTGACTACACATGAATCAACCCTTCAAATGGAAAAAGATGGCCCATATTATAACTTGGGAGATATCATTGTTAACAAGGCATTAGAAGTTGATAGAGTCTCAGAGCAAAAGTATAGGAAGTTAAAGATATTATCGTTATTGGAAATTTATGGTAACATTTAAATAAAGTATCTTTACAATTGATTAATATGTCATATTATTTTATAATTTAAGAGTTAATTACAATGACGATCACTCATTAAAGTATCATAGTATTAGAAAATAGTAAGGGCAATGCGAATAGCTATATAAGAAGTGAGGGATGTAAGGGTAATGAGTAAGCAAGTTATTTGATCAATGCATTTGTCTGATATTTGTTCTGTACATGAATAGTTGTTCATAATTTAGTTTAATGTTAGGAAGAGAAGATGTCAAAAAGGTAGACAATGTCCTAAGGCATAAAGATATGTCAATAAGGGAGAAAAATAGTGATGAGGCTATCCAGAGGTAAGTGGAGGCAGCAATGAAGAAAGTTAATGAAACATTGGTTCTGAGGTGTGAGGAGAAGTCAATGATAGACTAAAAAAAGATAATGCATTGAGGCATAAGGAGAAGTGAATGAGGGAAAAGGATAAGGAAGAAGGTTTGGACAGATCATAACAGCCCACAAGTGAGAAGAAGATCAAGAGGAATTATAAAAAACTGGTATTTATTGAATAATCCTTTATTATATTTGAGTTTTTTAATGAAATTTGAAATTTTACTTACAATGTAGGAAATAAAAGGTTCAAAGGTGAGCAAGATAATTTATCCAAGTAAATATTTGGTTCCTTTTGGAGGAAAATTCCACATCTCACAAAAGATGTTCAACTTCTAAGTCTATGTATCTTAAGTTCCTCTAAAGAGAACTTCATCTGGAAATCAGGTAATATGATAATTATGTTACTATAAACTTAATGTTGATGCACATTATTATGAATATTATTTAACATTTAAACAATGATAGTTAAAGTGTTTATTCAAGTTTATAGATAATGATGCCGTGGTAATAAGGTAGATATGGTAGATAAATTTAAGTTTACTTTACAATATTTTGTTTCTTTATGTATATCTTATAGTATAAATACCTAATAGTTTGTAAACTAGTTTTCATCCATTTTATTACTTTTGAGTGTGACTTTTAAAGTTCCTCGAGGGACATGTATAATGGACTTAATGTTTACATTAAGTAATTATGTCTTATAATGTTTGATTGTTAAAAAAAGGGGGAATAAATGTTGTTTAGAACTTGAATTTAATCTTGCAACATTATTAGGCAAACATAAAGCCATTGTTGCAAATTGAGAAATGCTTTCCATCTATTGATTTCTTGTGTTTTATTTCCACGCATGCAAGGAATGTTGGCAAAGATTAAGAGATTGACATCAATATAGCCTTGGTTAGCTTGGTAAATGTATGTTTTATGTTTGCGTTTGCATTGATGCATGAATTAATGGTTTAGATAATGTATTAGTGCTGAATATTTTTATATTCGTAGCTTTTCATCCATGTACTTCTAAACAAGCAATGGGGGTTGTTGTTATATTTTAATTCAAATAATAAAAATAATGATCTTTAGCTCTAATACTAGTAAAGATGTTATCAAGAAGAAGTTGTATAGAGTATTGATGGGTTGCAACATATTTTTTGTACTATAAGTGAAAATAAAAATTCCATTTTATTATACCTAACATAATAATATATTAAGGTAAAGCTGTAAATGCTTCTCTTTTAGAAGGCCTTTGTGTATTCCGGTCTTAAATTTGATGAAGAAGTTTTGTGGTCCACATTTCCTATCTCACATGCTAAATAATTCCCAAGGTAATATAAAAAGTAAAAAAATATTATGTCTATTTATTCTTTAATGTATTATTGGGTTTCCTTATTATACATTGTCATTAAGTTCAATTATATAGGTAGGTTAACAATTTGATTTTATATTTTTGTTGATGAACAAAAGTGACTACTATGTGATTATTGTGACTTGGAATTTTGGTACAAGGATTCACATCCTAGATCATCAATTATGGTTGGATCATATTAATACGTTGTATGCATCCTATATTATTTGTTATCTTTAGTTCACGTTTTTATATTGTTGGTTATGTATATGACTTGCAATAGAAGGAGTCAATTGAGATTTAAAAGCACCTATATAATAGGTTAATGTAAGTGATTTCAATTCTTTGTGTGATTTATGCTTGGCTCCTATAACCAAACTTCAAATAAAACACAACTACACTTACTAATTTTGTTATTGTATATATTATATATTATTATATTTCATTTAACATATCCTTAGTTTTCATTGATGAATTTGGAAACAACTTCTCTATTAGTTAGGATTAAGGCTACATATTACTGAACTCCCTAAATCCTGCGTGTCAGAGGGATTTCTACTCGGTGTTGTTGTTATTGTTAGTTTTTATTGATTAAGTTGTTATGAATTAGGAATACAAATAAAGCATATTCGAGTCAAATGCATTAAAAAGGTAAAGACAAGTCATGTATGCTAGCAGGGACATAATTTTCCAATATAATTAAAAGTAAAAAGCAAGACATTTATTCAATAGAGATGATAAGGTCTGAAATTTAAACACTAATAGTGAATTTTTTACTTACTTAATACAAACTTAAACATTTGTAAACTCCATCAAAGTAACAAATTTTGTCAACAGTGACCAATAACCATCATACACTTTAAAGTTAAGGGAAAATAGGATTAACATGAGCTAAATATATTGGATTTGGATAAATTTATCTTAAAGTTTTATGATATATGCCTTTAATATATAGTGGAGTGTGAAATGAGAGAAAACCTCAAGATTAGTGAGGATAATGGTTTTCTAAATTAGATAAAATTGGTGCCAAATCATTTTAATTTGGTGAAAAATTTGTGTAAAAAATAAGAGATAAACCATTAACCAGCCAGAGTAAGGGTAATGGAGAAATAAAAAAGGGTTCAACCAATGAAGGGTGAGCATTATAGGAGAACACCCTATGCTTCATTTCAATAATAGACATCATATAAAAAAGTATGAAATCTTTAAAAAATAGTGAATTTGAACTAACATCATTATCCAACCCTATATTTTGGTATAAATATGTTTACTTTTGGAACTTATAGATATGGTTGACAATTTGATGTCTACCCTTTTGTTTAGATATATCAAGATGCATATATTGAATCAATACTCAAAATTTTAACAAATTTCGACTTTAATGGAGATGTTGGAATGGTAAATCCCAATGCCATTAGGTTTAAAATAGGTGGTGTATATTTTACGATGTGAGTAGAGGAATTTGGTATGAAATGTGGGCTCTATCATCAAGACTATTTGGAAAGATTTGCATACCAATTTTCTATAATTGATTTGCCTAATAATGTATATACATCTGAGGAGTTTTCATATAAAATCTCCTATAATAGCCATAATTATAATCCTATAAAAACTAAGTGCTCTTATATTAAATTGCCAGTGTTACAATTTTCACATCACACAGTTATCTACACATTGTTTAGAAGGCAAGAGTGTAAAAGGCGGTGGCTTTACATGATTTGTTCTATTTTTTATGCTTTGTTAAGTATCACCATTGTAATTTGACATTTTTTATAAGATATTTAGACATAATGGTAATGAGAAAGAATAGCATAATATATGTAGGGTCTTACATTACGCAACTAGTAAAGAATCTAAGGGTTTTTTTTATATGATTCATTATAAGAGAATCGTATGTATAATGCTTGACCTTAATATTGAAGCCATGAGATGTATGAGATTGATAAGATGGTTAAGGGAGAATATGTTTAAATTTTTTCTGAAGATGTTGAGATCGGTATTGATGACCAAAGGTTAGAAGATGATATTCATAGGACCATTGGTCAACTAGCACATCACTATAAGGTAGAGGTGTCAACAAACGTGAATGTTTGTTAGTTATCTATTCAAATACTTTTAGAGGACATTTGACAAGACTAGAGGAGAATCCTTTAAAAGTTGGAAAACACAAGCATTTAAAAGATATAAGAATTATAGGAGGATTAAGAAGTCTAATTGGAATTGATAAAACATAATATCAGATATGTTCTCCCATATTAGATATGAGCCATCACTAATTCCTTTTTGCTTGATATGAATGATACCATGATGAAGAAGGGACTAATTCTCGTAAGTGTAAGTTTAACAAATGATTATTCTAGAAATTAGTTATCTCTCTTTATTAACAGTTGTTATTTTAGTTACTACTTTGTTATAATTTATTATTTATCATTATATGACTTAGCTATTTATATTAGTTGTTAAGTTATAAAATCAAAATTTCTTTTAGTTTTCCTTTTACTAGTTATATATAAAGAGCCTTGGTGCATATGAGAAAGTTTGTTCAATAAATCTCCATTTTCCTTCTCTAAGTTGTGCTTAAACATGACCTCCATTTTAGTAATGGTGGTTCTACTTTAAAACTTGTTCAATAATGATAATGTATGTATGTTTTCATGTTTGATTTTGCATAGTTTGTACTATAGATTTCAATTTATAAGAATAATGTAATAATTTCATTTGCATTACTACAATAAAGCATTATTTGAGTTAATTGCATAGTCGTGTGGTCATTTTAATTAGTAATAAATGTACATGTGGCAAACATCAAAATAACCTTCAATTTTAACAAATATAATATTTTGTGAGAAGCTTGGTTCCGGGAAATTAATTATATTCTAAAAATTATGACATTAGAGACTCAATTGCTTAAAGTAAACATATTAGATTGTGTAAAGCCTTGTATGGTTTATCATCCAACAATAAAGTATTTAGTTTGTTATAATCTCCATAATTCTATGAAATAAAAGGATAACGTTTTCTTAATAGTTTTTTTAGTTCTTTCAAAAAAATGTTTTCTCCTATTCTCAATAGTGGTGTGATCCATATTAGTACAGTAAAATTGATCCTAAAATAAAGAAACAATCAATCTCCAATGACACAAAGTAGTTTATTAATTCAATTGATATATATATTTTATATTTGAAAAAGATGAATAAAAATATTCTACTTTTAAATTTATTTATTAAACTTACCCAACAAAATAACAAGTTTTCTTTTGAGTTTCCAAAAAGGAAATCGATTAATATGTTTAAATTTGTCCTACACCTATTAGACATATATTTGAGATTATTGGATATTGGATGTAAAAGAGTGCTGCATAAATTGCATTATTCCTTATAAGTAAATTTTAAACAACATAAACTTTATATATGAGAAGATTGTCTTCATCACTTAACTTTGTTCTTGATAACTAGACACCAAGATTACATCTCTTGAAGAAAAACTTAATGAAAGCATTAAAGAATGGCCTTTTGTAAACTAAAGAAAAGAAATAGAGATGTATTAAAATCATTTATAATAGACTATAAGATTTTGAAATCTCCTTACATCCATGTATAGATATTTAGTTTAATTCCTTGAGATAACTATATCATACTGATGGGTAGGAGAATATGGTATAATATCAGTAAGAATGTCATTGATGTCAAGTATGAGCTTTTTTTTAATTGATATTTTCATTTTGTCTATTATACGGTACGAATCCCCATTAATAACTTTTATTCTCTTTATACTCTTCTTTATTATTTTAGACAGTTGAATACCAAAATTGCTTAATGCTCTCATTCACTTTATCCTTGTTTGTAGCTTTTTAATGTAATCAGAAAATGTAATAATCCAAAATTTTGTTAAATTACTTATAAGGCACCAATAAAAAGAAAAGACTATAAAAGTATAAGTTGAGCTTAAGAAAGTCATTTAAAAAAATTAAGCTTTCCAGATGTCTTGCAGTTAACTAAAATGGGATTCACAAGTGCAACCGAACCAAAATTCAGGGCTTTTTACAAGGTAGAGGCACTCATATGGTCAACATTTTAATTGCAATTTCATTATATGCAATTATCTTTAAAGTTTCCTCATCTAAGGCTAGCAAACACCCAAAAGGTTAGATGAGCTTACCTTTCTAAATGTGATGAAGATATGTTGTGGTCACTTTGTCAGATTTGGACTATTGATCTTTACCAACTAAACTAGTGATTCATACTAAGCTTAAGTATTCAAATGAACTGCCATAGTCTTCAAAATCGTCACGAAACTTTACATCCACAGAGGGCTGAGCAATAGTTCCAGCATCGAGTTTTTATCTCCCAAGATTGCTTAATGAATGCCCAGTAGAACTGGAAGAAATCATCCCCTTCTAGAAACTAAAAGAAACAATTGCTAGAAAATGACTCAAGCAACAACAAACCCATTTTTTGTAATCTATTTTGGGTTGCATAGACTACACATATTTTTCAGAGTATTCATTGCAAAAGTTGCCATTGTTAGCATAAAACACATACCAGGTGTTGCCTTATTGAATTGATAAAGAAGGGCAATTACCAGCTTCAAATTTAGTCTCTTGGAGTTGGCGAGGCTTTTAAGTAGTTTATTAAAAAGAAGAGAAAGAAGAAGAATAAAATATTGGAAACAACTTTTAGTAGACAAAAGAGTTACTCGGATCCAAAGAGGAAAGATGTGAGATTTTCAGTAGGTGACATGGTATTTTTGAAAATATCACCAAAGAAATGAGTGATGAGGTTTGGTAAGAAAGGTAAAATAACTCCAAGGTACATTGGTTCATTTAAGATTGAATCTAGAGTGGGTGAAGTGGCATATAGGTTGATGTTACAGCTTAACCTATCTAAAGTTCATCCTGTATTTTATGTGTCGATGTTGAGAAAGTATATTTCGAATCCTTCTCATATCCTTCAGCCGTGTAATGTGGAGATTGATGGTGATTTAACATATGAAGAACAACTTGATGCTATAGTAGATTATCATATTTGTCAGTTGAGATCAATAGAGATATTAATGGTGAAAGTGTTATGGAGTAATTATACGATGGGTGACTATATGTGGGAGACAGAGCTAGATCTGCAGATTCAATACCCGCATTTATTTCAACAATGAGGTGAGATTTAAAATTAAAGGATGAATTTTTTTATAAGCGGGAAAGAATGTAATTATCCAATTTTTTGTTAAATTACTCATAATGCACCAATAAAGAGAAAATCCTATAAAAGTATAAATTGAGCTTAAAAAAGCTTAAGTTCATTTATCTTTTAAACTCTTTTCCCTATAAGTTACTATTCACTCCCAACTTCCAACACTCATTACTTTACCGTTTGACCACCATTTCTGTTGACCTAGGGCTTTAGAAAAATCCCTCGGGACGTTCTACAAAACCCATAAACTTGTTTCCTAAAAAACAATTGGATTTGGAGGAATCACGACTGGAAGTTTTGGTTCATTTAGGTAATTCACAGTTCTCCTATTTTTAGTAATTTTTTGGTGCAACTAACACCACCATCGTGTCTAATGGCCCTAAAAATGTAGGAAAGGATGGAAATTCAATATCAATTGGCCCATTTTGTCAATGAGCGGAAATGAGTCACCTTTGAGCTTTAAACCTTTGATTCTCACAAACTGGGAGGAGTTTTGACACGAGACCACTGCCATTGAATTCCTGGAGGTAAGCTCATCATTTCTAGGTAGGTGGTGAAGATCACTGCACTTTCAACGCTAACGCATGTAGTTCATGCTCCAGTGAAGTTAGTAATTTTTTGACTAGCTCAAAAATGGTCAAAATAATTTTAAATTTTCCTAAATATTATTTAGATCAATTTTCATAAAAGAAACGTATTGAAATTCTTCATATTTTGTGAGATAAAATTTAAAAAGGGTTATGTTCTTATAAAATTGCATGAACTTGATTAAATTGAGTTGTTCTTGATTAGAATTGAGAATATCTTGATGTATTGAGTATAAATGAGAGTGTATGGCTTAGAAATTGGCATACTTGAATTATGATTAGATTTATTATGAATTTTTGCGATGTAAATGTGGACTCAATTGAGCATGGACATGTAGTTTAGAGGCCCAAATTGAGCTGTGATTACTGGTGACCATAGAAGTATCTTTTTATTACAGTAATTACCTTTCTTTCGAAAGGGGAATGTCCGTTTTATAGGGAAATTTCCAACAAAATTTTCACTAGGCTCCTCGTAAAACGTGACATCGTCATTTTTAAATAGAAAATACATTTTTTTATATTGACTCATGGTCTTATTCTCGAAATGTCTAAAATTGGGGCTTTAAATCCTAATGATCGTTCTGACTTTTCTTTCTATAGATCAATCAGGAGTTTGGCACGAAGGAGCACATTCTACCTATGATTTAATATTTATGGTTATGAACATGCATTAGAATTTCACATTCAAGGAAGTCACCATCATTTGCATATGCACGCTTGACATTCATATATATGGATTGAGACATGTATACATATTTTTGTTATGCAATGTTGTTCTTGTCTTGTTATATGATAAAGTGGAGGATTGTTATAGTATGAGTTATCTAGTAGGTGTCACTAGGCTGTGTGCACAATGAGTCTATTGGTCGGGTATATATTTGGCCTAGTATTGAGTCTATTGATTATAGATATGACACGATTGAGGCGGTTCGATCGAGCTTGCTCTCAGACGCCAACCAATATATGGTAAATAAAAAGTAGCATGACTGTGGCAGTTCGATCGAACTTGCTTTTGGATGGCAATCATGTCTTAGTGAGGTTGTAGCGGTTCGGTTGAGTGTGGCTCTCAGACGATAGTCCACTACATTGGACCAAGTGACCCCATGTGGAGCAAGAGAGCCCCTATGGCTATAGTCTATGGGTAAGGGCTCTATCATAGGATCGTTTGTCAGTTCTCCACTATTATTTATAATTGTGATGATTATATGACATGATATTGTTATAGGAAATGCATGCATGTTTATGAAAAAATCATTATGTTATGAAATTGCATCGTGGATGTAATACATTATAAATATATACATATATATGTATCATTTGAAATGCTTAGGAGAGCAAAACATAACCATAATATTAATTCACTCAATGAGGTCTGACTCCCCTCAACTATTTTTCAAGATCTTCTTTTTAGATCTCTTGTAACGGGGTACTTTGTCGGTCTTCTTCCTCTCCGGTGACTTGATGTATGTTTGTTAGTGACCTTTGACTCTAATGCCATAGTAGTCTTGTATATGTTAGATTTTTCCTTGTATTAACTATCTCAATGTTGTAGCAAATTGAGGATTGTATATTGTTAGAACTGTTTGATTATTACAATTATGGGTTTGATCATTTTGAAATTTTATCTTTATTATAGATATAGGAATTTGATGATATTTTACACTTGCTAAAGATCCAGTAAACCTTGAGTTTACTGCTCTTTTGGCGCGGGTCACAGTCCAAGGTTGGAGTCGTGACAGAAAATTTACTTACTCTCATCTTCCTCTTCATAGTAGTTTCTGAATGTTTCAAATTAACATTGCTAATATTCCTTCTTTCCCTCCATCTCTTTGAAGGTTATCTAGAAGCTTTCCCTTCTTTGGAAATAAATCTTTATATTGGATTATCTCCTTCGACATTTACATGGACATAATTGATTTATATTTTTCTAAAAATTGCCTTGAGGCATTACAAGTATAACAATTCCCTATTCAATAAAAAAAATAGAGTATGAGCAGTAAATGGATGATTCACTAAATTTTTTTGAATTTAATATAGAAATAAATAAAGGTAAGAAATTAAAATTTTATATGAACACAATTAACTACCTAATCGTGTACATGATAGGTGCTGTTTGACGTAGGAAACTACTAACTACCCTCCTATGTGACTAGATCTATTTACGTTAAAGAATCCACTAATCACCAATTAAAAGTCTGTAGTTAGTCATATAGGTGTTTACCTGATAGTGTACATCATAGGAATTTTTGGACATGATTAACTAGGTGTTCTTGTGATCAATCGTGTTTGTGTTAGAGAATCCATAAATGACTAATCATTATCATGTTGGTCACATGGGTGTGTACCCAACACCATACATGATAGGTATTGTTTGACATTAATTTTAATTGGCCTTCCTCCCCTTATTCTATTGTTTTGTCTTATGCAGGTCTTCTCTGTAATACTATCCGGTGTCAACATCGCGCGATTCCTACTGGACCCCTACCTCGGCAGGAGAGGCTCATAGGATGGAGCACACCCCTATGGGATGGATCAAGCTCAACAACGATGGAACCATAAAATAGGCCTCGTCTACCGCCACAGCTGGGGGCCTTCTACGTGATAGTTCAGGACAGTGGCTGGGGGGCTTCTCGCAACACATTGGCTGGTGCTCGCCTCTGACAGCGGAACTCTGGGGCGTTCATATCGGGCTAACACTGGCTTGGAACCTGGGCTACCACCGGGTGGAGCTAGAAGTTGATTCTAAAGAGGTGTCTGATCTCCTCGCCTCGTCCGACCGGCGATCCCGGACACTTAACCCTTTTGTCCGAAGTATACATGAGCTGTTCTCCCGAAACTGGACTGTTGTTCATCGACATGTGTATCGAGAGAGCAACAGATGCGCCGACTGGTTAGCTAACTATGCCAATCATTTTGCTGTGGGAGTTATGTAATTTCATCATTCACCGATTGGGTGTCACCTTATCTTACTAGAGAATTTGTCGAGAATTTGTTTCCCTAGACTAGTTGTGTAACTTTACTGTTCGGCTTCCTTCTTATATAAAAAGCATATAATTAGTCATATATGCATGTACCCAATAGTGTACGTCATATGGATTATTAAACATGGTTAATTACATGCCAGTATGGTCAATTATTTTTGCATTATATATAAAATCCATGAATGACAATACTGGCACTCAATTTTGAAAATATGATGTATTAATGGATATCATACCATATATCCAAATATACAATACCATCCTAAATAGTTTTAACATGATATATGAATATTAAAGTTCAAACATGCTGGAAGTATTACTTAATGAATTGTCCTAATATGCTGCGAGCATGCACATACCCATCAAAGTACGTTATCTATCCAATTTTTTTGTGAAAAATCGAATTATGATAAAGTATTATTCAATAATATATATCCTTTTCTTGTGAACAATAGAAATTTAATGTCTTAAAACATGGTTTAACAAGGTTAATGTGTTGTTAATTAATAGCCATATTTTCATTAAATTAAAGAAGTTCGGGCCAATCAGTAAATGAATGACATTAAATTATGATTATAGAACATTTAATTGTTAAAAAATAGCTAGTTTTTAGGAAACAATTGATAGGAAATTACACCATAAAATGCCATGATCCCAACAACCTCACATAACCTAACATGGTAGTTAACTAAAATATAAACTCCACAACTTTTTTTTTATAGTTCACTAATGTTGACCAATTCAACCTTTTATCTTCATATTAACATGTTATCCTTAGTCAATGCACATCTTTTATTCTTTCTAGATGTGCCTATAATGGACATATTATTCAAGGTTACATCTACACCAACAACCTATAATAATATAATCATTAAAGAATATTTTATGAGGAGAGATACATTTGCTATTTTAATTATTTGATCAACATAAAATTACTTGTGACTTTAATAGCATTACTTGATCAACATAACTTCAGTTCCCTAATATATTTATGTACAATCACATAATCGTTATCATATATGCACAACTATATGTTTGTATGAAATTAAGTTCATATACCAGTGATAGTATTGTACCAAAAAAATAAACTCAATGAAAATAAAATTTTCTTACATGTTATATCCATGCAAGTATTTATGGCTTTCTTAGTTATGTAAATTGTAAGATAACCTTGTGGATGACTTTATCTAGAACTTAGTCTTTAAATATTTGGTATTCTAGCAATAACTTTATCATGTCAATTTTGCCCCTAAAAATGACATTTGTTGTGAGAAATGAAACCAAGTTGACCATTAGTGGAGATGCAAAAGATATGGTACTACTTTCATAACATACTAGATCCATATAATGTCAATTTGTTGATATCAATGAAGCTGATAGGCCATATGGTAAGATGCAGATGGATGACACCTATGTTTGTAAAGGTGGTTTATTGTTAGTGATCAGCTCTCCCTTGTAGTTTCCACGTCCAAAGGAACCACCCAACTCAAATTCAAATTAATCATGTTGCAATTGTTTAAGGTCTTCTCTAAAAATGGAAAAATTTAAGAATCCTTATTTAAAAGTTATCAAACTAGCTAAAACTAAAGGAGTTTGTAGTATAGACAGTAGCAAATGTAAAGATGACTGAAACTATTATTTGTTTGGGTCAATAAAATGATACGAGCATTAACTATATAAATCTATATCCTTAAAAGAGGAAGGAAAGTGAAAATCCTCAAGTTTAGACTAATTAAACTCTTTGAACTTTAAAGTCAAAGGCATTTGATTGACTCCCATTGAAGAAAGGGAAAGTAAAATTGAAATAACTATGATTTATATTAATAAATATTCTCTCTATATTGTATTGTCTTTATTTATTTTATATTTTTCAAATTTTGGACCTTTAATTAATTAGTATTATAAAATTGAATAAAAAATTGAATTTAAACTATAAATTACTCTTTTTAATTATTAATCTTATTTTTAATTGTATCGTTAATTTCATGAATTAATCCCTGAGTTTGTTGGTCAAATTTTGTACTTCATCTTCTTTTACATTTCCAATCCTATAAAAAGATTGGTTATATTTATCAACACATTAGGAACTTTTGGGGGATAAATAGGATGCCTCTCCATAAAATGGACATCTTTATTATTACCATCTTCTTTATCATCATCATCATCATTATTGTTATTGTTGTTGTTGTTGATGATATTATTATTAATCTTTTTTAATTATATTTTTATTTTTAAAATTATTAGAATAATATAAGTAAAATCTATATTTTGATCTTTAATTTTTTAATCAAAATCTAAAATTTACTTCAATATTTTGTGGTATTTATATGCATTTTACATTATGAAAATCGTTTAAATTGACCACAAAATAAGTAGAATCATTATGAAAATCATTTTAATTAACTTGTCATTGGTTATGGTTGGCAATTAGAGCATCACAAATAGATAATGTATACGCAAATAGGCATGTAGCTACACACCCGTGTGGAAAACTATGCTATGTTGTACTTACAAAGTTCTAGTATTCAAGACCTTATTATTGGACGTGTTTTAGATGTGTACGTGATACCATTCACCAATTCATTATTATAACAATTTCACACCCATGCTATTTTCAACGTTATATGAGTAAATTGGAAGTTAAGATATCCTTAGTCCGTGTTATGACATTGGAACAGTATTGTGGGACTATATAGATATATGTAATTATCAAATGTATTACCTATAAATTGAATGGTAAGCAATTTTTTGACTTTGTATGAAATTTTCACAAAAATTAGAATTCCTTATGATTAAGTTAATTAAATAATGAAGAAATAGTGAAAATGATTATATTGATTAATTAACGAAGATACTTAAAAAAACATTTGGGTACTTTCTAAAGAATAATTCACTAAATTGACTCGATTTGGGAATTCCATTTGAAACATTACTTGTTGTCAATAAAAATTCTCATTGTGATGATTGTATGAGTGATCCTTTAACTTTAAATCTCCAAAGTATTTTATAAAGGTATTGTTATGTTTTCACATAACCTGTAACTTACCACACTCAAAGATAGTTCATTTGGTAATTATTGAAAATATGGATGTAATTTAGTGATCAATATGAGATTAATCACCTTAAAGTGATTAGAAAGAATATTCTGTTAGGTGTGTACGTCATAAAATTCCTCAATGCGATATCATAACAATTTCACATCTATGATATTTTAAATATTATAAGACTAAATTACAAGTAAAGATATCTTCAATCGATGATCTAATTTGCCTTTTATGTTGTAGGACTTTCTAAATTCATAAAACCTAATTTAACAAACATTTATAACAAATATAATAAATGAGTAATTTGTTCATTTTATCTAAAGGGATGTGCAATAAACTAAAATGAGTGAGCACTACTTCAATGGTGGATAATCTAAAGTAAATAGGAGTATAATTTAAGTATCATAACCTTCAATTTCATTCAAAATTTTGGACCTAGGGATTGTAATTAAGTGTTTACTGCTTCAATAATTGACAAAATGTTATCCATATCATTTTCAAGAAAACAACAATATTTTAGTAGAAGTCGCACTGAGACGCAAGGTTTGGGAAGGTCCAAAAGTGCACAATCTTACCCTAAATTGATAGGGAGATTTTTTTATAGACCCACCAAAAAAGAGAGAAAAGATAAAAAGCTTTTAAGAACTTTTTGTATCAAAAAAGCCAAAAATATAAATAATTAATTACATAAAAATAACAATAAAATACGAATAAAAATAAAGAAATTCTA
>JAOQML010000197.1:36354890-36369285 GCA_027568935.1 Erythroxylum urbanii | reverse complement strand
AGATATAATCCCTCTTTTAGTTTTGGCTACACACTCAACGTCGTCAGGTCACTTAAAAACTTAAACAATGCTTTTTTTTTTCCCTTCTACATAAATATATAGATAATATTTAATAAAATATAATAAAAATACCATAACTAAAATATGAGATATGAGATATGATCCTCTTTTGATTTTGGCTAAACACTGAACGTCGTCAGGTCACTTAAAAACTTAAACAATGCTTTTTTTTTTCCTTCCTGTAGAAAAAAGAAAAGTACATAAATCTATATCGAAGACGACAGCCTTCATATGAAACCTTTGACGTGACATGGGAAATCTCTGTTATTGATTTGCTGACCTTGTTCAAATTTTCTCAGCAGGCATCGATGACCTGAAAAAATTGATGATATCTGTTAGTTGATGTGATTTTCTTTTTTCTTTTTTTCATTTTCTGAAGGGCAAAACTTCCCACTTTTATCACCTTAAAAAAATGGTTCCATTAGTGCAACTGCGATTTTCAGAAGATGTCATTTCATGGCGGCACACCATCTGACTCATAGGACTGGACATACGCCACCCACATGAACAGTGAAACCTACAGACGTAAATGTGAAAATGGTCCCACATTTCTTCCATAAAATGTGATTCTGAATTAGAAATTAGTTTCGAGACTCTTTACTTTTGGTCCATAGTTCCTTGACTATTTGAGACAGAGAGAGAACAAGGGAGAACCTTTCTACATTTTCCCGTGTAGTGAGAAGCTAGCCACACTTCCACTGGTCTCCGTTAACACGATACTCCCTCTCACATTCGCAGGATAGTCCCCAAAACATACTATTGCTAATATATAAGCCGAAGCTGTGTTTCACGCTTGCCCTCTTCTGTGTCTCTATCTCACTGTGGGTTCAAATTCCCATCTTGGTCTTGGCGATGGTGTTGTACGGTCACTCCTTGTTCTTGGGGCTGCTTACCTTTTTTGCAACGCAGCTTCCTTCAGTAATGGCTGGTTAGTTGATTATATTTTATTTTTTCTCAATTTTTGAAGTATGATACCTCCCTTTGCATTAGAATTTTCTCTGACTTCGTTTTGGAGTAATGAACTAGTTACAGGCTATTTGTTGCTTTTTCATTTGTTTCTTTGTTCATTGTGGGCAAAACTGGGATTCTAGAATGGGTTTTGGTATTAACGAGTTTTAGAACGCTTGTAGCTTTTGCTCCAGAAAGTCCATGACCCGTTGATTGCGTGGCCAATGTTTGTTCTGAACGAGGTAGATTTAGAGTGCTGATGTTGCTGTTCAACATACTTTGTCTTAGTTTTTGTATTGTCTTGTTCCGAATTGCAATTTATAGTGCAGATGCCTTATTAGTTCTTGTTTAACAGGCTAATGTGATAAGAAAGTGAACCATATGTCTTAGTATGCTCGATCTAACTTGGATGCTTTTGCGGATGAGTTACTTGGCATACATTTATGGCTATTGCAGCATCTAACTGAACTTTATGTTAAAGTGTTCATTATGTTGAATGCATGCAACTTCCTAGTGGTTGATTGAATTCCTCAGAAGATTGATGCTCTTGGTACTTTTCTCTACTTCTTTGTACAACGTTCTGGTGGAATAATGTCATCTAAAGCAGTTGTATCCTATAGGAAGACATGACTGGAGGGTTTGCACGAACTTTGATGCTCATGATGAACTGATTTTACCTTAAATAGGCAAGTTTTTGTATGGTTCAGGCCTTCAGAATACATTTTCAGGTGAAAACAGGGTGAAAATTTGCTTTAAAGTCCACATCACAGTATCTCCAAGAGGCAGATTGCTAGGAGTAGAAAGTTTGTTACTGTATAACCCCCAGCCTTGTCCTTAGTGAGCTTAAGTGCGCTAGCATTTTAAAAGTTGTCGCATTATGACAGGTCATAGACTTCTAATTCCATGAAGCTACATCATATGAAAAGAAGCATTTTACCCAATGTCTCTGTATGTGGCCTACATAAGACCATCAGATTAATGTCACTAAAATAACTACACTTACTAAACCTTCTTAATTTCCTGGATAGAGTTACTATTTCTGTTGAACCTGATTATTGATAAAGCAAATAGGTGCTCATGTTGTTTATTAACCTTACCTCATTTTGCAGATTGTCCCTTGGATTTGAGTGTATCAAATTTTACACTAGCGGCTTCCATATGCTCTACTAAAGATGATAGAGGAAAATGTTGCCGTTATATTAATTCTTTTATTGCAGTTTCTGTAGCTCGCCATGCAAATGCAACTGGCATTCTAGGGGTAACATCAGATCAATCTGACATTTGCCTCCATTCCATTTCGCAAACCATGGAACTATATGGAGTTCCAAATAATGCAACTTCGTTTTGTGGTCTTGGGACAAAAATTCCAGTTAGCTATGTGTGCAAAGGTCGAACTACTGTTAATCAGATGCTTCAGTCTCCAAAATTTCTTGATGTCCTGCAAAATTGCAAATTGCCCTTATCAGGAGAAAGCGATTGCCGGAAGTGTTTAAATGCTGGCATTGTGTACCTTCATCATCTGGTTGGGAAAGATGATAACGTCACACTGAACACTTGCCGTGATGCAACTTTTACAACACTTGCAAGCCAAGTTGATGACACTGCAGCTGTTACTTTCGCAAGCTGCTTTTTTGGAATTCAAGGGCTTAACATCCCTACTGGTAGCAGTTTGTGGTTCTTATGATCATCTTTCTCAATTTCTTCATTCCTGCTTTTATTGCTCATAATCAAATTTATGTTTCTAGAATGAGTCCTATAATTTAACTACTATAGTTTCTATCTCCATCAGCTTATTCCTGTGCCCGTTCTAGGCTGAAGCATGTCTTAGTTTGAAATTTCAGGTTTCTTGGTTCTGAAGGTCTTTCCTAATTTTTATTGCACATCAAGTCTAGTAACATTTACTTATGAGATTCTTACTCTGCAATCCATTGTTGTGTGATACTAATTTCAGTTTCGTCTCCATCTGCAATTGCCCCTGAGGTATCTCCAAGTCCATTGCTTGCTGCTAGCCCAAGCGAAATTGTGCCAGGAGTCCCCAGTATTGAAAACCACCGTTCTTACCACCTAACCCTAGTTCCGGGGGTCGGAATTGTAGTTACTGGAGTTGCTTTTGCAATGCTGATTGTCTTGTTGGTCCTAATTAGTAGAAAGAGCAGAGAGCTACAAGATTCAGAAAACATGGACAAAACCTCTTCAAATGCCTTTTCTCGTCCTAGACCCATAAAAAAGTATCAAGAAGGTACTTTGGAGTTTCTCCTCATTTTGTCTGGCACTGCTAAATATGCTTTTCTTTGTTTCTTATTGGAGGTTTGTGTTCCATGTGGTTGTTGTGAAGGTCCAGCATCGATGTTTCGAAAATTTAGCTATAAGGAGATAAGAAAGGCTACTGACAATTTCAATACCATCATTGGACAAGGGGGATTTGGAACAGTATACAAAGCACAGCTTACTGATGGCTCAGTGGTGGCAGTTAAGCGGATGAACAAGGTGTCAGAGCAGGGGGAAGATGAGTTTTGTAAGGAGATAGAACTTCTTGCTAGGTTGCATCATCGTCATCTTGTTTCTCTGAGGGGCTTTTGCATTGAAAGACATGAAAGGTATCTTCTTGCAAATTAGTGAACGCATAACTGACCTCATGAGTGACTGGTCTTTCTTTTACGATCTAACTTGGCCACCCTTGTGCTTTTCATTGACGGTTGATAAGTGGATGATTTCAACTTCTTTCATCAGTTATCATGGTTACTGTTGCTTGCATATTTATTTCATGTCATAAAGTCTATAGAATTGACTCTAGTCTCTCTTTCTTGCATGGATTTAATACTAATGGAATGCACAAAAATCAAATGCTTTGGCTTATATATGGCAGGTTTCTAATCTACGAGTACATGGCCAATGGAAGCCTAAAGGACCATCTTCATTGTATGTTTCTTGATTTCTTCAGATCAATTGTGTTCTGTTTCTTAATTGAAGTTGAATATTTTGATTCTTTTATTTTTGATGGTACTTGGAGAATTTTTGTAATTTGATGGTCAATCATTTATACACATCTGAAATCATCAAACTGGATCTACAATTTATGCTTCATTAAACAAAAACCTTTTTAGATAATGTTCATTCAAAAATTCTAGGGAAAATGCCTCAGTTTACTGACCTTTTTATATCATATAGTATGGGAAAATGGAAGGTACAGATTTAGTCTTCTATCTTTTTCGTGCAGCAAGTGGAATAAGTCCACTGAGTTGGCAGATGAGAATCCAGATTGCTATTGATGTGGCTAATGCTCTGGTAATTATCGGACACATGTGCAGAGTTGGAAAAACTATATTCACAATGTTTGGTTACTGTGAATTTCCAATTTGATACCATTTGTTTGTTCTTTTCCATTCATTTTAATTGCTTACAGGAATACCTGCATTTCTATTGCGATCCACCTTTGTGCCACAGAGACATCAAGTCCAGCAACATCCTTCTAGATGAAAATTATGTCGCTAAGGTAATATTGTGTTGAATTTGCACATGTAGATTTTCAATTTCACTCCTCACCAAAATAGCAGTTCCGAATGCTCTTCATAGATGAAGCATATTATCCTTCTGACGGGACCCAACTGGTTTACTCATAGCCTAGTACTAGTCATAATGGAAATTAAAACGAGTGCTTAATCTGGAAACAGAACGTTTGCTTTCCCAGCCTATAAAAAGTTGTTCTTCAGGTTGCAGATTTTGGCCTTGCTCATGCTTCAAAAGATGGCTCTATTTGTTTTGAGCCAGTAAATACCAACATCAGGGGAACCCCAGGTTAGAAAGAGTAAATTTGACTGCTCAAACATTTAAGTTTATTTCATTTTAATAATAGATCCCTGTATGATGCCCTCCAGGTTACATGGATCCTGAATATGTGGTCACTCAAGAACTCACTGAAAAAAGCGACATATACAGCTATGGAGTGGTACTGTTGGAGATAATAACTGCAAGAAGGGCAATACATGATGGGAAGAATTTGGTAGAGTGGTCTCAAATCTTGTTGGCATCTGAATCAACACTACCTGACCTGTTGGACCAATGTATCAGACACTCTGTTGACTTAGACCAGCTTCAAACAGTTGCCACTATTGTGAAATGGTGTACACAGAGGGAAGGACGTGCTAGGCCATCCATTAAACAAGTCCTTCGGCTTTTGTACGAGAGTTCAGACCCTGCCAACAGTGGACTTATACATGCTATGGGTGATGAAGAGTATGAAGGAAGTGAAGGGAGAGGAAGGACAAGTAAAGGGAAAATGCATAGGAGTGAAGTAATTTTTAACAGCGGGGAAGGAAGGTATCTTGCTTCCTCTTCTAGTACATCAAGGTCATATTGTAGCAGAAGCTTTTTGCTTGAAACTGGATCTCCACAATCACCACCCAACGTGCTGTCCCTTTGATACCTACTACTTGTTCACCTGAACTACTAAACTTTGTTGCTAGAAAGCTGTAGCAGTTCAACCAAAACTTGGTACTTACTCAGCTTGCTTCTTCAAGTTGGCAGGTATGCGCAGGTTGTCAGATGAATTTACCGCATAGAGCCATGACAATGACTTCAAGCTCATATTCCCCTTTAACTGAAGAGTAAAATTGTTAAAGAAGTTGTATTACATCATTCATTTTGGGTTAATTTCCAAAACTGAGGCAGTGTAAAAGCTCCCAGGGTTGACATACAGTTCTTTTGACTTATTTCAATGGGGGGCAAAAAGGAAAAAGAAAAAAATGAGGAGCTTTCTAATTTTATTTGAGAAATTATGGGTTGTGTACTGCACATTAAATTCATTTCAAGATAAAAGCAAATCTTGATTAGTTGAAGATTACTCTCAACCAAGATTGCTAGTTTGCAATTATAGTTGCAGAAGGGCCATTGATTGGTTCTTATTTTGGTTTTAGATTCTGATTCCAATGAGCCGATGTTATATAGTCCTATGACATGTTAAAATTAAACCATATCATTATTAGAAGAATCCATGAAAGGGGCTGGCTGGCCTAATCGTCACTGACAAAGAAAGTCCAAATAGGATGGTGCGAGCTCAACAAGCTAGGTTACCGTTTACGAGGATGCAGCTACTTATGTACGATCATTTAAATCCAAATCTTGCGACCAATGGTTTCTGATGGCAATCGTCTGTTTCCTTTATATGGTCCTATGAATGCCATGTAACCAACTACAAGCCAATTTCAACAATTTATCCACGCTTTGTGACTGTTACATGGCCGTAATGTGCTTAGACGAGCCGTGATTGATAGGTTCTATGTCTGAATAATGATCAGGATCGATTCATTTTAGGTTTAGAGAAGACCTAATCTGGTCCTGAATTCAACACTGCTCATTTCAATAGAAAAATAATCTGAGGCTACAACTTAAGTGAAGGGTTTATCAACTATTTATGACTGATTTTCTAGGAATTATAATGGTCATGGAGGTCACACAGCTTCCTGCCAGGTTCCAGCTATTTCTGCTAGATATGCTATCGCACCATTAACAAGGCTTGCCATATCAAAATGATGTTCTATCATGATGAATAGGTTGCATAGCAGTTGATACACTTGTTTGGATGGAGCAAACCATAGATGGGGTGGATGTATTTTTTGGACATCATTTCATAAGAAACTATAGTGATAGGAGTCTGCCGTTTTGAAGAAATGTACAATTTGTTGTATGCAGCCGGGAAAAATTGCCTGCCATACTCTATAGGCAACCGAGCTCTTCTTTTTTTTTTGATGAAAGGTAAATATATTAAACCAATAAGTTTATGTACATGGTCCTTCGGGCATATCCTGACTAGAGGCTATAATCAAAAACATCAAAATCTTCTATACAATCAAAAATATCAAAAGATAATTAGTTCATTAGGATAAATCCTATACAAAATCTTGTAAATTAAAGACTTTCGCTTATAAATTACATTAGAGCTCATAAAAGAAGCAAAATCTAGCTGAATGACATTCCTTGTCTTCCACACCGTATAGATGGTACACATAAATGCCAATTGTGTGGTTTTGCTTCTTAGGCATGCTCTAGTGTAGTCTCTCCGAATCCACTTGATGGCACTGGACAGAGAAAACATAGCCCTTGTCAATCCCAGTCAATCTCGGATAGCACTCCACACATCAGCTGAAAAAGAACATCTAAAAAACATATGATCAACAGTTTCTTGCATAGTACCATATAATCTACAAGTTGGATTTGTATCAAGGAATCTCAAGTTGTCCTTTGTTGGGAGTCGGTTTCGGAGACTAAGCCATGCAATAAAGGAGAACTTGGGCGGAATATAGATTTTCCAAATAAAGGTCATCCAGGGCCGTCTATGATGTTTTACCCGAAGCTGCTCATACACCTTCCTTGAGGAGAGGGCTCCATTTATACATAGATCCTGCAGTCCATTTACCACCTCCCAACGACCACTCATCCAGTCTACCAAAATATTCCGAATCAAGGACAACTTCTTCATTAGGGATGAGTCTCGGTTTAAAGGTTCCCAGTCCCAAACTGATGATCCTCTTAAGTATACCTCATGAATCCATCGCACCTATAGTGAATCAGCTTTGAAATGGATGTTCCCTAACACTTTAGCCAGCAAAGCCGAGTTCCATACTTTACAATTCTTCAATCCCAGTCTACCCTCATCTCCTGGTACACATATATCATCCCAAGCTACCCTAAAGTGCTTTCCACCCCATTAGAATAACCTACAAATGGAGGTTATTCTGTCCAGGATAGACATCGGGATGGGGAATGCCTAATGCCAAAAAGATTGAACACCTTGAATTACAGATTTGATCAATTCAATTATGTCGGCATAAGATAAAGTCCTGTCATTCCAGTCATTTATATAAGTTTCAATGGATTCAATCAATACAGAAAATTGGGCCATCGAGACCTTCATAGGTGCCAAAGGGACTCCCAAATACCGAATAGGAAATTCCCCCATAGGATATTCATTCATCTCCATAATATCATACCTATCTCTACCAAATACGCCAGCCAAATATAAATTTGATTTGGAAGGACTCACCTTCAGCCTTGATACTCGTTCCAACTCACTCAAAGCATCTACCAGTACTTTAATATAGCAGATATCTCCTCTCAAAAATAACGTTAAGTCATCAGCAAAAGCAATGTGAGAGATGCCCAGCTTGTTACACTTCAGATGGAAGTTAAAATGGGTGTTCATGATGCGCAATTTAAGTAGTCTCGAGAAGTATTCTAAGCACAAAAGAAACAAGATTGGTGACATAAGGTCACCTTGTCTCAATCCATGCCTACCTTTGAACATGCCATGTAATGTACCATTCACCGAAATCGAGAAGTTGTGGTAATGCATTCCATGATCCATCCAACAAACTTAGGGGGAAAGCTCAAGCCATTCAACATATCCTCAAGAAAGACCCAAGAAATAGTGTCATAGGCTTTTGTGATGTCTAGTTTGATCATGCACTGTGGGGAAATTCTTTTCTTGGTGTAACCCATTACTAATTTCTGCGCTAGAAATATGTTATCCATCATATTTCTACCTGGAACAAATCCGACCTGAGCTGGGTCTATAATGTCACCAATTACAGATACTATACATTCCATCAATATCTTGGTGATTACCGTATACACAACATTGGTACAAGCAATCGATCTAAAGTTAGATACTTTCGGCTCTTCCTTCATTTTAGGGATAAGTGCAATGATAGTGTGATTCAATTCTTAAGCAACCGCTCATTAGTGAAGAATTCTTTCACAGCTAACACCATATCTGAACCAACAATGCTCTAATGTCTTTTGAAGAAAGCATAAGTAAATCCATCTAGCTCCGGAGCCTTGTCATCTCCAATATCAAAAAGCTTCTGCTTAATTTCCTCCTCCAGCATTGGGGCATTCAATGAATCATATGATTCCACAGCTAGATTTGAGCCTTGTCTGATCACACTCAGGTCCACCCTGTTCGAAGGAGTTGAAGTTCCAAAGAGCCCTTTAAAAAAGTTCACAAAACACCATGCAACTTCTTCCAATGATTTAGTTGAAGTTCCATCCTCCTTCATTATGTGCGAGATAGCATTATGCAAAACCTTCTTCTTAGCTACTGCATGAAAATATCGTGTGCATTTATTAACCTCAATGATATGTGTACATTTGGCTTTTTGTTAATAAAAGTATCTCTCGGTTTCTAACAAGAACCCAACCTGCCTTCTTTTGATATTCACCTCATTCTTCAGTTCTATATCATCAGGACTATTTAAAGAAGCTCTATATGCAAGTTTAAAGCTTTCTTTAGCATCCTTAGCCTTCAAAGAAATGTGTCCATAGGCCTCGGAATTAAGAGCTTTCAAAAGACATTTTAGTGACTTCAACTTCGAACATAGAATGAATTGAGCATTCCCATTCACCATCTAATCCCACATACTTTCTACTATATCCTGAAACTGAGGGTGATTAAGCCATATATTAAAAAACTTAAAAGGCTTAATACCTTTAGTATCCAGTTGAGCAAAATCTACTACAACAGGGCAATGGTCTAATTCAGCCATCATATCTGAGAATTGAGCAGTACATGCATACCCCGATGCTCCCCATGCTTGATTAAGAAGAAATCTATCATGTTTAGCCCATAAATTATTTTTGTGTTAGGTAAAGAATTCACTTCGAGAAGGAGCATCCTCTAATCCAAGTATCATCCGAAAGTCCAATAGGTCTTTGAGTAGGTAGGCCAAGGGAGGTCTACAGTCTAGTCTTTCCCGTATTGAGCATACACAATTAAAATCACCCATGATACTCCAAGGCCCCATAATATCTGATCCCACCCCCATCAAATACTGCCAAAGCTCCATTCTTTTTGTTACATTATACAATCCATACATGAAGGACACCCTAAAGGTATGTTGTGTTATTCGGCACTGAACTTGACAGTGAATGTGTTGTTCACCCACATCCAGTATAATGCATTGAAAGAAGATAGGGTTCCATATAATGCACATCCTACCTCCTTCTATAGCTCTAAAGTTGTGAGAGTAAACCCATCCCTTAAAACTATTCCTTATCATCCTACCAATACCATCAATAGAAAGTTTAGTTTCAATAAGGCAAGCAAACTTGCAATCATGTTATCTTATGCGGTTGACAACACTATGTTGTCTCGAGGCCTTGTTTAGACCTCAGACATTCCAACTTAGTATCTTCATTTATCGCTCTTGGAGGTCCTTTCACCTCCTAGCCTTTTGACTGCTTCTGTATTACTACTTCCTATTATATCAGCTATAGTAGCAAAGGCCTGATCATGCCCATTACCACTACTATACCATGTTTTGCTATTCTGCATCATCTTAGACTTGCCTTTGCTGACATTCCTATTAGATTACACCTTCTGCCAGTCTCTTATCGAATACTTTTACAGGATCTGTCCATGGCTTAATCCCCTTAGGAATCACTCCTCCATTTAGGTTCTCCCTAGTCGTGGTGATTGCAAGAGTACTCTTAGGCTGAGAAGGTTGTCCACCTGACTTATTTGCTCTCACATCTTTAGTTGATAAATTACCCTCATGTTGAGATTATTCCCCTGACTGATCAACTCTCACATCTTTAGTAAATCCCTCCTAAACTCTGATATGATCACATAATTCTACAACCTTTTCTTGGATAGACTGCTGCATAGAGCCCATATCTGCTATACCCTCTTCTTTATCTCTGGTTTCAGTATTTAGTGCTTCCTTTATGCCTTCCTCATTCGCAGCATCATTCATTTGTTTCTTTCTATTCCTTGCAATGGTTTTACATTAAAAAAGGTTATGGCTAAATTTCTTACAAGAGTAACAGTAGTTAGGAAAGGTTTCATAGGTGACCACTTGGATGTAGCGGGTTTCTCCTGGCATCTTAACAACAAAACTTGTTATTGGTTTCTGTGAAACATCAACTTGCACTAAAATTCTGGCAAAACTAATACGGGATCTTGTACTGGTGACTCTATCTGTGCATATGGATTTTTCAACTAGGGGAACTAATTTTGACAGCCCCCCATCATTCCATAACTCCAAAGAGACATTAGGGAATTACATCCAAATAGGCACTTCCATGAAATCCTTATAGTCGAAGGAGAATCCATGGGACAACCTTTTGAGTAATAGAGTTTTTCCAAATAACAGATACGGTCCCCCTGCTAATCCATTGGTTCGATCTTCTTCCATATCAAACTGAAAAATTAACGATCCTTGATCATAAGACAGAATCTTACATTTAAAAGCCTATTTATCAATTAGTCCTTCAAGTGCTTTCATTCTTGGGAATCTTCCCATGAAGCAACCCACAAGACAACGGTCCCATTTTTTTTCAATGTGCACCACATCTTTTTCCTCCATGGTGACCTCATCATCTACCTCCAAGAATGCCAGCTGCATTCCTTACTTCAATTCTCTATTGTCTCTAAATAAGCTCATAAACAAACGTTTAGTAGTTTTATGGTTACTTGGACAATTAGGCACTTTATCAACTACCTTGCGAGCAATCTCTTCCTTCTTTGAGCATTCCTCTGAATCCGTAGAGTTAGTACCATCGTCCTCCAAATCAGTATTGTGGTCATTCTCTTCATCAGGAGATGACAATTCTGCATTTCCCCTGCATTTATCAACTCCATCTTTATTCATTATCCCAATACTCTTACTCGTATCCCTAAGCAATGATCCACCCTCATTATTCGCAATATCAAATTCTTGTTTTGTGTTGTTACCCGCCTTGTATCTGCCCTAATTTCTCCATCCCCAACAATCAGTTCCTTTCGAAAATCCTTAGTAGACTGCGCACTAGTTGCCTTTATCAACGAGTGGCCATATGCCCTAACCCCTTTTACATCATCAGCCACAATGTTTTGTGTAGGTAAGGAAATCTCTCGATTTGGGGATCCTGCAACCTGCAATCCAAGCACAGAATCTGCGGTGATATCATGCCCTTTATAAGGTGTTTTATGCTTTTTACCCATGCCTTAGCACACCTAAAAAAACCAACAATTTTCGCCCTAAGTACAGTAATGAGATCTAAAATGACCCCATATCGTCTAATGTTTCCGTAAACTCAATCCAAGCTCACTAAGAGAATAAAGAAGTAACCCAAAAATTCAGGAAGGTTTGTATGCTAATCGTGATGTGTGCGACGCCTAGGAGAGAAATCGCCTAAGGTGAGTGAGCTCACATTCGCACACACTCTTCTTGATCACAATAGTAGGTGTTGTATCAATTGGTCAGGGTTGAGTGAACATTTATGTTATTGAAAGTTCTAGTTACTTCTATAGCTTATTTGAATTAGAGATCTATTCTTACCAGAAATCAGAAGGAAGGTCACAAGCTTGTGTATCTCAGAACTAGAGAGAAAAGTATAGAAAAAAGAGGGTCAATATTTGGAACAAAGATAAAAAGTAATTAGATAGCAATTAACATATTAAGTGTTGCCCACCTTAATTATCTGGAAATTGGATTTTGTAGATGTTTACAGGGACTGTCAATGCCATATTACTAAATAAGTAAATATTGGGGGAAAGAGAGTGCAACTTAAGACTATAATCTAAACATGAATCCTTTGCAAATAACTATGACAACATACTATTAGTGTCATTGACTAAACAAAATAGACATTTTTAGACGCTTTTAATTGAAAGAAAACGTGAAGCTACAATTTTTTGCTTTCTTTGAGTTGATTGAAATAATCCAACTAGGGCACCAATCATGCACATGGTCAGCTATATACACTTCTGATGCAAAAATTAAATTTCAGCCAGGAATTACAAGAATTTGAGGGAGAAAAACATGATGAAACAAAGTAATTAGGAGGTGAATTAATCACTCAATTTTCACTAAGATAGCATTGCTTCTAAGAAATTACAGAGAGTTTTAGAAAGAAGGGAAATAAGAGAAAATAATATCTTTGATAACCTTTTCAACCTTAGCTTAGTGACATTTATAATGGAAAATAAGAAAAAAGAAAAGAAGGAAAAATGCAAATGTCCCAATGGAATTCTTGACAAATGTAATGAATGACTAAATATTTTTTCTTTTAATTTTTACTACAATATCACTTTTTCCACATTGCTTAATCCTAATTCTTATTTTATTCTTTTAATTATCTGCATCAAGTCGCCCCTGGTAGCATCATCTTTGTTCTTAATGATGGAAATTTGAAAATTGATTGGTCAAATCATAGTAGTAGACGCAGGTACTATCTTTAATTGGCTTATTCTTCCACTTAACTAGGACCTTGATTGCAGCTTGCCTTCCCCTTTTAACCAACTTTCTTTCTAATATTGCTTCAGGTTCGAGTTTGTAATCAAGATCACTTATGAAAGAGGGTAGTGTAGGAGGGTAGTGTAGTAGCAGTCAACCTGAGATCATGGTACTTCTTTAACTATGACACATGAAAAGTTGGGTGTCGGTGATCCCATAGGCATTTCAAGCTTATACGCCACTGGACCCACCTTATTTAATATCTAAAATGGACCATAGTAATTTGGGGAGAGCTTCTCATTGTTCCTCCTTGTTACTGAACTTTTCCTGTAGGGTCGCAGTTTTATATATACCCACTCCCCAACTTGAAAAGCCTTCTTTGATTTATGCTTATTTGCAAGTTGGACCATTTTGTGCTGGGCTCTATCTAGATGCCACTTGAGTGCCTTTTTCATCTCTTCTTTGTGCTCTAAGCTTCTTCTGCTTACAACATCATTGCTAGACTCCTTAGGAAGGTAAGGTAGATGTATAGGAGGAGAGTAACTATAAAGACCTTTTAAAAAGGTTCTCCCTATGGATGAATGGTAATTGGTATTGTACCACCATTCTACTAAGCTTATTCACTTAGACTAGCTACTCGGAGTGTCACTTCCCATACACCTCAAGTATGTTTCGAACCCTTTATTAACTACCTCCAATTGCTTGTCCGTCAGTCGATTGCAGTATGTGGATTTTAACAAATCTACCCCTTGGATAGTCAAGAGATCATCCCAAAAATCATTCATGAAAATGCTATCCTTATTAGAGGTTATTGATCCTAATAAGCCATACAATTTGACTACATGGTCTATAAAAACCTGTGCTACCATTAGGTCTATGTAGGGGTGTGTTATGAAGTGAGAATATCTAGTGAGCTTGTCAACCACCATAAGTATAACAAATTTGCCTTGAGAGAGAGGTAGGTCCTTGATGAAATCCATGGTTATATTTTCCCGTGGGGTGTCAGGGATAAGACGTGTTTGAATTGGCCAAGGATAAGCAGTATTATCACTCTTGCACTTTTGAAAAATATCATAATTTTTTATAAAATTATGATTTCCTTCCTCATTCCCTTTTATTCAAATAGAGATTGCACCCTCTATAGTATAGGGTCTCTCTCAAAATTTATATTTTAT
>JAOQML010000197.1:36315181-36325559 GCA_027568935.1 Erythroxylum urbanii | reverse complement strand
AAAATTAAAAAAATCTTAAAATTTTATGATTAATAATTACTCAAATGTTTTCAAATTAAGAGAAAAAGTTTAAGTTCTCTAATTTAATTCAAAATGGTCCTAAACTTAACAATTATTAATTCATTAATATGCTCCAATCCAATTATTAAAACTTAAAAGAATAAATTAGCCTTCTTCTTATGAGTCCTGACATATTACCTTTACAACAAAGGTTTCTTGGATTTTCAATCAGTTGCTGAAATTGAGAGATATGGTGTATCCTTGGATTAAACATAAGCTAGGAATCGGTGAAAGTACATGGTTTTATTAGTTCAATAGTTGATTAGATGCAAGCATTTTATATAAAGAAATGGTCTCGGTCTTTTAAGGGACAAAATTCCTTGGAACCTTAAAGTATCGTCTCTAATATTGAATGGTGATTGGTATCAGAGTTTTAGAAGTTTTCACTCACTTGTTGAACACTAACCACAATTGTTAGAAAGGAATGAAGAAAACCTCATCATTTAGACCCCCAATTCAAGTGGAAGATTCACAAATGAATCAAGTCATAGAATGATCACAAATAGTTCAATAGATGTTCCATGATGTAACCTCCGATGGAAACAAACTCTAAATCCTAAAGCTCCAATTATCACTTGGCTAATGATCAAAAGCAGGCTTAGGACCAAGAATAAATGGTTTGGCACCAATGAAACAACTTGTGAATTATGAAAAGAAGTTGTTAAAGATAGAAATCACCTATTCTTTCTATGCTGATATTCGAAGGCAGTTTATAGTAGAATTTAACATATATTAGCAGTGAACAATTGAACCGTTTTATCAACAACACAAAGCATGGAAAGCAAAATGTCATATTGCGTAAAGCAGTATTCACCACCACCATTTACACTCTTTAGAAAGAAAGAAACAACAAATTATTCAAGAAGAGGGCAGAAGACAAATACCAGCTAGCCTTTAAGATTCTTAATTGGATTAGAGCTGCAATTATTGCAAAAAAAATGCACAAAATTCTCTCTTATCGAACATAAAAAGTAGATGGCAGTTATAACTAATATGTTATACTGATCTTATAACTGAGCTGGTATGTTTTTATCTTAAGTCAAATTTCGTAATTATGTTTTAAACTGTCAGATAGTCAGTTTCATGTACTCATTATAATGTTGAACTAGATTTTACTAATGTTAATACATTTTATTCATTTCCAAAAAAAGAACATGATTGGTATTTTTGAGAAAATAAATTTTAGATATAAAGAAGTTTTATTAGGGATGATCAGATTGGTTTGTGGAGTCTTTATAAGGCTTTCAAACTACAGGAGGTCTTGTATTCAAGCCTAATGTTCTGCGATTAGTGCCAAAAAGTACTGTATTGAAAAAAAACTGTACGAAACTCATAAGTTTGGTATCGGCCATCAATACTGAAGATTTTTCCTGGTATTAATCAGTACCAGCCAATATTTAAAATACTGACCAGTACCATAAACTTTAAAAAATACAGGGACCTGTTTGTAAAAAAAATTAAACAACCACAACCCTCCCCCACCGCTGACGTCTTCTATTTTTCTCTTCCATTTTACTCTCTCTTCTCTTACCCAGCCCAGCCCTCATCTCCTCTCTCTCTCACAGAGAAATCTGGAGACCATGAACTCCTTATAACTAAGATCTTCAAACAAATCAGAGTACATATATACTTGCATCAAAGGAACACAATAATTGACGAAATAGTGAAACATATCTGGGTATGGGATGTCGCTTGAAGCAGTGAGGGTTAGTGATGATTCCTGTCTCACGAACAATCGCTGCTAGGTTGGATGCAACACCATCTCTTTTAAGTCTCACCTCTTTGAGGCGTGTGCGATCACAAGATTCAATCTTCCCACTTTTCTCTCTGCTAATAAGAATATCACTTTCAATGGGTTATGCTTTCAGAACTTTCAATGGGGAAGGGTGATGAAAAGAGGTGTTTTGTTTACTTATAAAATCATTGGAGAATATTATTGGAGGTTCTTCGAGGCAAAAGTTTGAAACTTTCTTTGTGAGTTTTGTTGTTCTTGTCAAAAAAGCAAAAGGGTTTTTGACTTTACGTAGATCGAGAAGAAGTGATTAAGAATCAGTAATGATCATGGTGTTGGAAAAGACTCGGTAGTGCTAAATTCTACAAAAGTGTAAACACAATTCCAAAACTTCCTAAATATATTTGAATAATAGGAATAAATAAATACTAGCAACAATTCGTCAACAATAACAGTAAATCAATCACAAGTAACGACACCAAAATTTTAACGTGAAAAACCCCTTCAAATCAAGGGTAAAAAATTATGGGACCTCCAGTCCGAAAAATAGCTCTACTAAATTAAAATATGTACAAATATCCTCTTCTCAAAGACAAAAACTCAGCATCAATAAGAGAAATAAGCAACTACACAAGATAACATTGTTAGGAACATAAAGGGAGAGAAAACACCAAAAAAGTGTGATTGTTCTGAAGCTCCGATCTCAACATCCAGAACTCCAAACAAAAAACTGACCGTTCATAATGTAGAGGACTGTCTCAAGAACACACTCATAAATTTTTAGCTTGATCCAATGGTAGATGAGTGTGGATCAAGGAGAGAAGTGAATTTGGTCGTCCAAAAATGTCACAGCTATTTCTCTGCTCTCTCTTCCTTTTGTTTTTACTTTGTGTCGACGCCCGTTGCTGAAAAAGAAGTTGGCTATTATAAGCCAACAAAGGATAGGGCAAAATGTTTTCGCATAGAAAGCGACCCACAACCTAACAAATCTCTCCATCCCGACTATGTGGAGGTGCTTGCCATCCCTACGATCAAACAACATGTTTGAAATTTTCCTCTTAACAAAGACTTGGTCATCATATCAGAACAATTATCATCTATATAAACCTTTCGGAGATCAATCAATTTAGAATCTAAAACATCTCTAACCCAGTGATATCTAACATCAATATGTTTTTGATCTACTACGGAATGTGGAATTCTTAGCTAATTGCATTGCACTTTAACCGTCACAATCTAACACATATCTCTCTTGAATAAATCTAAGTTCCCTCGCAAATCTCTTCATCCATAACAATTCTTTGCATACTTCAACAACAGCTATAAGTTCTGCTTTTGTGGTAGATAAAGTAATACATTTTTTCAATCTAGATTGCCAACTTACTGCTCTCCTTACAAAGGTAATCAAATAGCCGAAGGTAGACTTTTTTTGTATCAACATCTCCTGCCAAATTAGAATCAATGTAACCAGAAAGGATAGGCTTCCCTATTCCAAAACAAAGACTCACAGTAGATGTCCCACAGAGATATCTTATAATCCATTTCACAACATACCAATGGTCTATTCCCAGATTAGAAAGAAACATAATCCATTTCACAACATACCAATGGTCTATTCCCATATTAGAAAGAAACCTACTCACTGTACCAATAGTATGAGCAATATTTAGCCTAACCATAGTATACATTAAACTACCCACAACTGAAGCACAAGGAACTCTTTACATATTTTTCCTTTTTCTTCTAATTTGAAGGACACTACTTTCTACTCAACTTAAAGTACATTCCAAGAGGTGTACTTACAGCTTTAGCCTTGTCCATGTTGAATCTTTGAAGTATTTTTTCAATGTACTTCTTTCTGCCACGAATGATCTTCATACCAAAAATCTGCCTTGCTGGTCCTAAGTCTTTTATAGCAAAAAACTTACTCAGATCCTCCTTCAACTTATTAATCTTGCAAGTATTATGATCAATAATAAGAATATCATCAACATATAGCAACAGAATAATAAACTCATCATCAAAGAATTTATGCATATAAACACAATGATCAGAGGAAGTCTTCTTGAAGCCTTGCTGTTTTATAATTGAATCAAACTTCCTATACCATTGCCTTGGAGCTTATTTCAACCATACAAGCTCTTCCTTAATCTGCAAACATAATCCTCTTTCCCTTTGACTCTAAAACCTTCTGGCTGCTCTATATATATATCTCTTCATCCAAATCACCATGAAGAAAAGTAGTCTTAACATCCATCTTATCAATCTCCAGATCAAGGTGTGCTGCCAAACCTAACACAACTCGAATGGATGACATCTTCACTATTGGAGAAAAGATTTTTTCAAAATAAACTCCTTTCTTTTGATAAAAGACCCTGACAACCAATCTAGCTTTGTACCATGGAACTAAAGCACCATCTTCATATTTCAATATGAAAACCCATCGGTTCTTCAAAGTTTGTCAGTTCTTAGCTAATTTAACCTAATCAAATGTGAGATTGTCATAAAGTGATTTCATCTCATCTTCCATTGCTTCAAACCACTTCTCCTTCTGCTCACTATCCATGGCTTCCTCAAAATTGTTTGGCTCTCCCCCTTCAGAGATAGGTACATACTCACTGGGAGAATAATGTGATGAAGGTCTCCTCTCTCTAACATATCTTTTAAGAGAAGTCTCTGGAGCCTCTGTACGTGTTGGTTACTAATCCATTGCAACATCATGTACTGGAGCATCAAAAATGTCTACACTTTGTCGATCATTTTGCATTTGATCACCATCTTCACTATCATCTTGAACATCATGATCTTGATGGACATTTCCAGCTACATTCGGGGTATCATTTATAGAAACTAACTCAATATCAACCAAACAATCAATGCTCTGAGAATCTCTTCTCTCTGCCTTCTCAAAATCCTCAATAATTTGGTCTTCAAAAAATACTACATCACGACTTCTGACAAGTTTCTTCTTAATTGGATCATATAATCAATAACCAAACTCATCCTAACCATAACCAACAAAGATACATTGTCAGGTCTTAAAATTCAATTTCCACCTCTCATCCTTAGGAACATACACAAATGCTTTGTAACCAAAAATGCTCAAGTGATCATAGGAAACATTCTTGCCAAACCAAACTATATCAGGAACATCACCATCTAGAGCTACAGTGGGTGACAAATTGATAACATAAGTAATTGTGCAAAGTGCTTCAGCCCAAAAGGAATTTGGCAACTTTGCTTTTGTAAGTAAGCATCTAACCCTGTTCGCTAAAGTTCTATTCATCCTTTCTGTTAAACCATTCAACTGAGGAGTTTGAGGAGGAGTTTTCTTATGTCTAGTACCTTGCTCTCTATAATAGTTATCAAATGACTCATAATATTGACAACCCATTATCAGTGTGGATGCATTTCAACTTCTTGCCAGTTTGTCTTTTAACTAAGGCATGAAATTCTTTAAATTTCTTAAAAACTTGATCTTTGTTCTTTAAAGCATAGACTTAAAGCTTCCTAGAATGATCATCAATAAATGTCACAAAACACAATGCACACCATGTGATCTTACCTTCAAAGGACCACAAACATCTTAGTGAATCAGTTCTAGTAAATCAAACTTTCTTGAATAATGATGACTCTTAAAAGAAACTCTTCTTTGTTTCCCAGCCAAGTAGTGAACACATTTACTTAACCTAGCTTCCTTAACCCCTTAAAGCAATTTTTTCTTAGCCAAACAATTAATCCCCTTCTCACTCATATGACTTAGTCTTCTATGCCATAATTCTAATGTAGTATCACTCTCTACTATATTCACTGAGCCTTCAAAAATAAAAGCTTGCAACATGTACAAGTTAGAGGATTTGTTACCTCAAACTATAACCATTGAACCTTTTGTAAGTTTCCAATGTCCATTTTTAAAGACATTGCAATAACCATCTTAATCAAGTTTTCCTACAGATATCAAATTCAAGAGAATTCCTGGTGCATGTTTGACATTTTTAAGAACGAACCTTGAACCATTGTTAGTTTCCAAACAAACTGTTCCAATACCAATTACACCTATCTTGCTATCATTTCCCATCTTCAATCACACTTATCTTGCTATCACAAGATTCTGATCAACACTATCCTTCTTTTACTGTCTCATTTCCTTTTTCAGCTTAAAGAGATATTTCTTAATATGCCCTGCCTTACCACAATGATCACATACAAAATTTTTATACTTAGACCTTGACTTGCTTTTACTTTTCTCTCTACCTTTTTGACCTTTGAATTTGTTTTTCCCCTTCTCTTTTGTAATAAAAACGTCAGATTACAAAATTGGTCAATGAAACAGGAAAAGTTTCCCAAGAATCATGTAAAGTATTAAGAAACCAAAGTCCTGTATCTCATCATCAAATCTTATACCCATTCCAGATAGTTGATTAACAACACCCTAAAAATCATTCAAATAATCAGAAATAGCACTGCCTTCCTTGTATTTCAAGTTCATCAACTGCTTGAGTAAAAATAATTTGTTATTTACTATCTTCGATGCATAAAATTGCTCAAGCCTATCCTACAGAGTTTTGGTACGTGTATCAGTAACAATGTGATTAAAAACATTATCTTCTACCCATTGTCTAATAAAACCACATACTTGCTAATGTTCAAATTCCCAGTCTTCATCAAACATAGACTCAAGTTTATTAGTGGCAAACACAGGCAAATGCATCTTTTTCACAAATAACAAATCTTTCATCTTAACCTTCCATTTGTGGTAATTGGCTCCATTCAAGCAAACCATTCTACTAGTATTAACCTCCATAATTCAAATAGACCAAAAGGATTAAATCAACCAATGCTCTGATACCGCTGTGTTAGGAAAGACTAGGTATTGCTAAATTCTGTGGAAGTGTAAACACAATACCAAAACTTCCCAAATCTATTTGAATAATAGAAGTAAATAAATAACAACAACAATTCGCTAACAATAACAGCAAATCAAACACAAGTAACGACATCGAAATTTTTAACGTGAAAATCCCTTCAAACTAAGGGTAAAAAAATCACTGGACCTCTGGTCCAAAAAATAGCTCCACTAAGTTAAAATGTGTACAAATATCCTCTTCTTGAAAACACAAACTTAGCATCAATAAGAGGAATAAGCAACTACACAAGATAACATTGTTAGGAACATAAAGGGAGAGAAAACACAAAAAAATGTGTCACTGTTTCGAAGCTTCGATCTCAACATTCAAAACTCGAAACGAAAAATTGATTGTTCATAATGTAGAGGACTGTCTTAAGAACACACTCCTAAATTTTCAACTCGATCCAATGGTAGATGAGTATGGATCGAGGAGAAAAGTGAATCTGGTCGTCCAAAAACATTACAGCTATTTCTCTGCTCTCTCTTCCTTTTGGTTTTGCTTTGTGTCAACGCCCACTACTGAAAAAGAAGTTAGCTATTATAAGCCAACAAAGAATGAGGCAAAATGGGTTTTTCACATAAGAAGGGACCCGTAATCCCGAACTTTCAATGGGTGATGGATATCACTTTTAATGGGTTATCCTTCAAGAACTTTCAATGGGTGAAGAAAAGAGGTGTTTTATTTACCTATAAAATCATTGGAGAATATTCTTGGAAGTTCTTTGAGGCAAAAGTTTGAAACTTTCTTTGTGAGTTTTGTTGTTCTTGTCAAAAGAGCATAAAGGTTTTCGACTTTGCATAGATCAAGAAAAAGATGATTAAGAATCGGCAAAGAGAATGGAACTCAAAGACGGTTGCCAAGATTGTTGATTTTCACCTTTTGGCTTATTATTGTTGATGAGCTTCATTAGGGTTTTTCTTAAGTGAGCAGTTTTAGATTCTCTTAGATATTTTACACAACTTAAGCTCTTACCAATGTCATTTATGTTTAACTTTCTAATGCTAATTATTGTATAGGTCTTTTCCTTTTCCTTTTTTTTTCTCGTGATTGTTTTTATATTTCTTTATTCACATGAAATTCTCACCAAATTCTAAACACAGTTTGTTCTGACAAATATTAAGTCCCATTTGAAACTAATCCACATACCCCCTTGCCCGAACCTTTTAGATGTCACATAAATTTTGTAAATATATCATTATTCAGCAAATTACTATTTTTGATTGGTTTATGATAATATGTGAAATTATTTTTATGTGAAAAATAATATTAATAAAAATAAATAAATTGATATTATTTTAAATTTATATTGTTATAATTTTTAGAGACGAGAATGAATGTAAAATTATAAATTATAAAGCATAATATATTGAAGGACTGTTTTATAATTTTAAAAAACTTCATGAACTATTTTATAAATTATAAAAATTACCTAAAACAGTACTCGATATTAACCGGTACTAATACAATACTATACCAAAGATATGTATACCATTCATAACGAGCTTATTAAATCCTGACATTTCCTCTTTCAATATTCACACTCTGTAGCGTATGTTATGCTACATCAAGATAAAGAGCAGAATTTGACTAGGATCACCATCCCAGACACACCAAGAAAGGGAAAAGAGAGACGAATATAACTGCATCATAGGATTTCTTCTGTAACAATGCATCATCCTACTGAATTCGAATCCATTTGTGGTCATATTTCCATTTTCCGAAATAGATGCAGCACCAAGTGAGAGAAAACAAAGTAATCCTCAAGAAAAAATACAGCCTTTTTTTTTTTTTTTGTCTCCTTAGGTAAAACGTTCAGGAACAAAGAGCAGAGCAGGCTAATGGACATATGATAGTAATTCCCAAGTTCAGAGAAAGGATGCGCTAAGGTAGTCAAAGTTCATCACCTAAGGTAACCAATAAACACACATTCATAACACTGTACATGTAATGTCCTTATATGCAAATTAAGAATCCGAGAAACAACTCTTGTACTATGACCAAAAAAAACCTGACAAAGGATAAGTTCCTCGCATGAGAGCTGCGTTTACAATTGCAGGACCCTCTCAATTGCAGCAATATAAAACTCCTTTGGCATGGTGCCAACCACAGACTCTTGCTTCTTCCCATTCTTGAATAGCAGAACCACAGGCACAGCCTTAATTTCATAGTCCTCAGCAATTTGTATATCACTGTCCGTGTTGAGAACAAAACACTTAAGCCTCCCATCGTACTCTCCAGCAATCTCATCAATCACCCGGTGGACCATTTTGCAGGGTCCACACCAACTTGCATAGAACTCAACCAGGACAGGTATATCACTTTCCAAAATCGAATTCTCCCAAGAGTCCTTTGTAACCACTGCCGCTAAACATATTCGAAACATGTTAAGATGGCACCCAATATGTGTGTGCTTCATATGTCTGACTAACACCTCATGCATAGAAGGTAAATGACAAACCATAAAACAAGCATAAATTAAGCCGATGCTGAAGAAGAAGGATCCAATATTTCAATCCATTCTCCAAGCAACATAATTTTTAACAACATAGAGATAAAAATATCACGTTAAAGTGTCGACCATAAGATCCAGATGGTACACAAAAACTATAAGCAAGAAAAAGCACTTCAAACCAACTTAATCAAGTGATACCCAGCATCCGTTCTTCATCGACATCATTGCACGAGCATCTCATCTTCAATGGAAAACCTCTAGCTAGCATAATCACTAACATCAATCGTCTCACATTTTCTTAGCTTCACCCAATCAACAAGTTGATACTTTCCCACTCAACATAAAACAACCTAGCAGAAGAGTAAATAAATAAGAAAATAAAAGGACCCGGAAAGGGTAGAAGATAATCACGGACCACAATTACAGAGCAATCCTTGCTTGTTATATTATTAAAACAATCCACGATTTTTAGCCATTTTTCAGTATCCGTTTTAAGTATTCACCAATCGTTTTCTTCGAAGTGTGATCCATTTCGGAATGTTTTGTCAACCGACCGGCCTTAGACAACAAAATGAACACAAAATCAACTTCCAAATACCTCATTTTATTAAAAAAAAATTCCAGGGTTTGGAAGCTAAAATTACTAAACAGTCGTTTAAAAGAAGAGCCACCAAAGAAAGATTGAATCTTTAATTGAAAAGATTCAAAATTTAACGAAGCAGAAGAAAATTGAGAGATGAAATGAGGATCTTAAAGTGTAGTAATAAGAGTACCTCTAGAACCGCGAGCGCAAAGGACCTTCAACGGAAGAGGAGGACCCAATTTGAGGACGAGATTTCTTGGCGTTGGCGGAGGGAGACATAGAAAGGTAGAGCTGTACACGCGGTTGCTGAGTGAGAAGGAGGAGAGTGACGGATCTAGAGGAGAGCGAATGAAGGTGGAAGTAGCGGCCATCACAGAAAAGCTCTGCTAGAAATGTATGGAAGTGTTAGAGAAGAGAGATACATGTATATCAGAAGATACAGGCCTTTACCTGATTGAACAATTAAGATGAAAGTGGGGCGCACAAAACATAAGAAGGTTATGATTTACGATTAATTAAATTGTTTATAGAGCTAGCAATAGGATAGGTCGTTAGTATAGAATTTGGTTATGGTACGATACTTTTTTGGTACCGATCAATATCAAATATTATTCTGAGTAATTTTTAAATTTAAAGAATAG
>JAOQML010000197.1:36280185-36295890 GCA_027568935.1 Erythroxylum urbanii | reverse complement strand
ATAAAAAGTAATGAATTAATTAAACATATGTATATAATACACAACAAATAATAAAATAAAGATAATAATAAAATAATAAAATAAGCATAAACAAATAAATAAATAAGGAAGAGAACAAAGAAATAAATAAATGAAAAAAATTTAACTAAAATGGGTAAATAACTAAGAGGAAGTATTAAAAATAAATACAAAACACAATAATTAAAAAAGGTTCTAAATACATGTATATAAGCATAAATAATTTGTATTGTAAATAAATCCGTTATAATTTTTTTATTGTTTTAATTTTTAAAGATGAATTAAACCCAAATGAAATGAAATAGGAAAAAAAGATAGCACATGCCCTAGTCTAAACTCGATTTGAGACTATTTTTTAAAAAAAATCAAGTCCAAAGTCATTGACTTTTGGCTGGGCCAGGTCGAGTCGAGGTGGACTTATACCTAATTGCCAAGCCTATTTCAAAGTTTCGAAGCACTAGTAAACTAAATTAAAAATTATAAACATACATAATCAGTACTAATACAACAACAATATTTTAATAGAAATCTTGAGTCCAAACCTTATTGCCAAGTCTATTTTAGGGTTTCAAAAATGGAATAATAAACAAAACTTTAGTTAATTACAGATTACATATTAAAGTTAAAAATTATAAATATATATAATTTGTACAACAACATTCAAATAGAAATTCGACTAAGAATTTGGAGAAGTTCGGAAATACTTAACCTCATCTTTAATTAATAGAGAAGTTTCCGATAAAATGAGAAAAGAAAAGAAAAGGAAAAGGAACAAATTTAAATTACTATTTGAACATGATAAAAGTAAAAAATGTATACAAGTAATTGCATTAAAATAATAATAATAATATAAAAATAAAAGATAATACCAATAAATAGTATAATAAAATAAATAATTAATTAAAAAATTGCATAATACATAATAAAATAAAGAAAATTTAACAAAAAGATAAAAATAAAATAATTAAGAAATAAATAAACAAGAAAGGGGAATAAATAAATGACACAAACAAGTAAAAAAGCTTAACTAAAATGACTGAAATAAGTAAGAGGAAGTACCGAAAATAAATACAAAACACAATAATTAAAAAAAGGATTCTAAATAATCCGAATTGTAAATAAATTCGTTGCAATTTTTTTTAATGTTTTAATTTTTAAAACCCAAATGAAATGAAATAGAGAAAAAAAAAGTCAGCACACGCCCGATGGGACTCGAACCCACAATCGCCTGATTAGAAGTCAGACGCCTTATCCATTAGGCCACGGGCGCTTTTTATTTGTGACTGCTAAGTTGCAGCCTAGTGACGAAAGAGTACCATCTGAAAATTATCGACCTTCAACAACCATGCAGGGGACAGTATGGTTAAAAAAGAGAGTTGGCATCAAGTGTAGAGCTTAAACCCTCTACGATGTATTGAATCATGTAGGCCAAGCTTTGACCTTTGAGTTTGAAATCTGAAGCGAATTACATGAATAACAATTTTGTGGTTTCTTCAGGGTCAGCACTAGCACCAGGAATAGCAGGAAGCATTTGAAGAACAAAAGTTTGGCAGGCTAAGTATTCCATGGACAAATGGTTACATTCTGAAGACACCGTATTTGGTATCTTCCACAGGACGGTTGAATGAAGCAGATATGCAAAGTCCTATGATTTTTCTAGTGTCAGCTGGATCAATGATACCATCATCCCAAAGCCTTGCTGTCGAATAATATGAGCTTCCCTCTCTTTCATATGCCTCCACCACCTTTTCCTTGAATCTTTCTTCCTCTTCTTTTGTCCACTGCAAATCGTACGGATTAAACAAATCATAATATCATCTTCAAGGCAATGGCATATAAAAAGTTTAAATTACCTGAATTCCTTGCTTTTTTTTGTTTGTTTTTTCGATTTGCGATAGTACACCAGCCGCCTGAGCACCACCCATCACAGATATTCTGGCATTTGGCCAAAGGAACATAAAATTGGGACTATATGCACGACCACACATGGCATAATTTCCAGCACCAAAGCTTCCACCCACGATAATAGTAATCTTTGGCACCTGCACAAGCATTCATCAGAAACAGTTACAATGACATGCATTTCTCTTTTGTTTTTCTATCAATTTTCAAGTTAACCATAACGTACAATGAAAGAGGAAGATTCAAAGTCTACTCAATCAACTTTATTTTCCAAAGGCATTCGAACAAATATTTCATTGCATACTTTTTCTTTTTGTTTTTCCTTCTGTAATTATGCTAATGTGAAGATGAGTGAATTGAGAAATAAGAAACTAACTTTAGCACATGAAACTGCCATAACCATTTTTGCTCCAGATTTTGCTATTCCATTTGCCTCAGACCTTGAGCCAACCTACCATACGCAAAAGTCAATCCTGATTTCTATCAATTAACAGCATAGCTATTAAAGAAATTTTATATCTAAAGCAAACTATAACAATAACATCTTCAACCTTATCACCAAGCTTAGTAAGTAGTTTCAAAGACAAGCATGTGAGCCAAAAGTCTTATTACCATGTCTAAGTCTCTAATATCATTTTTATATACCAAACTTTTCATAAAACATCACTGTCATCGACTGAATAAAACTTGACTATAAATATCGTTTGTTCAAGAAGGGAAATCAAAAAAGCTTGAAGGACTCTAACTAAACAGTTAAGGCATGAAAACTTGACAGCAAAGCAAAGCAAGTTCTCAAATGTAGAGTTCACCAATTAGTTCAATTCCATCTACCATAAACATTTGCTGAAACCTCACAGATAGACCACATATGTTGGTGACTTATATAACTTCCATGTTCATGATTCCCAACACCTAACTAGATAGCTTTTGTTTATAGGATATCAAATACAAGGAGCATTGATCGTTTCCGTTAGTATGATCTTTCAAAAAAAAGCAAAAAGCACTAACAGGTAATGTAAAGACGAGACAAATAAAATACCATAAATCCAGTGATATTCTGAAGGAAGACCAAGGGAATATTACGTTGAGTACATAATTCAATGAAATGGGCCCCTTTTAAAGCAGATTCGTTAAACAATATTCCATTGTTGCCAATGATGCCAACAGGTTGTCCAAGAATTCTAGCAAAACCAGTTACAAGAGTCTGCAGTGATACAAGCAGAAGAAACAGGTAAGATTTATGGAAAGAAAGATGGGTAGAACTGATCTGAGGCTTACATCATTCACATATATCCAGGGGAAATTTAAGTTATTTTATTCAAGTGATTGAGATGCTCACAGTTCCATATAGCTTCTTGAACTCATCGAATTCACTTCCATCAACAATACGAGCAATGATTGATCGGATATCAAAGGCCTGCTTGAGGTCTACAGGGGCAATAGAACGAAGTTCTTTCACATCATATAATGGTTCCTTATATGTGGAATTTACATTTTGGAATGCGTTGATATTCCCTGTTTTTCCAGCCATGTGCAAGTTTTTGACAATATTCCTCCCAAGGGCAAGTCCATGCAATTCATCTACAAACACAAGTAGTTTTCAGGCATATCAACAGCTAAGAATAAGAAGAAGTCCATATGTTGTTTCCAAAGACCTGCCTAGGCAGAAGATGCTGCATCGATAGTAGTGAATAGATACCTTGAGCAAAATAGTCAGAAACCCCTGATGTCTTGCAATGGACAGAAGCACCCCCCAAGTCCTCGGCAGAGATTTCCTCTCCTGTGGCAGCCTACTATAACTTCTACTTTAGCTCTAAATTTAGTTTTAAGAAAAAAATACACACAAACCCCAGTATGCAAATATGGGCCTAGGTTACATGACTCCAAACGAATACGACCAGATATGCTAATAATACTTCCTGGGAAAAAAATCGATGGAACAAAACTTAAGTAACACATGAAGTAATCTGAACCACTAGAGATTTCAGAACTGACCTTCACAAGGGGTGGCCCAGCTAGAAATATGGTACCATTTCCTTTTACCATCACACTTTCATCAGCCATTGCTGGAATATAGGCCCCACCAGCAGTGCAAGAGCCTAACACAAGTGCAATTTGAGGAATGCCTTCTGCAGACATGATCGCTTGGTTGTAGAATATTCTACCAAAATTATCCTTGTCAGGAAAGACCTCAGCTTGTTTCGGAAGAAACGCCCCTCCACTATCAACAAGATATATGCACGGTAATTTGCACTGAGCAGCAATCTCTTGTGCCCTTAAATGTTTCTTCACTGTAATGGGATAATAAGTTCCTCCCTTGACAGTAGGATCATTTGCCACAAACATGCATAGGCGTCCATGAACAGCACCTATTCCAGTGATTATTCCAGCAGATGGTAAGGAATATTCATATAAGTTGTGTCCTGCAAGCTTTACACAGAAAATAAAACACAAGGAAGACATCAAAATCATGTCTGCATTCCAAATGCAAGCTGATAATTGAACTTCCATTATTTTTAGGTACACTAATTTTCATTGGTAACAGCTGACTGCACGATTCAAGGATCCAAAGCTCACTCACCATAAGAGGGTCAATGTTATCTTGACGTCTGCTTAATCAGATACCGAGAATAAATAAAACCAACCGATACTATAAACAATCACATGAGAAACAGCCTCAAAATATTGGCTCAACGGTTAAAACACAACTCAAGCACAAAAATATACAAAAGATTCAAACTTTGCTATGAGACAAAAGAAACTGCTTCCTACTTATTATGGGATGGCAATTATCTAATTAGTCCAACAACTGACGAAGATATAGTAAAATTTAGATTAAACTCTTAGGATGCTTCTGAAAAGCGAAAAAATCACATACTTCAGATTCCAACCTTTTATCTCTATTTCTCCCACTTTTTAACACAATTTCCAACAACATAAATTCCTTATACGAATCTACTTAAAGGTTATCAATCGCACAATTTGCTAATAAATTGAGATATAAACTTATTCAAGTAATCCCAACAAACCTGAGAGAGTTCAAGAAACGAAGATCCAGGGTCAAGAAGCCGGTCAATTCTTTCCCTAGGCAAAAGCTTGTTCCTACTCCTGTTCCTTTTGACCGCTTCTTCACCTCCTCCAGCCAAAACCTTAAAGTCATACCCAACACATTACAGTTGCCATTCAGACGCAAACCTTACGCGCACAAACACGAACAACACATTAACATAAACAAGTTTACCAATAAAATAAAATACCTTCTCTACATGGGTTTGAAGCTCCGAAAGCAGACTCTCCATGGCCTTAGAATTGCGTAAAAAAGACTCGGAGCTCCGATCCAGGCCATCAGGGAGGACCCCCAAGCAGAGTTGTCGTCTGTGGAGGACTTGATAAATCGGGCACAGTATTCCAGATTTGGAGCATAACTCTGAACATGAAGATACGGCTCTTCTGGCCAGGACTCTGAGCATTTCGCTAAGTGCGACGAGTTCAGCTAAAACTCCCTCTTATGCTTTTAATGGACGAGTTAAGGTGAAACTCCTTCTCCCAGTAATTTATAAATAGGGCTCTGGCTCTACTGGCACTGGGAGCTTGCGTGTTGTTCACATCCATTTTGCCCAAATCCGCTTCCGCCTTATCTTAGGAGTTAGGAAGCTCACCCAATTAAAGAAATGTCATTTTTTATGAGTTAGCTTGTTCCTTCTCCTTGCATATTCTAATCAATAAAATTTTAGTGAATAAGCTTCGTAAAGTACCTAAAGTATCTATCTTTAAGAGATTTACATATGGCCGTCACATGAGTTTTCTTTGACTGCCAGCTCGAGAAACGTTGTCGTTGGAGGCAGTCTTTTACTCCTTGAAAATTAACTTCATGCCCGGATAAGATACGTGGCGGCTTATGCCTTTGGGATTTTCTGAAAGTACACTTTCAGGTTTTCAACATACAGCAGACTGCAGGCACAGAGAGGCTAAAGATTGAAGCTTTAGCCGATGGAGTCTGTGTTGTGTCATCTCTCAGCTGCAGCTACAGTTCCAGCGAAGCTTTGTTCTTTCAAGCCGCTTACCATGAATTCATCTGCAACTAGTAGTGTGTTCTTTGTTTCCATGGGGATTCCGTCGCAGCATGAAACACCCACCAGAAGGAGACTTTCCTCCAAACCCAGTAAAACGGTGTCTCCGACAATACAAAACGCTCCGGCCACAAGTTCTTCTGAGAGTAGTACTTCGCCAGTCCCTCCTAAGAAGGTACCATTCTTTCTATTGTCATTTGCTGTTTTGTTTAAAATACTTATGGGGAAGAGACTGTCATTGTTTACATACTTTCTGAGTAGAGTATCCACGCATTTAGTAGTTCGGTTTTTAGCTAATTTCAGGATGTCTTAACTAAGTATATTCGTCGCCTTTTGGTGCACACTTCTTAGGTTTTGGTCTTCCGGTAGTCTATTCTCTGTTCTTTGAACATCCTTTTCATCAACGTCGTAACAGTGTGAAGAGAAAAGATGGATCAGGATTAAAAAAATAGAAACTTGGTGATTGATGAGCAATAATGTTTCGATAGTTTCCTTTATGAATGAGTAATCAGCTAACCCTTTTTCTCTGAATTCGAAAAGTTGGCTAGATTGGGATAATTATAGCATGTCTGTTTCAATTTTTGAGTTTCTTATGAGGCTTGATTCCGAATTTTATTGTGGATGTGCAGGTACTGATTCCTATTGGATTTGGCACAGAAGAAATGGAAGCTGTTATTATGATTGATGTTCTACGCAGAGCTGGTGCAGAGGTGATTGTTGCTTCAGTGGAGCCACAGCTTGAGATTAAGGCTGCAGGTGGCGCCAGACTGGTCGCTGATACCTTTATTTCCAGCTGCTCTGACAAAGTTTTTGATCTTGTGGCTTTGCCGGTTAGTTGTTTCAAGTCTCAAATTGTTACAGATAGAATTATATAAAAATTTCCAGTGACAGTATTCTTTGGTTACTTTATCTCTTGGTATGGTAAGCATCCATTGCTATAGTATACTTCACAACATTCAATTTTTTTAGTAATAGCAACAAACTTTATATTTTACTATTGAACAACAAAGCTTGGATTGTTTATAGGAGCCACACCTTGTTGATTTTCAAGAAGAGAGGTCCATGATGATGTGATTATTAAATTTTCTTAATAACGTTGTTTATCTTTTTGTTTTCCAATGGCAGTAGTGCATGGAAACTTACTGAAAAAACAGTCTAATTCAGTGGCAAGTTAATAATTGACACAAGTGCAGATGTTTTTCATGTGACATGACTACATTGATTGGAGACTGGATCAAAGAAATAAAAAATTTTCATCTTTGGCACTGCAATGCAACATGTAGAACAACAAATTACATGATTTTGTGCAGAGATACTTTCTTTACTCTTTGAAATTTGATGCCTTCATATGTAATTTGGTCGATTTTTGGTTTTATAAGGGGGGTATGCCGGGTTCAGCTAGGCTAAGAGATTGTGAGGTTCTTCAGAAAATCACAAGCAAACAAGCTGAGGACAAAAGGTTATATGGAGCTATATGTGCTGCCCCTGCTATAACACTTCTCCCATGGGGTCTTCTGAGAAGAAAGCAGGTCACTCACCTGATTTGATTTGGTAGAACTTTGGTGAATATGCATGAAAATGATTTGTTTTTCTTAATGAAATGTAGCGTATGATGAAAGATAACATGTCACCCTGCATTCATGGACAAGCTTCCAACATTTTGGGCCGTCAAATCAAATATTCAAGTTTCAGGTGAAGTTACAACAAGCCAAGGTCCTGGAACTTCTTTCCAGTTTGCTCTATGTTTGGTTGAACAACTGTTTGGCGAGTCTGTTGCCAAGGAGCTTGGTGGATCGTTGGTAATATCTACGATTCTGTTGAATTATTTTCTTCTGCCTGCCATGCATTCTTATTTATTGCTATTAATGCTTTGTGTTCTACATCCTCATTACTTCGTTTTTATATGAACCAAAAGATAAAATTTAGTTTGCCCTATATCATTAATGCTGATATTAATAATGTATTCATTTCCATGTCAACTTTCATCCCAGCAATGTCAACAAGGAATGGTTGTCAGGGCAGAATGAATTTATAGCTCGGTAGCATACACACACTGGCACATACATATCCATGAAAAGATTCTAAAAATAATAGAAGAAAGAAGAACAGAAAGAGTAAATGATTGAAGTAGCTTGGATATTACTTCTGCAATTTTTAATATCCCGCCTAAAGATTTTGATGTAATTATGCTTGTCTTGCCCGAATATGATATCCATAACTATTAAACTGTTTTAGTAGAATGCTAGTTCTTTTCACCCTTTTCTGGAGGCTCCATAGTTAATGCTTTTCAATTCTTGTAATAGTTTATGCATGTTGCTGCTGCTGCTGGTAACTCTATAAAAGAAGAGTTTAATACGATTGAATGGTCTGTTGACCATAATCCTCGTGTGAGTTTCTTTTAGCTGCCTTATTTCCAACTTGCATCGTTTTTGTTTTTAATGTTCTTTTATTGCTATTGAATTCTGGAGTTTCCTTTGTTCTCTTCAATGTTATTCAGGTTCTAGTACCAGTTGCAAATGGTTCTGAAGAGATTGAAGTAATAACGATTGTGGATGTTTTGCGCCGAGCAAAAGTGGATGTAGTTGTTGCTTCAGTCGAAAAATCTGCTCATATTTTGGCGTCGTGCGGCACAAAAATTGTTGCTGATAAATTAATTAATGATGCTGCCCAGTCTATCTACGATTTAATCCTCCTTCCGGTGAGGCAAATGCTGAATCATGTCATGGCTTTGTTTGTTAGCTTTCCTTGCATTCCTTTTGATATAAAACTAAATTGTCAACTTATGAATCTCCCATGTTGACATCAATTTATGCACCTAGTCATAATGTGCTGTATCATATTTTTCAAATGCAACCTATAAATTTTCCAGGAAGACATCAATTTATGCATGTAGTCCTAAAGCGCTGTATCATAATTTTTTACTGAAAATAACCTTCTGATAAGCAAGATTGGTTTTATCTAGCATTTAACATTATCACGACTTCCTTTGTTGGCTTTGATGAACTTGGTGTTTGATTCCACCACTGACTTAAAGTTGATACTACCACGCACTGATACATACCTAGATAGTGGTCCAAAGTCTTAAAGAGTTTGTTCAGTTTTTGTCTTCTCCTTCCCTATTATACTTGTTTTGCTTACTTTTGAGCATGTTTGACTTTCTTAGGGTATTCCCACAACGCACAATGTACTTTTTAACAGTTATTCTTTGTCCATTACACATCCTTAGAGAGTTTGGATTTGATACAAACCTTCAGGGAGGAATTCGTGGAGCTGACAAGCTGCAAAGATCCAGAGTTCTGAAGAAGATGCTCCGTGAACAAGAAACTGCTGGAAGAATATATGGAGCAGTTTGCTCTGCCCCTGCAGTTCTACAAAAGCAGGGTTTACTCAAGGTAATATGAAGCTAACTGAGCTCATCCTCCTTTAAGATTTCATATTTTGAAGCCGTTTCTTCTGCCGTGAAACAGGATAAGAGAGCCACCGCACATCCTTCTGTCCTGAGCAAGCTGACCAGTGAAATGGTTAATGGTGCCAGAGTAGTAATCGATGGTAAAGTGATTACAAGCAAGGGACTTGCTACAGTGACAGATTTTGCATTGGCTATCGTGAGCAAGCTTTTCGGTCATGCAAGAGCGAGAAGCGTAGCTGAAGGTCTTGTTTTTGACTATCCTAGGAGTTAGATGCATCAAGTCAGAAAATGGAAGTCAATTCACATGATGCCACAAGCTCTAAAAGTGTTCTTCAAGTTGGCTCGCACAACTTCACACAAGGTCATGGTTGCTAGACGCAATAAACAAGATCATCGTCATTCGATCTATGACTACTAGAGGGGAATGTTAACGTGGGCTAAGAATATTGTCAAAACTAGAGCTGAATAATGGTTGAGAATTGGAAAGTGTGATGGACATACATGCAATAAACTAGAAAGAAAAGGTGAAAAATTAAGAGTATTCTTTAGTTGCTACCAATGAGGAAAAGAAAAATATTTAGTCTTATCATATAAAAAATGTCTATATGCATGGCACCCTCTGGTTTAAATCCAATGTAATGTGTGGTGTGATGTAAAGTTATTAACTGGAACTTGTGCAGTGTAATGAGCGATACTTATGCTAACCTATATTCCAATATAAATGTTGGAAAAATAAATAAATATGGTTAATATGATTGTTTAATCATATGTGTTACTAAAACTAATCATTTTCAGATTAGTTTCTTGTTTTCAAAGGTTAGAGGATATTTGTTGTTTTTGTTAGAGGAGATTTGGCAAAATACTCAATGACTTGTGGTCATCATAATCCTTTCGAAATTTAGATGATCATTTTATATTGAAGCTTAGATTCTTAACTACTCTTTAACAATTAAAACCAAATGTTGCATCTTCAAGTTAATTAGGTGTGTTCAATATTTATCATCCTTTCATCACACATGATGAGTTTAGTTAATTAGCATTCTACAAACTCTTATTGGATACATTCTACAAACTCTTATACTTATCCAATAACTCGCGACCAACATATGACAAGAGTTTAATATATCTATGAGTAATAAGTGATGTTTTGATTAATAAATCGTTCCTTAAGTAGATTTAGTATGCTAAACTTTAGGTTATACCTTACATTTCAATCTCTTTTGATCTCATTTACTTTATAATGTCATCTATGTATTTAATTTTCTTACTAAGAGTCGGTTGCCACTTTTGAATATATAGTTTTTCTTATGCAGTACACCAATCAAAATGATCTTCTTCTATTGTAAGTTCTCTTGAATTTAATTTAATTTACTTTCCTAGAATTATCCCATAAGATAATATTAAGCATATTCTTTTGGTAACATTCTAAAGTAGCAAACCTTAAATTTAATTCTTAAAAATTAGACAGAAGTCTTAAGGGTATTATACTATGAGACTGGTTTAACCTGAGATTTTATGACTTAAATTAATACTTTTTCATAGTTGCATTTGTACACATAATAAGAGTCGTATGCTACAATATTAACTCCTTTCAATTTAGGGTCTTTGTCTTTTATTATCGTATAGATGATGATTCAAACATATTCAACATTTAAACTAAGTTCACTTTTCTATACTAAAATTCATTTTTTTGAACTCCTATCTAGAAATTAAGACATATATAATGACCATATGATCACTCCAAACCAAATTCCTTTTACTTATTATCTAGGTCTGCATTTGTGGTTTAGGTTTCTTTCTTACTCTTACTCCCTAGTATCACTTTGATACTAAATTTAAATTTTGCCTTAACTCTAGTCATCACAAGTATTAGAGGTGATTACATATGTAAGAGGGTCAATCTTTTATCTATTTGACGTACTTTTTGATTCATACGTAAAATATGTCATATAAAGTAAACATATTTCATAATCAAATACTAGTCAATGTTTATTATTTAATAAATAATGATAACTCATATTTGCATTTTAAACATGACAAGATATTGAATTAACATATAAAAAGAAATCTACATGATTCTTATGACTTAACATGCTCAATATATGTATCTTAGGAAATTAGCTTTGTCATTAAGTCTACCACTATATCTCATGTAAATATATACCCCATTCGTACGTCTCATACAATTATATCTTTCATATAATACTTTGTACCTATATGCTTGGTTTTAAAATCAAATTTATGGTTATTATTATAAGTGATTATTACTTGATTGTCATAGTTGATTATTATTGGATTAGTCTCGCTCATAACAACTCTCATACTAACCAAGAATTATTTAAGTCACACAGCTTTCTGTACTATTGTTGAAAATGTTATAAATTTAACTTCTATTATGGATAAAGTAACACAAGATTGTTTCTTACTTTTTGATGATATCATACCAGTGTTAAGTAAGAAAACAAATCCAAAGGTATATTTTTGCTCATTTAAATCTCTTCCTCATTTTATATCTACTTTTGTATATGTAGATCGTTGCCTTAATAACACCATACATAATGAATGATACCTTTTAAATACCTCAATATTCTTTTTACTATTTTCCAATGTGCTTATCTAGGATTTGACTAATTATGCTCACCATTCTAAAACATAACAAATATTTGACCTTATACATATCATGGTATATATGAGACTTCCAAATGCACTGGAACAAGGAAGTTTCTTCATTTGTTCCTTTACTTACTGAGACCTTCGTCTTTAGCAATAGGATTATCAATTACTTTGTAATTTAGCAATAAGATTATCAATTACTTTGCAATCTTGCATACAGAATCGTTTTAAAACCTTTTAAATATAGGTCCCTTGAGAAACTGATAATATCTTGATCTTTTGAAATCTTAACTCCAAGAATATATGAATTCATCCATATCTTTCATCTCAAATTTGGATGACAACTAGTCTTTGATGTGCTTGACAAACTTATAGTTAATGCGAGCATTCAAAATATCATTCATATATAAAGATAAAATCGCAAATTTACCTTTAAATCTCTTAATATCTTGACAGTGGTCTTCATCAGGCATATGAAATAATTACATTATGAAAATGAATGTCACTGCTTTAAGGATTGCTTTAGACTATAAATCAATTTTAATAATCGACACACTTTATATTTTTGGCCCCTCTCAATAAAACTTACAGGTTGTTCCTTATAGATTTCTTCTTCTAATTCTCTATTTAGAAAAATAGTCTTTACATCTATTTTATGTAATTCAAGATCCAAAATGGCTACTGTAGCTAAGATTAAACGAATTGAAGCAAACCTTATAACAGGAAAAAATGTCTTCGCGTAATCAATTCCATATTGTTATTTATATCCTTTAGTTATGAGGACTATAAGAGCCTAATGTATATTCCTTAGATCATTCTCTTCTTATGAGATAATCAATGGATTTTTCCTTTGATTTTAAAATGATGTACAAAAATTATTCCATAATTACTATGACATAAATAAGGTTTATGAGAAATAAATTCATGAACTTCCTAATTACTCTCGCTCATATCAGATATAATAGGTAAACTTTTAATATATTGTAACCTTAATTGACCTCGAGTTAATCCTTCAAGTTTTAAACTACTCCCACTTGGAAAAAGTTCCTCTTTATGATTCTCTATAATAGAATCATTCTGATTAACAGTCCTACATAAAAATAGGTTTTTTTTTATATTTCACCTTGCTTTATAAATTTATTTTCTGAAAATGTGACATCTCGTGATTCAAATTCAATTACGCCTTCATCATCTCATTCATTAATGAACATATATCCTTTAAATTATTTAAAGTATCTAATAAAGATATTTTGCTTCTGTCTTAGGCTTAATTCCATAATTGTGAGAGAGATTATGAACTTAGGCAACATACAATTTTTCATTTAAGGTTTTTCACCTATCCATAACTTATAGGAAGTGTTTATAACTGATTTTATTGGCACTCAATTAAATACATAAGTGGTTGTAAGCTATGCATCACCCTAATAAGTTATTGATAAATTTGCTTGTGTCATCGTAGAATTAACCATTTCTAATAACATTTTATTATTATCTTTATAATACCATTCTATTGTAGGGTTTGGGGAATAGTTAATTGTTTTTTTTATCATAGCGTCTTAAACTTATTAGACAAGTATTTTTTTCCTTGAATAATTCTTAATGTTTTTATTTTATTGTATAATTAATTTTCAACCAAATTTGTATACTTTATGAAATAATTTAATGCTTCAAATTTATGAGAAATCAAATATACGTGACCGTACCGAGTATATTCATCTATGATAAAATATTTAGTCTCACATTGTCCCCTTATATTTATTGGACCACAAATGTCAGAATGAATGAATTGTAATGCATAAGAAGCTTGTGTTCCCTTTTCAAGTCGCTTTCTTTCCATTTTACTTTCTAGGCAATGTTCACAAATAGGTAAATCTACTTGATGTAAATAACCTAAGAGGTCATTTTTAGCTAATCAGGTTACTTGGTTTTGACCAATATAACGTAGTCTAGTAAGCCTCAAAATTGCATCATTATTGGAATTTCTAGATAATGTAAACAAAAGAAAAACTTATATTATTATTTATATAAATGATATCCAGAATAATAAAATTATCCAACATAAATTGATGACCATAATAAATCCTTATGTAAAAATTTACATCATAATTAAGACTAATTAATACTAATACATAAATAAGATTCTGTCGAATCTATGGAGCAAACAACACTTCACATAAGATTAGACATCAACCACTACATATGTTTAACTTGCATGTTCCAATCCCTTGCACGACAACTCTTAAGTTATCTTCTACATAAATCCACTATATTCCTTGTGAGATTTTTTTTTTAATTTTACAAAGGCATCTATATCCTTCACTACATGGTTGGTTGCTCCTAAGTTTGCAATCTACAAAAGATGCGCTTCAATTAGAAAAACAAAACAAGAGATATTCACATAACAAATGTCTGTGAAACAAGATTGTACCTTTTTAGGCTCACTACAGTCGTGAGCGAAGTGGTTACTACTATTAAAGCAATTGACTCTTTTTATTTTCTACTTTCTAAAATTTCGTTTTCCTTTTCCATGCTGGTTCTACTTTGATTTCTTTGAGTCCTGAGTATAATGAGAGTTTTTCTTACACTTTTTCCATTTAGGTCCACCATAATGCTTATGATTTATGTTCATAGCTCCATGTGAGCTAGAACCAACTATATACACATCAAAGGATATTTTGGAGGCTTCATGACATTCTTCTTCTAATATCAGATGCTTTACGACATCTTCCATTATCTTGATGCTTTCATTGTGGGTTATGCATCTTCATTTTTAATGAAAGGATCACATCTTACACTTGTTGATCATTTGACAATTCTGGGCCAAAGTCACACAAATCACTTGTCATATTTGACTTGTGCCTCGAATGCTTTTGCATTTTGTAATATGATCACTTCCTATATGTATCAAAATTGATAGTGAGTGACATCAATTTGGTCATTAAGATATCTCCACAACATATAGTTAAACGGACCACATGTCCTTAGCACATATTGGAATTCATGCATTATATCGTTATCTATAATGCTTAACAATGTAATACAAGTCAATGAAATCTTCTATCATATTTCATAAGCATCATTATCCTTTTTGTGTTCAGCCATATTGCGTTCTTTAAGAATGTCCACAGTTATGTTTAATGATTCTATAGCCTATTACCCTTCTAGTACATATTGTTTTCATACTCTAGATTTCATAATTGTCACCATTTAATTTCTCACCCTTATTGAGTTCAACAATAATATTATTTAATATAATACCTACAATTGAAATACTAAGTTTCTTATAGGAAAAAAAGTATATACGCACTTCAATATCATCTCTCTCTCTTACACACACACGTACACACTCGCACACATATAAACACACTCACATTTAATGAATAATCATATTTAAAAAACCTACAAAATCAAAAGATCACAAATGTTCTCAATCATCAATCGTATAACAACTAAATACCAGTTATCATAATCGATTAGAATTATCAAATAAATTTTTTTTAACATATATATTGATAAATTGAAAAACATAAGCTCGACATATATAAATAAACACAATTTATATAGTTCAGTATAACTTAGTTCAATACTAAATGATTACATAACATGAACATCTCCTAAATTTTTAATAAACCATATGGAATAATGTCAACTAATTCATATGATAATGCCCTTAAAGCTCAATATGCAATATTT
>JAOQML010000197.1:36235175-36246803 GCA_027568935.1 Erythroxylum urbanii | reverse complement strand
AAAAAATGCATTTCTAAGCTCTCATTAATCACTCATATTTACTATTCTAACCTCCCAAAGGTAACGGGATGTTACAATTTATGTTATAACATGGTCATTACTCCGGTAAGTGCAGATATAAAGAGTATGACCAAAGCGCTTGTTTGATATAAGAAGATGACAATCAAAACCACATTCTTTTAAGGGTTACAACATCTGATGAAATACCAAATTATTACATATGGTTTCCTAATACAAGGTGCACCGACCATAGCTGTGGTAAGAAAAGCTCATTTTTTACCTTGATAAGCCTGTCTACTCCAAAATTAAGTTCACTAATGATATCACAGTTAATGGGGAAAAGATGAATTTTAATCAAATTGAAGAATTGAGACCATATCTATATTTCAAATGTTTTATATATGTCAAACATCAAGAGCAATCTGTATAGCATGAGTTAGTTATTATAGAAGGTATTAAGGTATCCTTGTGATGATCACTTTTCAATTTTTGATACAAATGATGCACTTATTCTTAAGGTCACTTTAACAAAAAATTGTATGTTTCATATTTATATTTCTAATGATGTTTATATATGCTTCTATAATATGGTTAAAGTGAGTCTTAGTTATAGCACCTATGATTTGGCCATTTAAGCTTCCAATTTTGAAGTTGCTTGCTTAAAGTTATATATGGAAAAACTTAATAGAGTATAATCCATCCAAGTCAATTATATGAAGGTTACGTTATTGGAAAACAAAGCATATTTCTATTTAGAGCTATAAATAGTCAACATGCAATCTGGCCATATGAGCTTATTCATATTAATGTATTTCGTCCAATGAATGTTGAGTTGAATGAAAATAATAGGTACTTCTTGATCTTTATTGATGATTACACCCCAAAAAAATTGAATTTATTTATTGCCAAATAAATCTAAAGTTTTTATTTATTTTAAGAAGTTAAGACCCACGCGACAAGACAAAGTGACTATTGTATAAAGATATTTCGTCCATATGATAGGGTGAATAAGTTTAAAAGTATTGTGAAGAATTTGAAATACAATATCAAATCACTCTTCTTACACTCCATGATATAACAAGGTTGTCAAACAAAAGAATAGGATCTTTTCAAATATATTAAAGAGCATTTTTTTCTTTTGAAAAAGTAAAAAAGAATTAATTGCATATATGAATGAGTTTACAAGAATTAGTATTACAAAGGATACCTTGCCTAAAACAACATAGCCTTGATCAGCATACAAAACGCATCGTTGAGATGAAAACAAACATAACACAAATAGTAATTTCAGATCATTCTGTCCAAGCCTCCAGAAAAGAAATGCCCAAATTAGGGATTCCCTTCTTTTGGACCTCTCTAAGGGGCATGCGTCATCTCATCCTATTGCTTCACAGGTAAGAGTTTTGTCACCTCTTGATTGTGCGTTTACCTAGATCTGGATCTTAATCTTCTTTACCTCTCCAATGAATTTCCTCAGAGATATAAGTGGGGATTACACAGCAACGCTAGTTGACTAGTAAAAGAGTCGGACCCTCTATAGAAGATAACACAACCCCTTTATATAAAGCTCAGTTGTTCTTTATGTGAGAGATTTTCTTCACTCTGATTATTACTGATTGGGTGCTCTTCCTTTTAAAATAAAAAAATGCAGTAGTCAATTCTCTATGAGGATGTTATAGTAGGATAAACTCTATTTGATCCTCGGATGCAAAGTAGTTGCTCCCTAATTCAGAAATTAGGGAGAACAAAATCTCATCCCTAATACGAGCCTTATTTTGAAATCTTCTTAGGTTTCTTTCCGTTATAACTTTTTAACAGTTGAAGCAAAAGAGATTATAAATACCACCTTACTAGATGAGGGGGAATTTTTTAGTTTTAGGAGCTAATTAAGAACGTCCGTAAACTTACTCCTCATGTTATACTGCAAGTAGAGATCCTGTCTTTTGTTCCATATGACTTTAGAAACATCATAAAGGAAGAAAAAGCGGTCCCCAGACTCCTCCTCTCCTCTACATAGAATGTAAGTGTGGTTGGTAGCTATGTAAGGCATTCTATCTAACGTGCTCAATCTATCCAAAGTAGCCAACCACAATATAAAAGAGTAACTAAGAATGAGAGAATCATGCCATACAATAGGGTACTATTCCACTTTAGAAGTATTATGAACCATCTAATCTATGAATCTTGAAGAGTTATAGATATCTGGAGGTTGGTTGAGACATTGGGAAGAGTCCTTTCTTCCAAGCTCTAGATTATAATTAGGAATAAGATATTACATCTATGAAGGGATATTGCTCTATTGTCCCCCTATTAGGATAGAGTTAACCTTGGAATGGATAGGGATTAAATTCTAGTTGAGAACATCTTAGGGTATTTGATTAAGGGGCTTATACATGTCCAATTATCAAACCAAAACGAGGCCTTTTCACCATTTCCTATCTTACAAAGTATAGTTGGTTCCATTATGGCCCTTAGCTTAAGTAATTGAATCAGGAATCAAAAAAGGGAAGTTTTAATAGAAATGGGCCATATATTATTCCCCTTAACGATATAAGTGTGGAGCCATTTGATCTATAGTAACTCCTTCTCCAACAAGAAATTCCGAAGTTTTTTTATCAACATAATTCTATTAGTAATACTGGTGGAGATTAGCCCTAAACCTCCTTCCTCCTTTCTCTTTCAAACTTGAGTCCATTTCACTTTGGCATTGTGCCTCTCAAAATTTAGATTGCCCCAAAGGAATCTTCTAAATAATTTCTCTAAGGTTTTTATAAATCCTTTTGCAAGAAACATGTTAAAGGAATAGTAAATATGTAAAGAATTTAATACTGATTTAATGATTTACAGTATACTCCCAAAGAATAGAGTCTTATTATCCCACATGTTTAGTCTTGTTTGTATCTTCTCTAATAAAGGATAGCATTATGGAAACTGGATCCTCCTAGTAGTGATGGGGAGAACCAGATAGATTAGTAAAGCTACCTTTCTAGTCATACATATGACTTAGGATATTCTATACTCAAACTAATTGGTGCTAGAAGCCAAGATGAAATGACACTTCTAGAAATTAATTTCCAAACCCGAGAGCTCCTTAAAAGCCAGTAGAGTATAGATAAGCAGTTCCATTGATTTACAGTGATCCTTAGAGAAGATTAAAAGGTCATCCACAAAGCATAGATTAATAAGCTCCACTTTTTTTTCATTTGTTATGTAACTTAAAGTGTCTGTTCTTCCCCACATTATGGAAAAGCATCTGTGTAAGAACCTCCATACATAGATTAAAAAGTTAATAGGACAAAGGATCCCCTTGTCTTAGGCCTTTAGCTCTTTTAAATAATCCAATATGTATACCATTAATCAAGACTGAGAAGGAAAGGGAAGTGATACATGCCCCAATCCATTTGATAAAAGCAATAGGAAATCCCAAAATCTCCAAGGTTCATAATATAAAACCCCATTCAACATAATCAGCCTTCCTGAAATCAACTTTGATGACACAATCATCTGGGGAGGAGTTTTTTCTCTAATATTCTTTCATTAGCTCTTATACAATTAAGACATTTTCACCTTTGATAAGAGAGTTCAAAACTATCTTCAGTCTATTTGTAAGAATTTTATGGGTTGTTTGGTTCCATTTCTATTTTTTTGTTGTGGTTTTAGTTTTTAGTTTTTAGTTTTTAGTTTTTAGTTTTTGGTTTTTGTTTTTTATTAAAAAAAACAAAAACCTATTTGGTTGAGATTTATAACATAAAAATTGAAAATAAAAACCTATTTGTTTAAGATGCAGAAATAAAAAAAACGCAGATAACGATAAATAAGAAAACCAGTAACATAGAAATGCAGAAACATAAAAGTCAAAATAAACCAAAAAAATAGAAAAACAAACAATTGGAAATACAAAAAAGCAGATAAATGATAAATAGGAAAATCAATAACGCAGAAACGCAAAAATAAAAACTTGGAAAATCATAAACGTAGAAAATTCAAACATCGATGGAAAAAGAAATCAAGAAAACCAGAAAATAACACAATATAATTAGAAAATTGTCAAATTAGTTTCAGGAACTCACCTAATTTTGATGTAAGAGATGAGTTAGGGATGTAAGAGAGAAGAAAAGAAAAAAGAAGCAGGAGTGAGAGAAAAGATGACTTTGAGATGTAAGAAAAAAGAGAAGAGAGATAGAGTTTCCATAATGAAGGAAGTTTATAGAAAGAGGAAGTAGAAACTAACACGTATGAAAATCTGTTGCGAAATATTAGAAAAAAATATCTTTTTTAGGTTTCTGTAAAGTTATTGTGGTTTTTTTACTTTTAAAAACAAGAAATAATAACAATATTCAACCAAACATGTTTTAAGAACTTGTTTCTTTTTTCATGAAAACTACAGCAAAGAACAGGAAAAAAAAACGGAAACAAACAAGCCTTAGAAATCGCCTTGTAAAGGCAGGTTGAACATATAATAGGCCTAAAGTCCTTAAATGAAGCAGGATTAGAAATCTTGGGTATTAAGCAAATATAAGTCATGTTTATCTCTTTAAGAAGGATAGCACTAGAGAAGAATTCCTTTATAGATTTCTTCAACATAGGATCTATATCCTGCTAAGTCTTTTGAAAAAAGAAGCCATTGAAACCATCCAGAGTTGGGGATTTATTAAGATTCATCTGAAAGACTACTTCTTCTATTTCTTTATCTCAAATGGGCTTAATGAATAAATTTGATTGCTTTTCTGAGATCCTTTTCTTGATAAAAGAGCGTAACAAGTGGGATTCTAATGAATTTGAGTAACAATAGAATCTCCTAAAATGCCTCTCGGATTCAATAAAAAGATCCTTTTGCTTAGAGATTATAGAACCATCAGGCATGATTAATGAACAGATTCTATTAACATTTCTTCTAGCCAAAATAGAGTTGAAGAAGAACTTAGGAAATCTTTCCTCTCTTTTGAGCCAATTAACTTTGGCTTTCTATTCCCAAAAGGCTAAAGTAATCTTTTCTTGCAGATAAATAGTCTCTCAGAAGTTCTCTCTCTTTGTGTAACAAGAGATCATTACCAAGATTCCTTGATAACTACCCCTGGATGAATGTGAGTGCCTCGTTAGCCCTATCGACAACTTGTTGTATGGTTGAGCCTATTTTAATTATTAGCTCTTTCATTTTTTATTTAATGGCCTTGAGTCATTGGACACAAACGTATTGATGTGTGCCCACTACTGGTGACTCTAATCCCCTTTAAAGAGCTTACTAAAAGCCGCTATCCTCCACCAGGAAATTGTTGAACCTAAAAAGACCCTTATTATAGAATTATAGAAGAGATTCTCTACTTAGATAGGGGAGTGATACGAGAATAACGAATCTAAAAATGTTTTTGCACTTTCGAAAAATTGGGCAATCCAGTCTTGATTAACTAAGGAGCAATCCAATTTTCTTCTAAAAGCCCATCTTCTACCCTGTTTATTTATCCACTTGTAGTAATACCCTGAGACTTTAGATAAAAAATGCCTAGCTTCCTGACAAATTCACTGAAATCAGGGAAGAAAATTTTCAAACTAAAGTGGCCATCTGATTCAATTCTGAATAGGATTGAATTGAAATCTCCACTCAATAACCAAGGGCCATTCACTTTTTTATGAAATTCCAAGAGGCTAATCCATAACTCCTTTCTTTGAAAAGTATGATTAGCACCATATATAACTGAAAAGAAAATCTCAATTTTTTCCTGAGTAAATCTCCATTTCAAGTGAATCACTTGCATTTCTATCTCAAAAACTTAAACATCTACAAAGGTTTGGTCATACCCTATAATAATCCTTCCTAGACTATGGGCTTGGTGATTAAAAATAAATTTCCACTGTGTACCCAATTTATTTATAATCTTAAGATTCTCATGTCTAATTTTGGTTTCCAAAAAAGCAATAATACTTGGATTGGTGCTAAAAACAAAATAACCCAAAGCTTGCCAGCTTGATTGGGCAATTGATCACCTTTACATTCCATGTAGTAACTTCCACTAATCAAAGAGTTTTATAGAGCCTTTACCTTTGCTCCTCTTAGATTTCCTTTTTTATCATCGATTGGAATTCCTCAATTATTGTTACATCTTCTCTGTTTTCACTAGAGGAAGGAGAGATAACTAGGCCAATGCAGGTTGCCTTCATTAGTTAATATGGAATTCCATCCCTCTACTTTTAATCATGTATGCTCTTTCTTTGAAAACAACTCCTCAATAAAAATACTAAATATTCCGCTTGTTCTTTCTCAATCATAAGGGAAGGATCTAGCCCTTCTAATGTAAAGTTTAAGTCTTAGCCCTTATTAGTTATCCCTTGTCCTAATAATTCCTTATAATCACCTCTTTGGAAAACCTTACCTATTGGAACCTACTTTTTACCTTATGAACTAAAAGAGGGCTTCCATTGGTAATAAATGTACAAATTATCTTTAAAAAGTGCTCCATCATGTCCCAACCTCATAGTTGGGATACGTTCAGGTAGATCCCTTGAAATCTCCAGATTAACACACAATATAACATATCATAACCTCTTTCTTTTTATTGTTTTTTATCCAAACAAAGAGGTTTGCTTAGGAAATTTGCAATCATACTTAGAACCTTAGTTGTCCAATATTCAAAGGGAACATTGAGCAAGTTCACCCACATAGGAATAACTCCATTCTTATCAAGCGTAAGTTAAAATTTTGGCTACCATGGTTGTAAAAAGAAAGGAGAGATAAAAATATGCGATGGACCCTCCTCTATGATCTTGACAGCTTGAGCTTTGGAAGAGAAAATGAACATTATATATTCATCCTCTATAATATGCACCTCTATTAATCCTTTATTCTTCCAAAATGATGCAACCCATTTTTGTATTACAGGAAAGGCAAGTCTATTATCCCAGAAGAACCTAACTAAGGAGTTCTCCCAAGATCTAGCTCCCTCTTGAAGAGTTTTCAGGTCCTGGGAAACTATAGCTTACCTATTTTCAACCTTGGGAGGACAAAATGCAAAGAAATTTCTGTATCTCCTCCTCCTAGGAGTTGCTTCCATGTCTTTCTTTCACTAGATTGTTGCAGAGGGTATGAAGGAGTGTAAGTTGTGTTGAAGGAGAGGCTAGAGGTGACTATGTAGTGTCTAAGGATGAAGGGGGAGAAGAAACTAGGGTCTTACTAAAGGGAGTAAGGGGATATCCCTACACAATCCTTAAGGGATTACCGGTTTGGAAAACATTAAAGTCTGGAGGGAAGGTACAACTTTGAGAAAGCTAAAGCTTTAGATACCAAAAATAGACTGGTTAAAAGTGAGAAAGCAAAAAGACAAAGAAAGGACCAAAATACACGTTGCAAAATTGAGGTAGATCAATATTGGAGAAGTTGAGTATAAAGGTTTTACAAGTTGGATTTGGTTCAGGGTTGAGAGGAAGGAAATGGGAAAAAAAGAACAGGTATTAGAAGCAATAAGACAGTAAGACAGAGCAAGTGAGGCTTCTTTAGGTGACCATTTTTTCTTGTTTTGTTTATTTATTGAACATGTCTCTAATAAGAAGCGTTGAAAATATTACTCATGTAGAAGCATAAATTATTATCAAGCCAAAAGTGACGTATCTTAAGGAGTTTGTCGCTATTGCTTATAACCATGTACCTATATCAAAAAGGATGAAACTTGATGATCAAAGAGAGAAAACGAGCATTGTTAATTACACATATGTGGGTATAAGTTGTTTAATCTAGTAATAAAGAAGGTGATTATTCGTAGAAATATAACTTTCGCTAAAGATGAAGCATTGAAATGGGATTTAGAAATGCATAAAGTTTCATAAGATGTCTTATTAAAATTAATGGAAAAGCTCATTAAGGCTATGTTTGGTTGGACATAAGGTTTTTAATGGAATAGAATGTAAATGGATGTAATATTAGAAAATTGTTGTTTGGAAGGGATGGAATGGTTCATAATGTAATATAATGAAATATTGTTTATCATTTTAGATTCCATCCTAAACCCCTCAAATCGGAGGTAACTTATTTTTACTGTTTAGGATGAAATAAGATGTAATGTGAAACACTCCCCTTCCATCTTATTCCATTTCATTCTATTATAAAACCTCATTCGAAACGATGGAATAATATTACAATACATTCTATTCCATTAATAAATACCCAACCAAATATAACCTAAGTTGAGGCTCCTAACACAAATTAGTAAATTGCACCAGTTCCTTCTACACCATAAATTTTTGTAGTTTCTGAAATGGCACGAAGATATCCGGATCCTTTTCCACCTACTCTCCTTGGTTATGAGATTGTAAGGATTTTTGCCTTCTTTCTGTTCAAATTCAACCTATATAATGAAATCGATTGCACCAAGGGGCTTCGATTTTGCTGAAAAAAAGACTTCGTTGAAAAATATATTGGTTACATCTCACACACTTGCCCATATTATTTATATAGGGTGACCTACTTACACTGATTCCAAAGCTGCTCCCATTTCTCAAAGCCCGACAGCAGAGTCAACCCCTTCTTCAGTCAGTTCATGAGCTGTATGAGGTATCTCCTGATGAAGCCTCGATGATGATAGAAATATGGTGCTTTTTTTTAATATACACAGCTTACGAACCTATTACCTTTGAAGAATTCATTCAATTCCTAAGTGGTTAAAAGTTATAATAGAGGAAATAAGGTCAATTGACAAGAACAACACATGGGAGCTTACTAACATTTTACAAGGTCATAGATCCATTGATGTAAAGTGGCATTTTAAGAATAAAATGAACGTAAGTTGAGGATTACACTAACTAATGTCTACCTATTGATATTCACATCTCTAAAAGACAAAAGACTGAGAAAATTATTAAGGTGATGCTTGAAGCAAAGGTCATAAGGTATAGTGTTAGCATACTTCATAAATGCTTAATAGATCATATTTTTATTCTCATATTTAGTGTTATTTTTTGCTTGTTTGTTTGAGAGTGTTATGTTATTTTTGATACTTATTTAATTCTTAGTGTGTTTTTAGGTTTTAATTGCCTTTATGGATCGAAAAGAGAGGAATTTGGGGGAAATTGGGTAGGAAAATAAAGAAGTGAAGATATATTTAGGGACACGCTTGTACTGATGAAGGACATGACCTTATAAGTTATGTACACAGCCAGATAAAGGAATGTGTAAATCTCTGTAAGCATGTACAATTTAAAAGATGTTTTGTCTGTGTAAAAATGGGCACACCTGTGTAAGTGGTGGGTATGACAGTGTCCACTGTCATGTAAACTTACAAGAATGTGTTTATATATAATTTTTGAAGGAGATAGAGAGACATGGTCATGCACACGATTGTGTGGTTGGTCATGTGCACTCTAAAAATCCTGATAACAAAATATAAAGGGCAATATGAAGGCTAATTAAAGAGGGTTGATGTTTTAGAGCTAAAGTGAGAGTTTTGACATAACTCTAAACCTAAAAGCATCAAAGAAGCAGAGATTGATCAGAGATTTGATAGAGAATCTCTTTCATCAAAATTTTAGAAGATTATATATTATGGAAAAGGGAATATACAATGGATTCTCTTATTTTTAATTCTTTCTCTTATTCTTTGGTTATGTTTTCTATTATTATGAACTAAATTTGTTTAGTGCCTAAGTAGGATGAACCTTGGGAGGGGCATTGTGATTTGATTCTTTGTTTAATGCAATATGATTATTGATTCATTGAGATTTAATTATGTGTTTTGATTAGTTCTTGAATTAATTTGTTCGGAATATTGATTGATGTATGATTTCATGCAATTAAGATAAAGAAATCCTTTTGTACAAATATATCTATCATAACTAAAAGGAATTGCATGCAAACCTATAAATAGGTCGACATAAATCATTTGAATTAGGGTTAAACCTAATAGTGAAACTCACAAATTGATAAATGCAATCTTAAGGATTAAAACTAAAAAGGCATTTCAACTAATTAGTCGACGATTAGGTGTTGAATTCTAGACCAAAGATATTAACAAAAGATATAAATTTTCACAGTGCAATGATATTTAATTAAATTGCATAATAAAGAGTTAATAACTTAAGAAGTCTTAAGGATATCACTTTATTTCAGTAGCAATTATAATTAATATCACCATTTAAAACAATCATTTTATAATTTTATTGCCTTTTTTAATATAAGACAACAATTTATTATTACCACTTCTTAATATTATCAAAGGTAATAAAATATTCATTATACTAATTTTAAGTAACATATCGGAAAACTGTTACAAACATATTGTTACTTAAAGCTCTTATGCATAGTGTCATGTCTCCTATTTCTTCTTCATATTCTATATGCTTCATCTTCAATTGCTTCTTCCTTGACTTCATCTTCCTAAATACTTACCCTTAATTTACGTGGACTAAGTAAGGTGATTGGTTGATGATGATGTTGGTAGTAGTAGCAATGATGGAAGAGAGTGGTAGAACCTAGTATGGATTGTGATGAAAACATTGTTTGAATAGGATTTTCAATTATATTATACATATTTTCATCTTTTGCTCAAATTTCCTAATTTGAAAAAGCATTGACTCTTTAAATTGTTTTCCATATACATTATGCCCTCTCGTTATGATTCAACTGAATCTCAAATTTGGCTGATTCTTCGTATAGAGTTCTCTAATGAATATCATTTTGTTTAGCCAAATTTTTATTAAAAAAATATTTTAGATATCTTTCACACAACTATAACATGTTTAAGATTTGGTGATTAAAAGACTAATATGTAAAAAAAAATTAAGAAAACAAGAATAAAGAATGAAAGATTGAGACGAACGAAGAATTAAATATTAAGATGAAACAAAAAGAACAAGATTCAAGAATCAAAGATTGAGATGAATAAAGAAGAAGAAAAGATCAAATGTAATATAGAAGAAATACGGATGGAGTTAATCTTTCTTTCAAAATAATCATTGGCTCTGATGGTAAATATTACAATCAAATGAGTTTTGAGATTATTGTATTAAAAATTGACAAAGAAAAATAAGAATAAAAGAAAATAGAAAATAGAAAATAGAAAATAAAGAAATGAAAATAGGCTTTTATTTATTAATAACTTTTCTATATCTTTTATATCACTCTCATGACCAATCATACCCAAACACGTATTATATTTTTATATGTAACATTTTCGTTATCTAACATTAGCCATGTGAACAGAAATCGCAGTCCAGTCCTCGCATGTCCCTCTTTGCTTTATCCAATCAATCCACCTTGTTTCGCAAGTCATTAGCTTAGACGAAAATGAGTAGTCAAGATTTCAAGAAAAAGACTGGGCCTAAAACAAAAATTTAGCAAACTTAATCTTATCATTTGATTTGAATTTGAATTTGAGTTTGAGTTTGAGTTTGAGTTTGAGTATATAACAAATAGTATATTCTATATATGGTATAACAAATAGTATAATTTATGATTTGCATGAGATCACACTCCAACCTAATATTCTATTCTATATATGCTATTTGCTGATAGGCTTGGATTGCATGAATTGTACTTCTCCAATTCCACCTTCTTCGTTATTGTTTTGCAATTAATTTAAAATATGATTAAAGAGAATATTCTTAATTAATAAAAAATTTGAAGGTTAATTAAAAAAGTGACAATTA
>JAOQML010000197.1:36205416-36218537 GCA_027568935.1 Erythroxylum urbanii | reverse complement strand
TACATGTGATGAGCCCACGTTCTCAAGTTGAGTTTAATTCATTCCTTTAAGATTCGGAACGAGATACCAACTGTTGCCAATGTGTCTTAATGTGGACCCCACCAACGAAGCACATCCCTACGATCAAATCGCATCTAATCCAACGGCGAATGCGCCATGTGTACAGTAACTTACGTACAACATGGCATTGCCCCGAATGTATAGAGCACATGATAAGGCATCTCTCCTACGTAACCGCGTAAACAGAAATCCTTTTGCTTTCCGTTTTCTTACACTTAACATTCCAGTCAAACTGGTCACGTTTTCAGATCTCCGTTAGCTCTCGTCGGAGAAGTGAACTGAATGCCGTTTTCTTCGGAGAGTGGAGTCAGAGGAGTCGCCGCCGCTGATTTGTTGATCAGCTGATTGATGCTCGACAAGTCTCCAAGCTTTCGGTTTTGGTTGCAGTGAAAATCTCTCGCATGGACTCCATCTCCAGTGGCTCAGTGCACTTGTCGCATTTCCTTGTCGCGTTTTACTTCGCTTTCGGTTTCGTTGCTGCGAGGTTTTTACTGGACCGATTCATCTTCAGAGTATGGTCGCTGTTTCTGTAATGCTATTCTTTTTGCAGAGTTTTGAATTAGCTGTTGCGTGCAGTGAGTTATGTGGGTGAGTGAAGGGAGTGTTGTTTCAGTTGAAGGTGTCTAGCTGATTAACTGGAACGGGAATGGAACTGGAGGGATAAGGCTTGACGATGAATCTCTGTTTCTGTTTGACTTTTGAATTATGAGATGAAATTTCCTATAGTTAAAACGTTGTGCATTTTGTTATTTTTGTGATTATCAGAATTTGATTATGTGATTAATTGTTCATGGAACCTGTTGCTAATTGGATAACTGTTTTTTTTTACTTATACTTCTTTACTTTAGGCCTTTTGAGGTCGGAGACAGAGAGGTGTTGAAGTTTTGGCCTGAGCTTTTGTTTTAATCAACTGTTAGCATGAATCTTTCTGGAATGGGAAGTTCGAATGGAAATGATAACAAAAAACCCCCACTTTTGCTTAATATGAGTTTCTTTATTTTCTTATTTCAAGACCAAAGGACTGTTGCTTTTTGACTACTTAAAAACTGATTAATATATGAGATTGGACTATTCTGCAACTGTCTTGTTTCGTTGTTTGGTAATAGATTGTGTGTGTGTGTGTCTATATATATATATATATACCACTTCCTCTTTTATTGAAATATTTGTGATAAACCTCACACTTGTTCAGAGGCTAGCGATATGGTTTTCAAACAGTAAAGCCATTAAGTCACGGATTGACGACACATCAAAAGCAACCATTGGAAAATGCTCAGAATCAATGTGGAAGCTAGTGTACTATGGCACTGTAGAAGCTTGGATTTTAAACATCACCTACAATGAACCATGGTTCAAACATATTGGAGACTACTTCAAAGGATGGCCAGAGCAAGAACTGAAGTGAGTATTTCATATAGTACAATATGTATATTTAGAACGTACAGTTGTTTGTTCTATAATTATTATCATGACAACAGTAGATACATTTTCCTAGATAAGTTGGTATAAGAGGCTGTTCTATCATCTATATATACTTCAGAAAACGCTTCTCTGGGATCTTATTTACTTTGTACTGACGTGAACCACATTTTCATTTTCAGGCTCCCTTTAAAGCTTTTCTATATGTGCCAATGTGGTTTTTACACTTACAGTATTGCTGCTCTCCTTACATGGGAAACGAGAAGGAAGGATTTTTCAGTGATGATGTCTCATCATGTCATAACAGTTATCCTGATCAGTTACTCATATATTGCACGGTAAACCTCAACTGTGATGCCGTCCTCCAATTCTTAGGGGCATTACAGGCATATAGTCATTCTTTTCCTCAACTTCTTTACATGAGTCAAGATCTTTGTCATGTTTTCATCACTCAAGAGTCGAATGTTGTTTCTTCTATATGTTCTCATCCTTCTTGAAGATACTTTTAGATGAGGTGAAACTTTTAGCTCTGCTTTAAAGCTGTTGTGTGTTTCCTTTCGCTGAGATATGCAAAGGTGAATCCTTTAAGTTTTATGTGTTTTGCATGCTCTTTATATCTACTTTTTTATTCACTTACACTTGCAAGTTACTAAAAAGATCTAATTCTAGCAACGACTTTTGCCAATTTTGCAATAATTAACTTTTCCCTTGGGTAGGAGTTTATTACTAAGTCGTATGTTCAGTTATTGTGAGGTGAACATATTTTATGTCCACATCAAGGACTTTCCCTTTGAATTGTTCTATATTTTGTGCTTTTGTGCTTTCATCTTATCATTCTATATAATAAAATTTATTGTTCATTTTAAATAAGGCCTTTGCTGGTTAAGAGGAAGAAACCTTTGAATATTTACTGATTGGGAAGCATCAAAAGACACTAAAATTTGATGCGAGAGGCTGTTGAAATTCATGGCATGCAAATGACGTTAAACATCCGAGTGGAACAAACAACTCCCTGGAAATTACTTGAGCATCAGCCTACTAAGAAACTTGACTTTGTCTTCATCTCAAATGTGAATTGGTATCAAAATCAGCATCTAATTAACACCCTAAGGACGATGAGGAGATAATGTGTGAGGCAGCACAGTATGCTAGGATCACAAATAAAGCCACATTTGTAATGTAAGAATTACCAGACAAGAAACAAACATCCCCAAAATATATGATGTCTATAAAAATTGCATTTAGTTATCCTCAGTTGTAAGGGACAGAGAACTGTCAGCACAACAATGGCTTGCTCTTGCAGCTGAGCTCAATCATGCCATCCATAATCATTTGCTAGATATTGCTTCTTCTCTTTCTTTCTTTTTCCTTCAAGACATTAAATATTTCTACGGTTTGTAGACCACCATATTTAGATTGAGATGGAAAAACATCTCTGAGAAGTCTCGTCAAAATAGGAATCGAACTCTTCAATCTTGCCCTATTTTAGCTTCCTTATATGATAGAGTAGATGTATATTTGTTTCCAATTGCAGATTTTTCCGGATAGGGTCTATTGTACTTGCCTTGCATGATGCAAGTGATGTGTTCCTAGAAGCCGCTAAAGTCTTTAAATATTCTGGGAACGAGCTTGGAGCAAGCATGTGCTTTGGCTTGTTTGCCATCTCATGGATAATATTGCGACTAATATTTTTCCCATTTTGGGTTATAAAATCTTCAAGGTTTGTTCTCAATACATCACTTAATCTTTTTGTGTTTGGCTTGTGATGGCTTTGGTTAACTTATGCTCACATGTGGCTGGCTTTTCAGTATTGATTCTTTGGATGTCTTGGATTTAAGAAAGATGTCTGATAGATCAATGTACTACGTCTTTAATACAATGCTGCTGATGTTGCTTGTGTTCCACATTTACTGGTGGGTTCTCATATGCTCAATGATAATGAGACAACTGAGAAATAGAGGACAAGTGGGAGAAGATATAAGATCTGGTATGTTTCAATTGCTTGTTAAAAGAATCGCACAATTTACAACTACTGGACGTAGTAGCCTTGTAAGCCTAAGGTCATCTGTAGGGAAAGTGAAATTGTATTTCTTACTTTCCTCATGTGCTAAGTCCTATAGGTTGCATGAAAGAAAAAAGAAACATGATACAATTTACAACCACTGGAGGTTCTAACCTCGTGGTACTAAGGTCAACTTTAGAACTTAAGGTGAAAGGTTCTGTTGTTCCCCTCTCCTTATTGCCAAGTGACAACCTAATAGTTTTATGTATTTGAAACAAGTCACTGGACTTTGATGGCTATACCTAGTTAGTCCCCTTCTACCATCAAGAAGGTGCATAACATGTCTTCTTGTTCTTGGTCCTTTATTTCCTACCTTTATCTGAGAAGCATCTGGCAGCCCTTGAACAATCTTGAACTCCATTTCGCTTAACTATCGGATGATGGATCATAGATAGTAACATTACTTTCTGTCTCGTCACATTGCCTTTATTATCTTAATTTGCATCCCATTTTATTGCAAGTCTTAATTTATTTCAGTATATTTCTACTGCAGATTCTGAAGATGATGATTAGGTGAAAGGTTTTGTTTCAACCTTTCTATTGTCATTGGTGGCTTTCAGGCTATGGAATGACTTGTAGGTTTTCAAGCTAATTTGTTGGCTATTACCTGTCAGATGAATTTTGATGCTGTTGTAATTTTTTGCTCAATTTTTTGTAGTATAGATATAACGAGAGAGCATAATCTTTTGCCAGTCCTTTTTGATGTACAAATAGTCCAAGGTCCTTGTAAAATTACTTAGTTGAGAGATTCGGCCAGCAACACTAATCGGAATGATTTGAAAATGGTGAATGTGTGAAATGGATTCTACAGAATCGTCTTCTTTCTTGACCTGCATCGGACGATGTCTACTACCTTTCGCTGTTATGAAATGAATTACTGACTCCTGGCCTAATGGGATTGACTTACTCCATAAGCATAATATTGAAAAGAAAGCCTTGTGTTGGGTCATAAACTAGCTAGTTAACTCCACCGCCTTGCTTCTTGTCAGATTTTGGGCAGCAGTGATTCCCAGAGTGGTCGAGTGCCAAGTTGCATACAAGTGAAACTTGAGCCAAATGCATTGCATTAGCGAACGAATTGAGATATGTTCCCTATGAATGTTGCACTTTTCTTCAGACATGAATGGCAGTTACGGGTAGCTTAGTGGAATTTTCACGCAATTTTCAGTTAGTAAAAGTTTATCAGATAGAAAATATTTTAACTATATAAAATAAACTCAAATATTGAATTAATCAATTACAGGAATAAAATATTAACAATTGCAACCTTTTTTACACATTATAGAAATCGTTAAAAATTTTCATCTTTAGTAGATTGGGAGCAGCTTCCATTTTTCACCTTGACAAGGCTCCACGGTTTTTATCGAACATTGTGGGCAATTTGTACTGTAGTCCTCAACTCTTTAAATAAAATATCACCAATGCCAAACTTATACCAAAGAATGATGAAACTAGTTTTGGACAAGTTTATCTTCTTGGAAGACTCATTACAGATAACCTTATCATTACTGCTAAACTTTATCACCATCTACAGAAGTGTAGGGTAGGCAAAAATGCAGGCATGATTTAAAGCTTGACAATTTCTAAAGTATATGACTCCTTTCTACCAGAGGTAATGCAGAAGAAAATCATTGAATTAGTTCTAAAATGTATGACTTGACTATTAATTTTTATCATTCTCTACCCTATCAAGCCTTCAAGAGGGTTGATATTAATTTTTGTTAAGTCTATTGTTTCTGTTTTGCAAGTAAAAGACTGAGTTAGGTTCTCTTATTCGTGTAGCCTAAATAATTTTGCTACTGTCAGGTTTACTTATTGTTATTAAAGAATTGAAGGTTTTCACTCATGTTCAGATCTCATTCTCGCCAAGGTTGTCAAATCTAGAGATGGCATTTGGGCCTAGGCCCATCCTAACCAGAAGTCAATAGGTCAGGCCCGAGTTGATCTAACCTTGAGCTCTAATATTGAACCTGAGTCTGTTCCAAGTCCTGACAGAATTTAAGACTTAAACGAGGTCGTTTTGCTTTAAAAGCAAAACAACGTTATTTTATGTTAAACTATTTTGTTTTTTATACAGTAAAACGATATCATTTTAGTCTAGATTAACCTTTCCTTTACCTTTTCTCCTTCTCTTGCATCATTTTCTTCCTCTACATTTAGACTTTAGCCTCTCTCTCTCTGTGACCAGTCTGTCGCCCACTGCCCACTATGCCTTCTTCTTTTAGTCTTCGCACTCCCTCCTGCTACCCCGTAGCTATATTTTGGCTTTGAATCTTTGGATTGAAGATTGAATTTGTGAAATACTAAAATTTCTGGGATTGTTGTCATCTAAGGGGTGTTTTGCGGACTTATATGGTCACATACACGAGTGTGTATGTAGCCACGTAAGTGTTTGTGAAATAAAATGTTGAGAACTTACACAATCATATACATTTATGTGAATGTGACCATGTAAGTATGATTAGGTGACATATACGGTTACATACACATTTGTGTAATTGATCGATTGACTATGCACAAAAACTTTACAATGACTTATATAATCACATACATGCATCATATCACATAACACATGAGCATAAATGTGTGTATGTGATCGTGTAAGTCTACAAAAACATATACACGCCTGTGTTGTGTAACATGATCTCAATGACTTATACAGTCACATATAAAGGGGTGTATGTGACTTTGTAAGTCACTGATAAACTTTAAATATATGATTATGATTTATATTGTCCTATTCTCGCCCATATTTATGAATTATCGATTATATTATGAATAACATATATATTTATATGTTGATTATTTCAGATAGATGGACATATTCTTTCAATGAAGAGTTGTAATATGATACCGGAGACAAAAGTGGAAATTTTTAATCCTGTATCAAGTGATGACAGAATTCTAGGTCAATTGAAAAGTAAAGTTTGGAATCACTTCAATAAGACTATATCAATGGATGGAGTAAAAAAATGTTGAATGTAAGTATTGTCAGAAGATATTAGTCGGGAGTTCAAAAGTTAGAACCTCTAATTTAAAAAAACATGTAGATTCGTGTAATAAAAAGAAAATTACATCAGGAGGTCAAATATTTTCGACCCTTAATCTTATAAGAAGAAAGAATGAAATGGATGCAACATCTTATGACAATAATATATCAAGCTATGGTAATTGGTGATGAACATCCGCTATCTATAATTGATACCAAAAGGTTTCAAATGTCTTGCAACTCACTGCAACCGATCTTCAAGGTTCTAACTCGGAATGCATTTAAGAAGGAAATTATTAAGATATATGAGGATCAGAAGAAAGAAATTTTAATAACATTGTTAAGTATTGAAGGATGGATTTACAATAGACATATGGATAGACAATAACCAAAAGAAGAGTTATATAGCGAAGACAACATATTATGTTAATAATGACTAGACTTTATGTAATAAAATTTTAAGGTACTTTATACTTTTTAATATTGTTATCATTTACTTTTTTATTATATTATGATCGATGTTTGTCATATTTGTACATGATAGGTTCATTTATGTGCCAACACCATATACAAGAGAAACGTTGGCAACTGTGTTAGGAGACTATTTGATAGACTGCAACATTGACACTAAATTGTATAGCATAGTAGTCTGACAATTATAATGTGAATGATGATATGATTGAAAAGTTGAAGAACAAGATATATGTTAGAAGCTTATTGATTGGTGGAATGTTATTCCATATGAATTACTTTGTATATAGTTTGAATTTGCTTATGAAGGATATGTTGGAGATGATAAAGGAAGTAATAGGTTTAATTCAGAATAGTGTAGTATATTAGATTGTAGCACCTAAAAGAGTTGAGAAATTTGAAGAAACTATATGACTACTATGCATTTCGAGTATGAAGAAGTTAGTTTTCGATTGTCCAACTAGACAGAATTTAACCTTCAAGATGTTAGAGGTAGTAATCCAATATATTTATGTGTTTAACAGACTGAGACAAAGCGATTCTCAATACAATTGCATGCTTACAGAATACCAATGAGAATCAACTATAGAGCTTTGTACGAAGTTAGAATTATTTTATATTACGACTGAATTTCTCTTAGGAACAAAATATCCAACTTCGCGTTGTTGCTTTAGCACTATATGATAGATAAAGAAAGCTTGATATGACTGGATGTTTGACTCCAATAAGGTTATTTAGGTTATGCCAGAGTAGATGATAGAGAAGCTGAATTCTTATTGGTCTATGATCTGACATACTATTGCAATCGTATCTGTGTTAGACCCGAGATACAAAACGAAAAGGTTAATTTTATATATAATGTATTGTATGGTGATTGCGTTCAAGAGCATGTAAATGTCATTAAATAATTATGGTATGATTAGTTTAATAATTATCAACTTAGAATGGATATAATTTAGGATTGGGATCGCAATAGTTGAAGTTGTTCAGCTCAGGTTTTAGTTTCAAGTTCATACTCATCTTTTAAGAGCAATTTATTACTTTTACTTACAAAATTTGTGAAAGAAAAAAGAGCTAGAACTTCGTACAATATGATGAAGTTAGATACATATTTGACAGAAGATTGTGTGACCGAAGTTGAAGGTGTGCAATTTGATACATTAATATGGTGAAAAGTTATCAAAATAATTTTTCAATCATGCAAGTAATTGTACAAGACCTATTAGTAATTCCATCATCTACTGTTGCTTTGGAGTCTGCTTTAATTTTAGCAATGATTGCAAAGTGATTAATTCTCTTTGTGCTCGACTTCATCCTCGTACTATGAAAGCCCTTATGTATTCCTGAATTTAGTTAAGTGATGAAGATATTAAACGTAAACTCTTTTCTTTTTGATATATCAATTTTGTCTATTTTTCATATTATCTTACCTTATATTGTTTTTTTATTTTTATATTAATACAACCACAAGTATTGATGCAGAGGTGATTAGTCATACACATACTCATACTCAACAATCGAGTGTACATTATAATGTTTCTACATACAAAAGAAGTGATGCAAAATATTCATGATCATAACTACAACAATTAGCTACTCTCTCTAGTCTCTACTCTTCACTCTCGCAGTTCTAGTCTAAAACATTATTTCATGATTTTATTTTAAATTTTTGTAAATTGTATCATTTAAAAATTTTGCATAATCATTTTTTGTAAACTATATCGTCAAAATTAATGAAATTTGTTCTTATCACCAATTAAATGAATTTCTTACTTTATATATAATATTTCTTTTCATTCATATAATCCTATCCTCCTTCATTAATGAATTTTGTTTTATTTTATTCATTTTATCAATATATGTATGTTTTATATATTCATTCATTATGAAATCTACATTTTTATTAAACAATTGAAATTTGTAACTTCAATTAATTAAATTTCTCACTTTATATATAATATTTTTTATCTCCTGTAATTTTATCATTCTTCATTAACGAATTTAGTTTCATCTTATTCAATTTATTAATATATGTAAGTGTTATATATTCATGCATTATGAAATATCTATTTTTATTAATCAATTAAAATTCATAACTTCGATTAACTGAATTTCTCACTTTATATATAGTAAATTTTCATTTCCTATAATCCTATCCTTTTTCATTAATGAATTTAGTTTCATCTTATTTATTTTATCAATATATGTACGTTTTATATATTAATTCATTAAAAATATCAATTTTTATTAATCAATTAAAATTCGTAACTTCAATTAATTGAATTTCTCCCTTTATATATATATATATATATTCATTTCTTACAATTCTATCATCCGTTGAAAAATAATTTAGTTCATCTTAATCATTTTATCAATATATGTATTCTTTCTATATTCATTAATCATAAAAACTTAAATTTTATTAATCAATTGAAATATGTAACTTCAATTAATTCTCATATGATATTTTTAATTAAATAAATTTTTATTAAAAATTCAAAAATTTAAAAGTCAAATCAACTCGGGCCTCAAGCTCAATAAGACCTAAGTCTGACCCGACCCGTTACTAGTGTCCACAAGCTTCATTGGCTTTTTGATGGTCCCTCGTAGTTAACTTGTTTTGACCGCCGCCCACTGCCGTCCCAATTCAAATCCCGTGTCCGTAGCTTCATCGGCTTTTTGACAGTCCCTCGCAATTATCTTCTTGTGACGTTGGTTTGGCTGCTCAACGAATTATATAAAGAAAAAAATGATAGTTGTACTTGTACGTCTCAATCCAAATACCACGGTGACGTTGAAAGTACTCTTGTTACAGACTTAACACCTGAGAGAATCTTGGAGTGCCTAAAAGAAGTAGTTGACTTTGTCCTTGAACCCCTCCGACACTTGGGAGTAAAGAACATGTTGGCTTAGTCCCGGAATTCCTCATTCTTAAAAGAAGCTTCTGACTTGGGCATTTAACTCACTGCCATCCTCCTATCCTATCTAGCTGACTTTTCTTCTTTTTTTTTTTTACACCAGATGTTTCAATTTTATCGGAATAATTTTAAACTTTTAAGACATTACTTTAAGAGTCTTACAAAAAGTAAATCTAGAACTTTAAAATTCCTCAAATTTTTACATAGTTTGTATACTTCTGTGTATAAAAAATTGTCATATACTGATTAATCACTAGCCTTATTTAGCATCAAGTTTTTATCAGCCCCAAATTTTCTAGTAGTTTCAATTTCCACACTATCGTTGGAAGCGAAACGTCCGTAATTGATCCGACCAAGGAACATACCCAGAAGGCTAGAGAATCATCAACAAAGAAAATTTCTTCTCTTTTTTCCTTTATAGTGAGTCAAACTCAAGACCTCTAACAAAAGAGAGTCTTTAAGTGAAGAGTTAATTAGGCCACTTTTACTCACTAATTAGGCTGACTTTTCTTCTTGATTGCACTGCACGTCACTATATGGGCAACTGTTAAGTTGACCACTTCCGTTTAATACATCTCCTTTGCTTTTCGAAGTTGCAACTGACCAGTTAAACACTAAAGCGTGTGAGGCAGCTTCCAACGAATACCTTTTGTGATTTAATGCTATACTCATCCAATAATAGGGTCTTTGAATGTAATCATTTTCTTAACTAAGAGTGCATTGTACATACATGAGGATGTTTTCATATTATCAGCAAATTCAAGTGCAATGTTTCAAAATTTGAAAACATATTGCAGTAGTCAATTCATTCCTATATCGCAAAAAGATACGAAGTTAATTGTTATACATAGTTGCATTGCACCACGTGAAAACTGAAATAATGGCACATAATTACACATAAGTATCTATATGTATACTTATGTGTAATTTATTGAATATATATTTGAAAAATAATAAGTACCAACTCTCAAACAATCTTCAATGCTTGAAGCCTTAAGTTTCAGCCTTTTTTCTAATTTTTAAAAAAAAGTTATGATTAGAATTGAGTTTATATGTTTAATTTTAAATTATTAATTAGTTAAATAATTTATCTTAATTTTAAATTAAAAAAGGAATTATAACTTAAATAGATACTATATATATTTAATGAAATAATTTATATACAAATCTTAAGTTTATTTCTTCATACTTTTACATATTAAGTCAACTCATTATTCAATAGGTAAAAACCTAAAAATTAATAAATCGTCTGTTCTATTAATTTTGTTACTATTGCTTTCATCTACTCAATAAATGAGATGAATGGATAAAAACACATGAAACATAAATTGTCACGGCATAAAAGAGACAGAAGATTTGATCTAGCATGGACAATATTTTATTTCGTTAACACATAATCTCATTGACATTTCTTAGTTGAGTTGACTTGGTTTTGTCTCATTATAACCCCATACATTTAGAAGCCAAGTCACATACTTTGGAAGTTTCTAAGTGATGAGTGATTCTTAGTTGAGTTGACTTGGTTTTGTCTCATTATAACCCCATACATCTAGAAGCCAAGTTACATACTTTGGAAGTTTCTAAGTGATGAATGAGTAAGAGGATGTCCAAGTCACAAGTTAGGAAGGGAACAACTAAAATACAGTTTTCAAGTGGTGTTCGGTTGGTACAGAGCTCATGCTTCTCTAACTCCACATTAATTATATTTACCACGTCAGCAACAGAAAGTGTCATTTTCTAACGCGCTCTTTTATGTCTTCAAAGACGTGTCCGATGGTGTTACTGCTGGCAAAGCCACGTCACCAGCCAAACCGTATATAAGCACACGCTTCCACTAACATTCGCAGCGTACATTCTCCAGAAAAGCAGAGCAATGCAGAACAAACCCACCAAGCGACCACGGCAGCTCACCGAAGCTCCAGCAACCCATTTCTCACCACAACCGCATCTCTGGCCATATCCGAACCTGGACCAAGAGCAGGAATTTGGTGTCATGGTGGCTGCTCTTAGAAACGTAGTCTCCGGCGTTGCCACCACTTCCCAAGACTTCAACTTTTACTTCCAGTCAACAGTTTCCACGGCCACCGGATACGGCGGTCCAGTGCTGCCAGCTTCTGATACGGATACGTGTAATTTGTGCAAGATCAAGGGTTGCTTAGGATGCAACTACTTTTTCCCGCCAAAAGAACAATTAGAAGAAGACAACAAGAAGAAAGGAGCAGGAAAGCAAGGGAGGAATAAGAAGTTCAGGGGAGTGAGGCAAAGGCCGTGGGGGAAATGGGCGGCCGAGATCAGAGACCCTCGGCGGGCGATACGGGTGTGGCTGGGGACCTTTAACACTGCAGAGGAAGCCGCCAGAGCTTACGACAAGGCGGCTATAGAGTTCAGAGGACCGAGAGCCAAGCTCAACTTCTCATTTCCTGAAAACATTAACACTACAACTGCAACGACTGGTATGAGCAGTAGTAATAAGGAGCAAGAAGAGCAGAAGAAGAGTGGCGAAACTAAATTGGAAGTACCAGCTCGAATGGAGAAAGAATTAGCTAATGAATTGCTTGCACAGGATGATGATTTAAAGCAGTGGCTTACGATGATGGATTTTGGAGGAAGTTCGTCAGATTCTGCCTCCACTATTTGGAGTCAATATCAATAACATTCATAGCTGTCAAGTGAGTAGTAACACTATTGTAGGATGATGAGTAGTAGATTTGAAGGGAATAATGCAATGTGTGAGTGATCAGTAGTCGTTTCTTATCCATCTTTCCTTCTCTTGTCGATCCGTTCTGTATTTTTAATTGAAGAACAGATCAATTACCTTTCCATGAGGATTCTGTGAATCAAATCCTACAACTTAAATGAGAGAAGTTCATTATATATATATACTAATCAAAATTTTTTCCCTTTTTGGTTCAAGCTACAGTTACCTCTATTTTGTTCATTTGTCTATTGCCTGTTTGTTGACTGGGAAAATTGGGGCCGGTACGTTAGTTATGGCGGTTAAAGAGTGGGGAAATCAAGATTTTACTTGATGATAAGGGTAGGAAAGTGGGACTCGGGTCCAGATATGCTTGCTAGCTTATTCCTTACAGACAAATTGACTGCCACATCTCTGACAGTGTTAACATGACGTGCTTTTAATTTTACTTTTATCAAAAGACAAGCCAATGGCAATCATGCATGTTTAACACTTGCGCTAATATAG
>JAOQML010000197.1:36183938-36201264 GCA_027568935.1 Erythroxylum urbanii | reverse complement strand
CAACCGTTGGGTCCAACGAACAACAGTCTCCCACTTGGGTAGTTGATGGAGGTTAAAAATCATGAAACCTCTATGTTGTGAAAGAAACCAAATGCACGAATCATAGCAATAAGTCCTCTAAAGGTGAGTATTATCTTCCATGTATCACGATGCATCCTATTTCTTATTCCACTTTAACTGAATGAATAAACCTTTACGTTTATTCTAGGTCCATAATAGTTATTATTCCCAAAATAAAAATGTGTACACTATAATGAGAAAAACAACAAAATTAATAAGAGTTTTATGAAAGTACATACAATAAATCACATAATAGAACTGAGTCCCATTCTAGCAATATGATCCGTAAAACTCTTTGGTGGCATGCTTTTTGTTAAAGGATCAGCAATCATTAATTCAGTGCTAATGTGTTAAATGACCACTTTGTTCTCTTTGACACGTTCCCTAATGGCCAAATACTTAATGTCGATGTGCTTACTTTGACTACCACTCTTGCTGTTTTTGGCCAAGAAAACTACAGTTGAATTGTCACAGTATATTCTTAATGGCTTAGAAATAGAATCCACAATTCTAAGCCCAGATATAAACTCTTCAACCATACACCATATGATGTAGCCTCAAAACAAGAAACAAACTCAGCCTCTATAATAAAAGTAGCAGTAAAAGTCTGCTTTGAACTCCTCCAAGATACAGCTCCACTGGCAAACATAAACACATATCCAGATGTTGACTTTCGTGAATCAACATAAATAGCAAAGTCTGAATCCGAGTAGCCAACTACTTCGAGATTATCAGTTTGTCTATACATAAGCATGTAATCTTTAGTCCCTTGAAGGTACCTCATCACCTTTTTTACAGCTTTCCAGTGGTCTATACCTGGGTTACTCTGATATCTTCCCAACATTCTAACAACTAATGTAATGTCAGGTTTTGTACAAACCTGAGCATACATTAGGCTCCCTACTGTAGAAGCATATGAAAAATTTTCCTTTCAAGCTCATTTTTTGGGCACCAGTTCAAATTGAACCTATCACCTTTCACAATAGGTGCTATACTTAGTGAATAATCTTTCATCCGAAATCTTTCTAAGACCTTATTGATATAGGTTTCTTGGAATAAACCTAAATTGTATTAAGATCTGTCTCTATGGATCTTAATGCCAATGACATAAGATGCTTCACCCATATCCTTCATATCAAAATTCTTAGAAAGAAACTGTTTCACCTCATATAGCAAGCCCTTATCATTTGTGGCAAGTAAAATATCATCCATATATAGAACAAGGAAACAAATTTTATTCCCACTAACTTTCAGATATATGCATTGATCTATGATATTCTTTACAAAACCATATAAAGAGATGATATAATGGAATTTCAAAAACTATTGACGAGAGGCTTGTTTCAATCCATATATGGATTTCTTAAGCTTACACACCAAATGCTCACCATCACTAGAGGAGAATCCTTTCGGTTGTTTCATATAAACTTCTTCCTCTAGGTCTCTATTTAGGAACATTTTCACATCCATTTGATGTAGTTCTAGATCAAAATGGGCAACTAATGCCATAATCACTCGTAAGGAATCTTTGTTAGATATAGGAGAAAAAGTCTCTATGTAATCGATCCCTTCTTGTTTAATAAATCCTTTGGCAACAAGTCTAGCTTTATATCTTTCAATGTCTTTTTTTGTCTTAAAGACCCATTTACATCCAATGGCCTTTGCACCATTAGGCAAATTGACAAGATCCCAGACTTTGTTAGATGCCATAGAATTCATCTCATCTACCATATCATTGTACCACAATTGAGATTCATTGCAACTCATGGCTTATAAAAACATTTCAAGGTTATTTTCGGCTCCAATGTTATAGTTAGCTTCTTGTAAATACCCAATGTAATCACTAGGTATTGCTGATTTGCTTTCTCTAGTTGATCTTCTTAATGTTGTATTAGTGCCCTCCTGAGGAGGAGCTTATACAACTTGTTGCTCAACAACCTCTGGTGATTGTTGAACAATCGGATCTACTAAATTGTCATCAACAACATGTGGAACTTCAATGATTAGTTGTTCACCACCTATTTGACTTTGAGGGATGCTATGAATGACAATCAATATATTACTTGAAGTAGGAGTTTGTATTTCACAATGATCCTTCTCAAGAACTAAGTCTCAAGATTAATCACTCCCACTTATCAAGTCATTCTCAAGAAACTTTGCATTTCTTGATTCCACAAACCTAGTGCTATGAGATGGACAATAAAATCTGTACCCTTTGGACCTTTCAGCATATCCAATGAAATACTCACTTATAGTCCTTGGATCCAGTTCTTTCCTTGTGGCTTATAAACTCTTACTTTAGAAGGGCATCTCCAAATGCGAATATGTCACAAACTCGGTTTCTACCCTTTCCATAACTTAAATGGTGTTTTAGAAACAATCTTGGTTAGAGCTCGATTTAATATATACATTGTCATTTTAAGAGCTTCAGTCCTCAAGGATTTTGGAAGTTTAGAGCTGCTAAGCATACTCCGCACTACGTCTAATAATGTTCAGTTTTTTTTCTGCTACACCATTTTGGTCTGGGGACTCAGGTATAGTGTATTGAGCTATTATCCCACGCTCTTGAAGAAACTTCACAAATGGACCAGGTGCTTGTCCACCCTCAATGTATCTACTATAAAATTCTCCACCTCTATCTGATCTCACGATCTTTATTTACTTACCACATTATTTCTCTACTTTTATTTTAAATACCTTAAAGGCATCTAATGCTTCATTTTTGTTATGAAGCAAATAGAGGTACATATATCGCGAGTAATCATCTATAAATCTGATGAAGTATTTCTGACCATACAAGTCCATTTCTAGACTATAAATGTCTGTATGTATGATCTCTAATATGTTTGAACTCCTCTTAGTACCTTTTTTTTTCATGTTGGTCTGCCTTTCCTTTATACAGTCCATACAAACATCAAAATTAGTAAAATCTATAGTATTAAGTACTCCATCATTCACTAGTTTTTCAATTCTTTTAAGGGAAATATATTCCTAATCTTTGGTGCCACAACATAGAGGATTGTTCATTCAAAACACATCTTTTAATACCAACATTACTATAGACATGCATTGTATTGTGAAAAACATTTTCTTGAAAATTAATTCAAAAAAGACCATAAATCATTGTACCATTCCCAACAAGATTAGATCCTTGATACAAATCAAATTATGTATTTGAAAAGTTAAAGGAATATCCCACAGGTATAAGTCTTGAAACTGAAATCAAATTTCTAGAGAAACTTGGAATATAAAATGTTCTTTCCAAATTCAAAAGAAAACCAGAATTTAATACTAATTTGCATGTCCCAACAGCTTCCACATATGAACGCATCTTGTTGCTCGAATAGATGCATTGTTCACTACCCATTGGTTTCCTATGGTTTAAAAAAACCCTGCAAGGTATTGGAAATATGGATTGTAGAACCATAATCAACCCACCAAGTGTTATGACAAATATCAACCATATTAGATTCATAACAAACAAGTGAGATTGAAATACCGTTCTTTATAAGGCAAGTATTAAATTTGGCACAATCCTTCTTTATGTGCCCTTTCTTTTTGCAGAAGTGACACTTGGGGTCGAAATCTTTTTTTGATCTCAACATGGACTGGTATTTTACCCTTTCCTTTTTCTTTTGCTTGCCCTCTATTCCTTCCTTCTATAGCCATATGTGCACTTTCAGCCAATTCCATTACTAACCTACCTTCCTCTTGAACACACATGGTCAGTAGTTCATTGATATACCATTTATCCTTATGTGTGTTGTTAGAGATTTTAAAGGGTTCATAGTGAGGTGGAAGGGTTATGTAATGCACAAGGAAAGACTCGGACATCTCAACCTTAAGAGACCTCAGTTAAGCCACAATGTCCCTCATTCACATGATTTGCTCACGCACACCTCTAACACTTCTAAGCTTCATTGATGATAACTTAGTCATTAAGGTGCTAGCTATGGCCTTATCTGAAGACTCAACTTGTTCATCAATAGCCTTCAATAGATCCCTAACATGATCACACTCTCCAATAAAACCACGAATGCTGGGATAAATTTTGGTCTTTAGGTACATCATGCTGAGGCGATTAGATCACTGCCAATGTTCATAAAGAGCAATTTCAGCCTGAGTGCTAGTTTCAGTAGTTACAGGTGGTTCATCTTTTCAAATAGCATAGTCAATGTCTATACACCCTAATTAGAGGATAATCCTCTATTTCCATATTTTATAATTATCGCCATTCGATTTGGGAATATTGCATTGACTATTAGAAAAATTCATAGGTTGAATAACTGCACAAAATTCAAATAAACATGCTTATATCACTAAATTTGTTGAAGCATAGAAACATGTATCATGTTTTACCAATGTTAAAACATGTTATCATATTTCATATGTGAATTATATAACAATTAAAACTACTTGTGAGCTAAGCTTTAATTAAAAGAATCATACATAATCTTTATGATGAAACTATCAAATTATATTCTTTTTCTTAATTATCTTAATACCTGTAGGTAAATTAAGAAAAAGACAATTTGCTATTCCATCCTAATTAACCATGCAAATATAATAAATCTTCCCATAGGATAAAATTTATTATATTTGAATATAATTAATTACAATTTGTATCATTTTACTAGATGTGATCCATGGCACTTAATATATAATTTTTTCTTAATCAAAGATGCTGTGGCTATATAATTTTTTCTTAATCAAAGATGCTGTGGCTAATCTTCAATTAATTAAAATTATATTGATCAAACGATACCTCATTCTATGCAAAATATGAATAATAAAAGTTCCACATAATCCTTTAAATTTATCATGCATCAATATCATATATTAAAATATATGTATATATACGAATTTAAAATCAAATAATGATTTAAATCATGCAATTTAATAAAATTGGGCTAATTTATCAAAACTGAAATATTATAAGTTCTATATATAAATATAAAATAAATATGGATCATAATATATACACAGAATATTTTCAATGAGGCCCCGCGAAATATAAGATTCAACTCATGTACAGCTTTTCTAGATTTCAAGTTTGTCAAGAATTTATACAATAATAAAAGCAAATGGTGGGCCCCATGCAAAGCTTTTTGAGTTACAAAAATCATATTATTGCTTTATAACTAAAGGTTGCAATAATGCCCACGAAAACAAGGTTTCTGCATCCTTTATTCAAAACTTTCCAAACAATGGCCCATGTTAAAAGGTTTTGAATTGTCAAAAGTCATGCAGTGCAAATGCACTAACAATTAAAGCACACATGGTGGGCTATGAAAACTAAATTGATAATTTGCAATTTAGCAAAGAATGAAAAAATTGTGGGATTTGTCATCTTCAACCCCTTGATGGGTCGACTTGGCTCACATCTAACCCATTTTATAAAACCAATTTTCTTAAACTCTATTTTTAATGATTCAAAAGTCATTTTAATCAGAATTAAATTTCTCATAATAGAGTGACTTTAACAACATCAATATATGCAATAGACAAAATACCCAATCACGCATATAATTGCAAAAAATCAACTACATCAAGGCAAAGAAAAGTTTGCTCTGATACCAACTATTAGACATGATAATAATCTATATATATGTCTATTATAGAAAAATGATAAAGTGGAATGTTATTGCATACTCCTGTCATTGATGTTGAGAAATTTCAGATAGGTGAGAGGGCTTTTCTAAGCCTTTAACAAATTCAATAAGATGGTGTATCAAAAAAATGTGAAGCTTAGAGACCCAATACTCCTTTTATAGAATTTATATTCCTTATTGTCTTCCATCAAAATAACATAAGGTGGTAGTGAACAAACATGAGGTTTCAAAAAAAACCAACATACACGACCCATACCAAATGGTGCAACCGTTAGGTCCCACGGACAACATCCCCAACTGGAAACCTTTCACGAATCTCCCTTTAATCGTTGGGAAAAGGATAGAAAGGAAAGATGGAGCTTTTTAAGGAAAGGGGCAGGAAGGAATAAATTGAGAAAGAGCTTTGAGTCATTGTCGTTAGGGAAACTTTCCCAGTTTCAGTGGTTGATACCATGCATGGTGGACAGAAAAGTGAGGGAAAGCTTCGCGGTGCTGAAAAAATCCAGCGATTCAGGATTTCAGGAGGTCTACGATGGAGATGATAGTTGAGAAGCAGATATTTTAAGAGAAAGATTTAGAACAGCTCTTGCATCGTCTTTTTTATTTGAATTCTAGGCAGCATCATATTGTTATCATCGAAACTGCCGCTGAGATATGGGAGGCTTTGTTCTATAGAAGATCTATTTCTCATGCAGTCTCCAGTGCTCATTAAACTATGTGCTGATTCTATGATCATGATTATGTTCTTTCCTTATAGTTAATTACTTATCTTCGATTTTCACTTAATGTAACCATTCTGACATATCTTGAAATGCATTGGATAACTTCAGTGTCTACTATGAGACGACCCATGAGTTAAATAATAACCTTAGAGAGAGTCATGAGCTAGTCATTTCTATCAGAGCAGGACTCAAAGGTCACAAAACAGTGAAGTCCCAATTTTATAATTGAAGAAGGTAGCTTTGTGTACCTCCAGAAGTTTTCGGCCATGGTGGAGCCCATTATTGTTCCATCGTAGCTAGAGCAAGAATTTTCAATGACTAGAAAAGAAGGTTAATTTCTGTTAAGAGACTCTAGTCAGATTAAAGGGGAATTCTGCAAAACTTTTCCTCATTGAAGGAATTCTCCTTGACATGAGGAGCAAACATTTGACTTAAGGTAGGGAAGAAGAAGATTCTGAAAGTTTTGCCCCTTGTTGGTCGTTTTTTACGGTCAACCTAGAATTTGAACATATTTGGGAAGAATTTTTTCGAATTTATATTCAACTTCTTATTAACAATGTAAGTGGGATTTAAAAATCTTTTAAAATAAAATTTTAAACTACCAAAATACTAAAAAGGTGTTGAAATAAGTGACGGCAAAAGAAAAGCAACAAAGGAAATTTGAAATAAAAATAAGTACATAGTGGAAAGAAAATTGAAAATAATAACAAAGTGTTTTTGTTGGAGTAAATTGATTGTCTTTTGCGTACGTTGAATGCGTCTAATTATGTTTCTAGAGTCAATTTATATAATCCTCTTAACTTCAACTTCCTCACCTTCATGACTCTTACGCTGTGTATGGTTGATGTTTCTGTAGGCAGAGACAGATAATAAAACAGAAAAATCTTGTGTCCAACAGTGTTTGGCTGCTGACACGTACTGCCCATTTCTGTTCCGTCTCCAGTTCACATAAAACACAAATTTTTTGTTCCTTCCAAAATTGTCGCACAACTTTCTTATGCCTGTCACAGAAACAAAACACGCGGGCTGTTGGACAAAAATACCCTCATATTATTACTATAAATAGCAAAAAAAGACATTCTTAATAAAATATAAGGCTTGAATGTATCTTTAACCAATTATGTAATTAATTTCGTGAATGCTTAGATGTTTTATTAAATTATTATGTACTAGAGTTTCTAACTTGTAGGATTTTTTATTTAATAACTCATTTCATTAAATTTTTAAGTTTCTCATTTTATTAATTATTTAAGTTCTTCATTTTATTTCATCGTAATTAAAAATACAAATACAATTAAAAAATATTGATACAATCATAAAAAATATTTACGTAATTTATTTTATTGTTAACTTATACGAATTTTTTGCTATTCAATAACTCATTTCAATACATTTTTAGATTCCTCATTTTTGTAATTTCTTAATTATAGATACAATTAAAAAAAATACTAATACAGATCATTCGTTTTAAAATAATTAATGAATTACATATTTTCAATCATATTATATTGCAGGGGTACTTTGGTCATTGACATTGTATTCTATGTTCTGTCAACTGCAATCAAACACATTTCTGTCCTCGAGACGCACAGTTTTATCTGTTTTGTCCATTACAACCAAACACCTCATTGTTCCAATTTTTGTTTTATTCTGCCTCTAAATTTTTGTCTCATTCCATCTCAGTATATGAATCACAGTAACCATACGTAGCGTTAGAATTCATACCAAACACACATCTATGTCTATGTCTTAGGTCGTTTATGTCTTTTTAACTTGTCATGTAACACAGCCTCCAATTTGTCCGCGTATGAAGTTGTGTCTTCACTTTGTATTTGCAAAGGGGAACAAGACCTTAAATACGATGTCGTTAGAAGTCATGTAAAATCTATTGGCTATTTGTTTAGGTCAAATACAAACATGGCCTAAAATACAGTGCATGCCAAGTTGTGCCCATCCAGAGATACGTTTTCTACTTGTTTTGCCATGTATCCTTGACAAACAGTAACATTTTTCTGAATTATTAAAAAATAAATTAAATCAAGATACTTTGGATAAGCAAAAACACAACAAAATCAAATTATTTTATGTACATATATTTTCTATTTTAATAAATACATGAAAATTTCAGTATGAACTATGGTTTATAAATTATATGGTGTATGGTAGTGGTACTTTTTGCATACAACACTAGTATTTTTGGTATCAGAATATGTGTACTTCAAGACTTGGAAGCTGCCCCAATAACTCACAAAACCAAGGCAACTGATATCCATCCATGGTCTCACACCTCAAGTTACTATATAACTTCAAAGTTTATATCTTTAGGAAACAAGTTCAACTAAAATGTCTTCAAATTTGCAGGACCTGTGACCTTTGATTGAGTTTCACGACACAAGTGTGACACCACCTTAGGTCCAAACCTAAGCTAAGTCGCTTGCACAAAACTATCAATGGAAGAGCAAAATCTAATTCTCGCGCCAGGTAGGGGTCGAACCTACGACTTTCTGCTTAGGAAACAGACGCTCTATCCACTGAGCTACAGGCGCTATTAATCGATAGCTCATCAAGTAGTATTTATATTACCATTTCTAAAATCATCTTCAAGTAAATTTAATGGAAAAAAGGATTGAGAACATGGTAATATTGCACTAGTACTATATGTTACATTAATAAACTATATATAGACATGAATTGGGTTGATTCAATATAATTAATAAGCTGCATTGGAGAGGTGTGACTTGGTCAAGAATGTCTATGTGCTCTCAGAGTTGTTGATTTCTATTTTCAAGCATAGCCCTTGATGTGCCAAACCATGTCCCAAACATTCCTCTCTGTCTCTCTGTTTCTCTGCAAGAGCGTTAACTAAAACTTCCCAATTTTAATTCTTCGTGGTTCCCGTCACCAGCCTAAAATGTCTCTCTCCGTCTTCTTCCTGTGGCTTATTAGCATCCCTCTCTCTGCCTATTCAGTTTATGCCTCTAAAGGTACATTTACTGTCACCAATTCCATGTGTATATCTCTTAATTATCAGTTCATCATTCGCAGAATGAGCTCTTTCGTTAATATGGTTAATGTCTTCCGTCCTTTTTATCACAATATACAATGGAGTGCTCAACTTGGTTTTCTTTGCTTTTTTGCATGCATGGTCACGTACCCCTAATGCAGAATTTCTTCTGAACTGCGGCTCATCGGAGGAAATAGCTAGAGGCACACTCAAGTACGTCCCTGATGATGATTTCATATCAGTAGGGAACAAATCAGCCATCAATAATCCTGATTTGATGCCTATATTGTCCACACTACGATACTTTCCCGATAGCAAAGCTAGGAAATATTGCTTTTTGTTCCCAACCGTAAAAGGAGGGAAGTATTTAGTGAGGACTGTTTATTACTATGGAGGTTTTGATGGAGGAAAAGAGCCGCCTGTGTTTGATCAGATTGTTCAAGGGACAAAATGGAGCATTGTCAATACCACAGAGGATTATGCAAATGGGATGAGTACGTATTACGAGATTATTGTGGTTTCTGCGGCCAAGACTTTGAGTGTTTGTCTCGCAAGGAATAAGGATACTAGTTCAAGTCCTTTTATATCGGCCCTTGAATTGCAATACCTCGAACCTTCATCTTATAATTTGACAGACTTCTCCAAGTATGCACTCGTTAGCGTTGCTCGAAATTGTTTTGGAAGAGATGAAGACACAATTGGGTAGGTAAACCTGCCTTCCATGTGGAGTTCATTTCATCTTGAGTTGGTTCTTCAATTTATCTCAGAAATAAAGAAAATGTCAAGAATGATGGAACAGAAGTACGATCATCTAATAATATAGGCTAGTGTTTTTGGGTCCGGTTTGGCTTTTGAGAACTTCATATGATGTTCTTGTACCTGTCTTAGGAATTAACTTGGATTATTGACAACTGTTGAATAGGATTGAGATAGTAGCTGATAGATATGATTATAGTCATTTCAATCTGGTGTTTTGCTAATTGCGAAGCTATAAATGGAATTGTAGAACTATATGATTGTGATAATTCCGATGGTGATCGTGTAAAAACTTTATCCTAGCTTTCCAGATGATCAATTCGACCGGTTGTGGCAGCCATTCGTGGACCAGAACCCTGTTGCTGACAGCCACTCCAATGTAACCTCCTCAGATTTCTGGAATTTCCCTCCGCAGAAGATATTCAATAAAGCAGTGACAACAAGCAGAGGAAAGACACTCAAAATCGAGTGGCCGCCCGGGAATTTGCCGAATACACTATACTACATTGCTCTCTACTTCCAAGACAACCGAACCCCGAGTCCATACAGCTGGAGGGTCTTCAGTGTTTCAATTAACGGACAGATCTTTTACAAAGATCTTAATGTGACAACGGATGGTGTGACTGTTTATGCCTCAGAATGGCCTCTTTCAGGGCCGACTGAAATCTCGTTGATTCCGGCAGAAAATGCACCAGTTGGTCCTGTGATCAATGCTGGTGAAATATATCAGATTTTGAAACTTGGTGGAAGGACGGTCACAAGAGATGGTAGATCTTAATCACATTGCCTATTTTGGGACTTAATTACTAGTGAATTTGAGAAGTTCATGCAGAACATCTTAATTTCGCAGTCATGGCAATGCTAGACTTGGCAGAGCATCTTCATAATCCACCTTCAGATTGGATTGGTGATCCCTGCCTGCCTCCTGAGAACTCTTGGACTGGAGTTGCTTGCTCTAAAGATGGGAAAGCCAGAGTTGTCTCGCTGTAAGTTGAATTGAATTTACCGTTAGGACATTGTAGCAACTGATATAATATATTAACGTCACTTGATGTAATCTCAAGTTTTCAAGCTCTCCTTTTTGGCTATATTCTAGATGGGAAGTATTATCTAAGTGTAGGCGAGGAAATTTTGAAGTTGAAGGCTCAAAGCTATGATGTGATTATTATTGAAAGTCTAATGAGAAGTTTCTTTCCTATACCACATGAAGGAACCTTACAAACATGGGGATCTCTGGATCGCTACCTTCAAGCATTGGCAATTTAACTGCACTCACCCATCTGTAAGCAGCTTATCCTTTTTCACTTTTTCAAAAAAAAAAAAAATCGTTTTTCATGAAGCTATACTTTGTTCATTAGACGTGGAAAAGATTATCTGATTTCAGCTGGCTTGGATGGAACACATTTTCAGGTTCCATGCCAGAGATGAGAACATTAAAGAAGTTACATACTCTATGTCGCTTAGGACTAGAAATGATTCTTTGTCAACTGTTAACGGGATCACTAGTAATTTATTACCAACTGATGCTACTTTCTGTGTGATTTTGTGAAGGCGTTTGGATAACAACAAGCTTGAAGGATCAATTCCTCAATCTTTGGGTCAACTTGGGTCCATTAAAGAGATGTAAGTTCATTTTGATTGCAGAAAAATCTCCCTGGGACGTACCTTCATGGTGATAATAACCGCCAACTAGGTCCTGACTTGCTTTGATTGACAGATTCCTTCAGAATAATAACCTGAGTGGCAAAATCCCACAGTCGCTGCAAAATAAAAATGGCCTCAACATTCAGTACGAGCAAATACTCTATCCCCCTTCAATTTTCCTAGAAATTTCATGTTAAAGTTTTAAAGTAGAGGTCTTCCATCCACAGTTCTTACGAAGAAGCACTTTTATCTGCTACCCGATGCTCATTTAGCTAGTTGATAAATAATTCTTGAGCTTTCCCAATCGAAGTGCTTTTGACATCCATTGTTGGCTCTACCTTTTGTTTCAGGGTGTCTCCTGGTAATCATCTATCTTCTTGAATGGGCATAATGGTAACGGAAGTCCAATTATTTCTTCACTAGTAAAGATTGGAATTGGAAAATTTTAGGCCTTGAACGATACCGTACAATTTGGATGATGGGAAGAATTGGTGGAGCACAGCAGAGAGATCCATCACCTCCATTTCACAACTAGTTTGTTTGAGAGGCCACATTGTACATAATTTCACAACTTGACTACATGATAAGGTTTTATTCTCCTGCTAATTGGTAAATAATTCTTATAAATTTGTGGGCAAGTTTTCTTTTCACTGTCACACTCATTTTCTTTCAAATCGCTTCAGCTTGGCCTCCCATGTCTACTGTGGCAATATACCAACAAAACACTGGAATCAGCTTCTGTTGGCCCTTGCACTAACAAGCTGTTTGAGCATAACGCTTTCTATAATGTGACATAGTCTATGGCTTTTCTTTTTCTTTTTCTTTAACTACGATACTCCAACTAAGTTTGTTTGTTAAAGTTTTAAGAGCCGAAGTGCGCTTCTGAATTATGGCTGGAAGTCAGAAACTTTTTATATAGAGATACATTCGTTGCGTTTGGTAGATCATGCACACTGAAGCTAAATTCAAGTTAACCGGGAACATTTTTTTATCAGAGTAGAGTTCAGAAAACTGAAGCTCACAAGTCTGACTCAGATTCCAAACCAATACAAACTTGGTCTTCTTCCTTAATTGATGCCGTGACCCTCATTTCCTAATTCAAAGACTCATCATGTACAAATTTAGAAAGTTGAATTCTCAACTATTCCAATGTTGCAAAGAAACATAAACTGGAAAGTACTTATTTCAGTAGAAACAATATGTATATACACATATCAAATCCTATAGAAGATGCTCAAAATCAGCTATGTGATGGACAAAAACTAACCTTAAAAAAAAATCTAAAATCAAGCTAATAATTAGCTGACTATCATTTAGGGAAAGAGAGAAATTCTAGGCGGTATATGTTAACACCCCCTTCAAATTAGAGCGTAGAAATCAGTAATACCCAACTTGCTATAAAGAAAGATGAACTGATCACTCCCAAAAGGTTTAGTGAATAAATCACCAAGCTGGCGACTGCTAGGAACATGGAGTGTAGTTAGATGCGGCTCCAAAATATTTGTGATTCCAGGATTGGCAGCAACCCGCAATGTGAATAACGGCTTGATTGTTACAATATAGCTTCATGGGTTGACTGTATCAGAATATTTAAGTTAGATAAAAGAGTTTTAACTTTTAAGCCCTAATAATCGTAAGTGAGTTGCCATGGCTCCATACCTGACTTCTGTAGAAGAGCGAGAGACACTTATTTTTTCTTTTTTGTCTTTCAAAAGATGGGGCAGGAGCTCAGGCCTGTAAAGTGTTATGTCATAAACAGACGTATTATAGGATGTTACGATGAAGAAGTGGAGTTGAGGAGTAACTTGGAAATGGAAGAACATCATGTACATGGGACACGGAGGGATTAAGTACAAAGAGAATGACATTGTGTAAATTAATAGAGTAACTGAGAAGTAGACGTGTTGTAATTTCATTGGCTGTATCCAATAACTAATTAGTCGTTATAATAGCTGCAACACTTATAAATCACTTCAATGATCGTCTTCTTTGTTCTTATTTCTCTTTCTAAATTCATAATCTTGATTCAGATAAAGGTTTACCTAAATTATTGTAATATTTTGGTATCAACGCGCACCTGTTTGTAAGACGTGAGGTGTATTGAGAAGCACGTGAAGTCGCGGAAACAGGAGCTGGAGACGAGCAATGTCTTTGGCATATAAGATCACGAGGGCCGGATGACCTTAACTTTTCCGGCAATCCCACCAGGATGTGGCAATTGGGCTTGGAATTATGTGTTTTTAATTGAGTTTAAGCTTGAGCTGCCCAGGTCCAAATTACTTCGATGTCTAACTCTTTTAAATAAAATGATATCATTTTACTTAAAAAAGTTGAGCATCAGGTCGGTCTAGGCCTGAGCAGCCTAAGCTCGAGTTCAATTAAAAGAAAAGTTATTTTATATTTTTAATTTTAAAAAAATTGACCAGACTAATTCATTGTCATTCCTAAATTCCCACCATAAGGATCAAAGAGCAGATGATGGTGACAAAAGAATAGTAGAGATGGTGGGATAGAGTTGTAGTTTAATCGTGAGGTCTTTCAAGATTGAATTTCCAATATTTGATGGGAAAGGGTTGAGAAACTAAATATATAAATATGAGCAATCGTTCCATTTGGATAAAACCCACTAGAATTAAAAGTTAGGAATAATTACAATGTTTCTTAAGGGAGAGGCTCTAGTTTGACACCAATTATGTATAAGAAATTAGTTAACAGTAGAGGATCTTTGTTGAGGAGAATATTTTATGACATAGGAATATAAATTTTGGGAAGTTTATGTTTGAGGATCATGTAGGAAAATTTAAGGAGTTGTGATAAGAAGAAAACTAAGATATTACTTTGCAGAATTTGATCTTTTATTAAATAATCTGTTGATACTAGATGCCTACCTAATAAAAGTTTTCCTTAAAGGAATAAAATTAAAGATAATGTATCCAGTCGTTATATAATGTCCAAAAGGGTTTGGAGTAAGCATATGATTTGGCTAACAAAGACCACCAATAGCAAGGAAATAGATGAAAAATGGGTTAAAAGTCTTTTTTTAGCATGATGAGAAATATATTCCAATGCATAAATGTAAGAAAAGAATGATGCAAATGTATATGATGAGAGATGTAAAGGAGGAGCAATAAGAGCAATAACTATATAAAATAGAGCAACCTTCAATTTTACTACAAGTCATGCCAAGTACAATCTCTTCTATCTTTCAAAAATTGAAAGTGTTATGTGAATATAAAGGAAAATATTCAAATTTTGATGGATAAGGGTAGTACTCTTAAGTCTTAATTTTATATATAAGGAATTAGTGAAGAGGGAGAGCTTCATGATTGAGAAGATCGATCATATTATAATTTTGGTAGGAGGTGGGCTACAGGTTAAATGTACGAAAAAACATTGAATATTCGAATGGATGATGAGTGGTTAGTGTTTTCAAACTAATGCTTCGATATCAACATTGTTGGTACTGATGTAGTATTAGAGGCTTAATGATTGTCAGTATTGGATGATATTATTTGCATTAACAAGAAAGGATGGATGAGGTTTGATTGGAATGGTGTAGTGGTGGAGTTGAATAGTACTAGATATAGAGATTCACCAGAGATGTCAAGCAGAAAATTAAGCAAATGATTTTAGGATTAAAAGTAATTTGTAAGTTTTTCTTATTACTATAAGATGGTAATATGAAATGGTTGAAGGTTTCACAGATTTATTTGCAAAAGATGGAGATGATACCTCATTTAAATAGTGAACATCAAGAAGGTTCACAATATTTGTTTAATGAGTTCTAGGATGTGTTTCAAAAGTTAAGGGGTTCACCTCCTCTTAAGCTACATGGTCTTCGAATTCTTCTTAAAAGGGCTAGAGGCAACGAATGTAAGGATATACAGGTATGTACGAATGCATAAAAAACCAATATAAAATTGGTTAATGAAATATTAAAACAAGGTATGATTCAGGAGAGAGTGAGCTCTCTTGATTATCATATGATTTTAGTCAAGAAAAAGGATGGTTTATGAAGATTTTGTGTAGATTATAAGGCTCTAAATAAGAATACAATTAAAGATAATTTTTTATTCCCTCTATTCCCTTGGTTATTTGACTCTTAGATGAATTACACAGGGCTCAATTTTTAATCAAACTAGATTTGCAAGCTAGCTACCATCAGATCCTTATGAACAAGAATGATATGCACAAAACAACTTTTAGAGCTTACGAGGGACACTATGAATTCTTAGTTATGCCATTTGACTTAACTAATGCTCAAAGTTTATTGAATTCTTGTTCAAGGTTTATCTAAGGAAAATTGTCTTAATTTTCTTTGATGATATACTAATTTATATCAAGTATTGAGATCGAAATATGTTACATTTAAGGGAGGTATTTTAGGAGTTAAGGAGGCATACATCGTATGTAAGCAAACTAAATGTTCCTTTACTATCGGTCAAATGGAATACTCAGGTCATATCATTAATGGTCAAGGAATAATAAATGATCTTAAGAAAGTGCAAGCAGTGGTCGAGTGGGCTTAACCATAAACTTTAAACAATTAAGAAGTTTTTTTCGGGTTTGTCAAGTTATTATAAACGATTTGTTAAAGCTTATTGGAAAACTAACTAACCCTTGACTTAATTATTAAAGAAAAATGCTTTTATGTTGTTAAAGGAAGCTACTTAAGCTTTCATTTAAGTTAAACAAGCATTAGTGAAAGCACCTCTCTTAGCTTTACTTGATTTTATTAAACCAATGGTGGTGGAGGCTAATGCATTAGAAGAAGGCATTAGTGTTGTGCTTATGTAAGAGGGTCATTCACTTGCATATGTAAGTAAGACTTTATCTCCTAATTATCTTAATATATCCATATATAAGGAGGAATTGTTGGCTTTGGCAATAAGTATAAGGAAATGGTATCATTACCTCATAGACATGCATTTTATTATCCAAATTAAGCATAAAAACATAGCCCAATTGTTTGATAAAAAATCATTAACACTGTTTAACAAGTGTGGTTACCTAAGTTGTTAGGTTTCAACTCTGAAATCAAATATAAAAAGGAGATGGAAAACTTGGTGATAAACGCACTATCTAAAGTATCTAGTGTTGAGATATGTCTTATATTTATATCCAATATACACATCAAATTACTTTTAGGTTCAAAAGAGTTGAGAGACTGATCCTTTCATATACGATTTAATATGAAAATTGAAGAATGGGGATAAGGTGAAGTTAGTTTATATTTTGGGTAAATAATAGTCTACAATAGAAAGAGAGAATTATTATTGGTAAAGATATTACTTCAAGGAAGCATACATTAATTTATTTCACAATACGACAATAAGAGGCCATTAGGGTATATTGGCACTTATATGAAGATACATGTGAATTTCTTTTAGTGAAGAATGCAAGTAGATGTTAGGCCCCGAATCTTTTAGTAAGCATGAATTAAATGATTTCGGTGATTTTGTTGGATAAATTATATTCTCCTATTGGAGTTAATTAATTAAGTCAAGTTTAGGAGGATTATTTCATGT